>JAGQAX010000008.1:505750-1081656 GCA_019142605.1 Cephalopholis sonnerati
AATTTTTATCAGGTTGTTATGTACAGCTCCTCTTTGTTTGACTTTATATTTAAATAATTTAGGAGGTCGGGGGACAGACACTGTTTTTATGACACTATGGGTGGGTGACTGCTCTAGAAGCTCAGAGAAGCGTTTTACACTGCGACTCTGATTCCTGGTCTCAACTCGGGTTTGTCACGGTTTTAGATCACTAATAAACTTGTCCAGGTTTCTAGATATGAGAGCGGCTCCATCCAAAGTGGGATGAATGCCATCTCTCCTAATCAGACCAGGTTTTCCCCAAAAGGTTTTCCAAATATTAACGAAGCCCACATCGTTTGCTGGACACCACCTAGACAGCCAGCGATTGAAAGATGACATGCGGCTAAACATATCATCAGTGATCAGATTTGGCAGGGGTCCAGAGAAAACTACGGAGTCCGACATAGTTTTGGCATACTGACACACCGAAGCAACATTAATTTTAGTGACCTCCGATTGGCGTAACCGGGTGTCATTAACGCCGACGTGAATAACAATCTTACTGAATCTACGTTTAGCCTTAGCCAGCAGTTTCAAATTTGATTCAATGTCGACCGCTCTGGCCCCAGGGATACATTTGACCATGGTCGCTGGTGTCGGTAACTTCACGTTTCTCAAAGTAGAGCTGCCAATTACCAGAGTTTTCTCCTCAGCGGGTGTGTCGCTGAGTGGGGAAAAACGGTTAGAAACGTGAACGGGCTGGTGGTGAGCCGTGGGCTTCGGCCTGGTACTACGCTTCCCTCGGACAGTCACCCAGTCTCCTGGCTGCACAGGAGTTACCGGAGGACCGCTAGCTGAGGCTATGCTAAGTGGCTCCGCGCCGGCTACAGGGGACTGGCTAACTACCGCAGCTACAGTTTGACTCTCCATGGTGCGGAGCCGAGCTTCTAATTGACTAAGCCTCGCCTCCAACGCAGAAAATAAACTACATTTCTCACATGTACCATTGTCGCTAAAGGAGACAGAGGAGTAACTAAACATCTGGCACACTGAGCTAGAGAGTGCAGGAGAGGAAGCCATCGCTAGATGCTAAGCTAAGGTAGCTAACAAGGCTGAGAGTGTGTGAGCAAGCAAAGATTAATAAGACAGTCGTTTAAAGAAGCGGAGTGATTAACACTACAACTAGTGTGGTTTAAGAAGTGAAGTGGATGTTTAACGGCTAAAGTGAGGAGAAAAAGTAGCTGGTGAGAGATCGCTGCAGCAGCTGAGAGACACCAACACAAACACCGGACATGACACAACACGCTTACCGTAGTACGTCAGCACGCAGTTGTCTACATATTGTTCTATTATTTAACAACCTCTGATGATGTAAACTCTGTAAATAGGAATGTTTTGTATAGCACCAGTTGAGTTAATGGCCAATTCATATTCAGTGCTCTGTGGTTTTTCTGTTGACTAGACCTGTGTCTGCTCATATACTTTTTTAGCTCCCTGCAGAACTCTTTCAATGAATGTATGTGATGTGAGTGTTGTATTAACATCAACTTGGAAAAAATCCAAACCTGTGAACCTTGTCTCTATAAACAGATATCTGCATATGTATGCAGCATGTGTAGGCAATGCGACAAGATGTTAGTATGAGAAGTGTTCTGCTTTCCATTTGTAGTCAGAATAGTACTGATTAAAGTTCTCAATGAGCTGAAAAAACGGCAAGCCAAACCAAACTGACCCATGTGAGTTGAAGCTCGAATATGACCCGTCTGAGATCATCACATAATACCCCACATGATACCTTGCGTGAATTATGGCCCTGACTTCTGGAGCTGAACCAGAACTGTTGTTTTCCAATGGTAACACTAAGCAAACAGTATGGTAACCCCTGTCTTAAAGTGACTGGGAAGTAAAGCATGGAATACTTAACCTGTTACACTTCAGACAGGATAATGTGATTATACCTAGGTAATCTCTGACAGCCATCTCAAAGCATTGGTTGTTTTTTCCGATTTAATCAAGCACATTAGCAACTAGCTTGCCTTGCTATGTTAACATAATCTCAAATTTAACAGAACTTGAGCTAGCATTCAGTAAACATCTACTCCTTTTAAAAGATGATTTAGGATTTTGTAAGGCTCATAAACAGACAGCCAACATAAAACATAATTCTAAATTAATTCTAACTTCATGTGAAGTGAATAAACATAGTGTTTCCCAGCCAATGCTCAACTTATCTGCCTTAAAGACACGGTTTACAGATTTTTATAACTGGTGATTTATGAAATCTGAGTTCTACTTCATAAAATATGACACCAAGTTTAGCAGCAGACTTCAGTAGCATAAGTAAAATACATTAGGAGTAAAATTATTGATTTTAGGCTTTCACTGTATATGATATGAACGAAGTACAATAAATCAGTAAGTCATTCTCAAAGTGACTGAATGTTTAACATAGAATTTAAGGTATGCTGCTGAGTTTATTTTATATAAAATCGAATATAAAAATGCATATATAAATACATTTTATATGTCAGAAGTTGGCTTGAGAATGCAGTCAGACAGTAAACAGGGATATCATGTACTGACACTGAGTGACAAATCTGCCATTCTCCTCTGCAAATTCTTATTTATTACCTCTCTGCTATGTCATATGTTCTTTTGGTTTATTATTTCTCGATGAACATTGAACACACTTATGCTGAAGCCACAAATGAAGCTCAGTCCGGCTGTTAATATGCTACAGCCACGGACAGCCCAGCGGGAACAGACGTCTGCAAAAACATTTTAGAAAATGCTGAATTGAATATTAACAAGTTAATTAAATATGAAAATACAGAGTTGTATTTGCTAAATTGGCTGTTAGCCACCATTATTAGCCACTTGGACCATAGACAGTCTACAGCCCTTTTTACACAGATATAGTGCTATAGAGCCCTATAGAGTGCTATAAAAGTCCCTTCTTTTTGCCTCCTTGGCAATTTTACACAAAACCAAACAATGATGGTATGCAGCTCAAGTCTGTGATTTTAGACAGCATGCCGGTTCTTGGAAGCAAAAGAGGTGTGATGGGCATGACGTGTAACACAATAGCGTCAGCCTCTATTGTGACATGTAACATATGCGTCTATGAACGTTAACATGTCTTTTTTTTTTTTTTATTCATATTTTTAATATTTATAATGACAACAATACACAGGTCCAGACCTTGACAAATACAAACAAATAACATTAACATATTCACAACAACACCACATAGAAGGGAGATCAGTGCATGCTCATACTTAAATATTCAGTTCATTGTCAAAAGGTTCAAATTGTCCTATACAGGGGTAGAACCAGTTTCAGAAACAAGACATAAACAGACACAAACATTTCTCATATTGACCAGGTTTAACAGTGAATCAAATCAAATTAAATCAAATCAATATTGGCGACAATGATATGTGCCCCCACACCTGCTTCCAAATGGTTTCAGACCTAAACATAGTGTCATTTAATGTATCTGTTATTCGCTCCATACCTAGAAGATTAAAAAACTCAAATATCCATGTTTCTATGGAGAAACATTTTGGTTTGTGAATTTTCCAGTTTAACAAAATCATTCTTTTGGCAGCCAAGAAGGCTCAACCAACTGTCTTCCTTTCTTGTCTTGTTTTTAATTGTACAGCCCTGTGATCCAACAGACACACAGATGGACATGGAGCAATGTTTACATTAATGATCACTGAAATTAACTTACAGACTTCTGTCCAAAATAACTTGACTGCAGGGCAGAGCCATAACATATGAACCAAATTTCCCACTTGTCCACATTTATGCCAACAAAGATATGAAGCACTTGGGTCTATTTTTTAAGTCTAGAGGGAGTAATATAAGCTCTAACAAGAATTTTCAGTTGTATTACTCTACCTCTGACTGATTTGGAGGTTGTTTTAATGTCACACCAAATGTTTCCCCACTCTGCAGTAGTAAATTTGACCCGTAAATTGAGACTCTGTCTTAGAGTTCGGGTTTGGAGAGGAATGAAGCAGCAACTTATATAAACCTGAGACTGCTCCTCTGGTCCATCTCATAATTATAATCAAAATATTCTTTGGGAAATTTGGAAACAATTGACTTTAACTGGGAGTGCCTCCCAGGAGTGATATAAATTGAGGGGCTCTGTCACAGTGTTTTTTTTTTTTTTTTATATCCTGCTCCACCTCAAAGGGCAGAATCTCTCTGTTCTCTACAGTTTGAGAAATTTCTGTGATATTGTGATTGCACCATACCATATTGGCCAGTGGGCTCCCCGTAGCTTTAAAAGCATTATTATACCATATCAGGGAGAATGGAAGAACTGAACTTGCAATGTCCATTCTTCTATGAATTTCTCTGCTTATGTTACAAGAGAACTTAATAACACAGTTGTCCATCTTTTTAGGTGAAGCAGGGGCATACCAATGTGAAGATAATGACATAAATTTGTTCTTCTCCTTTACAAGATGTTCTTCCAGCCAGTCCCAACTTCCTTTGTCTCTACTCTTTTTATAGCCCCAAATAAGTGAATACCTGGCATTAAATGCAAGATAATACAAATAAACATCAGGGATTCAAAGACCCCCTTTGTCTCTTGGTAGGGATAATTTTTTTCCAATTAATTCTAGGCTTCTTGTTGTTCCATAGAAAAGAGGAGAACATTTTGTTTACATTATCAAACATTCATCTTTGGCACTTCTGCCTGACCCCATAAGGACAGAGGCAGAGCAGACTATCTTTTAAAGTCTTCCTTTATGTTATTCGATAGAGGTTTGGCATTTAAGTCCAATATTTCATTGATAGGTAATTTTTATTCCCAAATATTTCATGCCTTCTGATCTCCAGACAAAGGGAGCAGGTTGGTAAAATGTGTAAGCATGTTCAAAAGTATGGCTTCACTTTCAGTCCAATTTATTTTGTTACCTGAAAGGTTGCCAAATGAGTTAATAATTTCTAAAACTCTTGGTATAGAGTGTGAGGGATTGGACAGAGTCAACAAAATATCATCCACATACATATTTAATTTGAAATCATGACCACCAATTAAAATGCCTGTAATGTCTTTGTCCTGTCGGATAGCACATGCCAACGGTTCTAAGGCTAAAATAAAAAGTAAAGGGAATAGGGGACAACCTTGTCTAGTAGAACGCCAAATTTGAAAGGGAGCTGAAATCATGCCATAGCTGAGACAGGTTCCTGATATAGTGCTCTGATCCACTGTAAGCACCTTGGACCAAAACCATATCTGGAGAGAGTCTCGAACAGGAACGACCACTCAATTTGCTCAAAAGCCCTCTCAGCATCCAGTAATATTGCTACCACTGGATGCTGAAGAGAGCTAGCCATCTGCATGGTTTGTAGGAGCCTTCGCATATTATCAGATAGAAGCCGCCCATGGATAAAGCCAACTTGATTTACATGAATTTAATTTGTAACAACTTCTTCTAACCGTTTTGCTAACATTTTTGCAAAAATTTTATAATCATTATTAAGCAAACTTATCGGCCTATAGTTTTTCACATCTAAGTGGTCTTTTCCTGGTTTTGGCAGCAATGATATGATGGCTGTCCGCATTGTTGCTGGCATAATCTCCTCCTCCACAGCCTGATTATACAAGCAAAGAAGCATAGGCATGACTTCTCTTGAAAAACATTTATAAAATTCTGCAGTGTAACCATCATTACCAGGTGCTTTACTGTTTGATAGAGATTTAATTGTGTAGTAAATTTCTTCCTCTGAAATAGGTGCCTCCAGTTTTCCTTTATTTTCTTCCCTCGACTTTGGCAAAATTAAATTATTGAAGAAATTATTTAAACCTTGATGTTTGGCCTTATATTCAGATTTATGCAAGGATGAAAAATAACTTCTAAAGGTATCATTAATAACCCCCTGATCTCTAATAATCATACCATTACTATCCCTTAAAGAAATAATGGAGTGTTTTTGTTCTAGTTTTTTCAATTGGTAAGCAAGCATCTTCCCTGCCTTTTCGCCATCTTCATAATGTGACCTTCTCAATTTATATGATGAAAAAGCAGACTCTTCATGTAACATTGCTTGTGCCTCAGCCCTTGTCAGAAGTAATTCCTGTTTAAGAGAAATGTTCATTGGGTCTCTCATATGTTTCAACTCAAGATCTTTGAGCTTAGATATCATTTCAGTTTTCCTCCTCATTTTGTCCTTATTTTTATACGATGCATAACTGATAATCCAGCCCCAACAGGTTGCTTTAAATGCCTCCCAGACTGTTGAAATAGGAGTTATCGGGTTCATATTTATTTCAATAAATTCTTGGATATTCTTTGTAATTAATGTAACAAAAGTATCATCTTGTAACAATGAGTTGTTAAAACTCCATTGTTTAGGCCTGGATTTCCTTTCACTGGTGGGACAAAAAGTTATTGAGACTGTAGAGTCTGAAACATTTGCCATTAAAGAGTTTGATAAAAGGAGATAGTCAATTCGAGAATAGGAATTTTGAGTCTTTGAATAAAATGTATATTCTCTTGATTTAGTATTAAATAAGTGCCATACATCAGTTATTGACTGTGTCTCTAGTAGCTCTTTAAGGGCTTGAGAGAGAAATTTATCAGCAGGTAGGGGCGGACTTGAGCGGTCCATTGATGCATTGCTTACCGAGTTAAAATCCCCTCCCACTAATAGTGGTATATTTTTAAACTGAGTTAGCAAGACATTAATTGAGGATAAGAAACTGGCCTGTGCCAGATTTGGAGCATATAAGTTCATCAAGATAATTTTATTACTCTCCAGTTCTCCTGAGACTATCACCCATCTTCCTTCTTTATCTGTGATCATGTCCAAGACTGTAAACAATATTTTCTTAGAAATGAGAATGCAAACCCCTTTCAAGGCACTTGTACCTGGAGAAAAGAAAATTTGTCCCACCCAGCATTGTTTTAACTTTAAAGACTCTTCTTTGGAAAGATGTGTTTCTTGTAACAGTGCTATGTCACAATCAAGAGATTTTAAGTGAGATAAAACTTTAAATCTTTTCACCGGATTTTGGATTCCATTTATTTTCCAAGAGATTAATTTTATTCACGGCCATTAAGAATATCTAATAAGAGAAAGAAAACCTACATAGGCTCTTTTTTTCCACCTTTGAGGTAGCTAGAGTGCATGCACTACAGATAGGAAAGGGAAAACACACAAAGACCCACAAAACATAACAAATAACACACAGACAACCAAAATAACCCACAATAAGCAGATTAAACATAATTTACAATAAGAAAGAAAGTCCATCTCATCTTCAGTCCGTGATAGTCGGGTGTAGGCAAAGTATGATTAATAACCAGATCATAACCATTTTCATTAGTAGGATTTCATTCATGGGGGGACCCACAAAAAGTAGGCTAAGTATGCGTAAGGGAGAAATCACTACTACAAACTTAATTTCCAAACAGCCAAAATACTGAAAGAGGACATATTTAGACTAGGTTATTTCTTAGGTTCGTATAGCCTACGTTTTCTTGACTCATAAGAAACAAATAAAAAACATCCCTCTAATAAATTATTTGCACCATGTAGGCTAACCATAATTCAGCCTAAATTATTTGTAACTGATCGAGATCATAGTAGCCTATATTATTACATCGGTCTAAACCAAAAGACAGGAGAAGGAGGACCGAAGGGATCACCGTTCTCAGTATCATGAACTCACAAAGTCACCCCGGGCCGGCCTCGGGTGCGCTGGTACCGGGAGGGCTCTCACCCTGCAGCAGCTTCTGCAGGTCCTTCTGTGCCACCTCAGGTTTGTTGTAAATGATCTTTTCTCCATCAGTGGTGACTACCAGCTGGGCAGGGTGCAATACTCCAACCCTTATTCTCCTCTTTTTTTAAGTCTTCAATTAGGTCATTGTATTCAGCGCGTTGCCTCCGCACCTCTGCCGATAGATCTTGTCAAATAAAAAAAGGCTGACCTTGCCAGGAGAGAGATTTCCCCTTCCTCACTGCAGCCAGGATCTTCTGCTTGTCACCACATCTCAGTAGGCGCACAATGATGTTGTAAGGTGGATCCCCGGGTCCGGAAGAGCCTGGTGGGCTTGGTCCACTTCAGGTGCCGGCTCATTCTCTCCCAGTATATGTTGAAATACACGGCCCAGCAGCCCAATCAGATCATCTGCTTCAATTCCTTCTTTCAGGCCTATTATTCTGATGTTGTTCCTTCTACTGTGTGATTCTAGGTCGTCAACCTGCTGGCAGAGTGATAAAACTTTCTTGGATAATTCTTTAACCAGCATGTTCTCTTTTCCAAAATCGTCCACCAAAGTGCTTATGCGTTGTTCCGCATTGGTGACTCTGTGCTTCACTGCATTAAAATCTTTGGAGAGGGTTTTGATTGCAGAGTTGATCTCTTTAAGTTTAGTATTCATGGAAGCTTGATGGCTTTTGAAAGCGTTTGTCAAACATTTCGCCCATGCCAGAGCCTCCTCGTCAGTGTCTTTATCAGACAGATGTGTCCTCGTTGCACTCATGTCTGTATTCTTTGATTTATTTGCTTTGCTTCTCTGTCTTGTTGCCCGATCTTGAGATATCCGTTTGATAAATACTTTCCAGTCTGTTCTTGTCAAATTGCTGCCCGGTTTGAGCTGTTTTGAAATAAATCTCTGTGGTCTGGTGAGCAAACCACACTAAGATGCCATGTTCACTTGGCCGTAGTCACGCGACTGACATGTCAATAACAATCATTTATGGCCTATGTTATATGTTGATTGATTGTCCTCTGCCTTGAGCACATGGACCTTTTTTTCCCAATTCATGGACATTGTCAGCCGCTATTCTTCTTTGAGTTAGCTGCCACCTGCTATCAGCTTGTTTTTAAATCTTCCAGCGGTGGGTCGCACATATAACACATCATCAAAATGTCACACCTGTGCCACCCATGATTCCATCCTTTCAGCTCTCCCTTTCATACAGTCACAGTTTTGGCATCATTATTTCTCTGATGCTGGCTTAAAGGCGAGACAACTCTGTCCCCCCATTTTGTTACAATATCTTATATACAGAACGGCCAGGTGGCATAATGGTAGAAATGGGCTCATGGAACCAACTAATTCACTGTTACTTCTCACCTAACATTGCACCCATAATAATTTCGACAGCAGCCTGGAGTTCCCCTTGCTTCACTGGATCCTCTGAAATACTGTCCAATGCCCCCAGAGGCTTGTCATGGTCAGACCAATAGCTGATTGGTTCTGAGACTGTGAAATGGTTAACAGGAAAGGAGAGCAGAAACAAAGCATTTGTGCTACATAAATGTGTGTTTTTGTTTCAGGCAGTCTCTGAATCTTTGCTGTTTTCTTGTGAATTATTTGATCATGCTACCTCTTTAGGCCACTAAAATGTATTTAATTAAATTTGTTGAACGCAACCTGTTTACGTACATATCACAAGGTCACACATAGGTAGCATAAAGCTCTGTGGAATACAGAAAATAAGATGACAAGCTTTGGGTACACAATGTTTATTACATACAGGATACATTGATTGCTGGTTTGGCTCTGGGGTTTGATGATATGGTGGAAAAATATAAATTATCACCAGATTTCATCCTGAAAACTGAATTGATTGTAATGTGATCAGGGTATTAATATTTCTGTAGATGATTTCCATCTTGTAAAGAGTGGACTGTTCACGTCCACTGACCTAGCCAGGTGACGCTGTGCTGACACCTCTGTTGACTCACTTCTCTCACTCTGACTTGTTTTTCCTTGGAGCTTTCTGTGTCTGGCTCTTGAAGGGGGCACAGCCTGTGGAAATATTTGCACAGGGTGATATCGGTGTAGTAGGGGCACAGCTGCACGTCAGCCTGTCTGTACCACACTAGACACTTGCCTCTCATGGCAATACTGTGGCCTGCCACTCTGGTATGCTGCCTTTCATCCTGGCCTTGTTGACACCCAGCCTAAGGGACAGGCTGCTGTGTTGCCTCATTTACAACCTCTGCTCCTTCTTTCTCTGATACTTCTGTCTGCTTACTCTGCTCAGAGCCACAAACACAATCTGAAGCTTCAAACTCAGACTTCAGGCTTAAACTGTGACTCTCCCATGAGATATCAAAGCTGAAAATCCATTTCAACACTTGAAGGCTTCACAGGAATGACCTGTGGGGATAAGATTTCATCTATTCATGAGGACAATGCACATGGATTTCACCTTTGAACTCTGCAAAGAAACAGTCTGACAGTGCCTACATTGTTATTTTTGTTCACTGTGATGTCATTTCTCATATTTTCAAATGCTTCATATCCCTAAAATCAGTACAACCTTAGCTAAAAGGTTATATAAGTCAATAAAATAATTATATAATAATTGATAAAAGTATTGAAATTGTAGCATTAAAAATACCAAAATGTTTTCTCATCAGATTTGACAAAATAAAAACAAAACATAATTATCCATAAGATTTTTAAACGTAGAAGCATTAACAAAATACTTCTTAACATACGGCAAGTTATTTGAACAATGTACAATATTACACTTTCATATACCTTTTTTGTATGAGCAGACTGAAAAGGTGTTGTGATGAAGTCATCATTCAGTCTTCTGTCACCACAGATGGTTTTTGCTCCACAGGGTAGTGCAGTGATGTCATACAACATGATGACACAGAAGACAGAAACCTTAGCTTTCTGCTGCAAAAAGAGTGATTGTTCTAGCTATTATGGTTTTTATTAGAGATATATACAGGATTATACACATAACAATCTCCTGAGGCCATTAGAGGGAAATTCAAGGGGAAATTATGGCATAATTACAATGAAACACTATGTTTGCACTGCATGTAAGGTAAGGCAACATAAGGTAGTGACAAGTTGGCAGGAAGGACACGGGTCTTAGCTTTCTGCTGCAAAAAGAATGTACTGTATCTATTATGTTTCTAATTTTAGACCAGAATTAGGGATTCAATTATGTCCCACAGCCACTGCAAAATACCACATTTGCACGGCACCTAAGGTAACGTAATACAAAGTCACAATGCGATTACAGGGAAGACAGACGCCTTATCTTTGGTTTGACATTTTTTTCAATTGCAGCTCTTTGGCAGATGTTCTTTAAAAGGTGTCAACCGCTCACTTTTGCCCCTGGAGCCTCGACTGGGTAAATCCAGCCCTGGTACAATGTTATCATGACTGATAGAGATGATGGCCAATAATTAAGTGTTTACTTAATTATTTACTAAATAATTACTTAAAGACATCTTGCTAAGAAATGCATACTAGAAAAAATAATCTGCTCCAATAATTAAGCTGTACCAGGACTAAATATCACAATTTTTTACCTTTAGGGTGATCAACTCTAGAAGAACATAACTGTGTTTATATTTGTCAAGACCTTTGGTTTCTGTTATTTTCTTGCTTATGAAACTTGAAGAGGTGATCAAAAATGGACTTGAACAATTTGTGGCCATGAGCCAGGGACATATTACTTACAACTTTGTGGCTGTTTTGTATACTTTTTGTATGTTCATTTATTTATCTTGTTTTGCTCTGCTTTTTATGCCTCGGTGCTAGTAACAGCCAGCCGGAGGCATTAGGCTTTCGGATTGTCTGTCTGGCTGTTCCAATCTCGTTAACATGATACCTCAGTCTACTTTGGCATAATGATGAACTGGTTAGATTTTGTTGGTCAATGGTCAAGGTCACTGTAACCTTAGCCGTTGCATTCTGTTGAATATAGCAGGGCTCAAAAAGGCCTTAGGGGATATCCTCAAATTTGGCACATTTAGACTCAAGGATTAACTAATTAGAAGTTGGTGGTCAAAGGTCACTATCTCTTGTCTCTGTCTCATTTTCTTGAATGCAATATCTCATGATGGCCTGATGGAATTTCTTCAAATTTGGCACAAACATCCATTTGGACTCAAGGATGAAGTGATTACAGTTTGGTGGTCAAAGGTCAATGTCCCTGTGACCTTGCATCTGTCAAATTCTTGTGAACGCCATATTTTAGGAACAACTTGATGGAATAACTGTGTCTCAATTCAGAGGCTGCAGCCCTTAAAGGCTGCATTTGACAGTCCCTACAGAAAATTGCGATCACAATAATTAACACACATTCAATGAAAGTTCACGTTATTTGCGGGGACCTGAAATTTTTCAAAAGTCCCACGATTTTTCCACATTTTCCGGCTGATGGGAAGTCCTCGCGCATGCAACATTATGTGAAACATCATCAGACACTTCGTCAAATCACGCTAACTGCATTGCAGTATGGAGAAACGCTCTGTATTGACATACAAATTTGCACTTTGTTTAAATGCATACAGTATGTGTTGAATTTCTTCAACATCTGCCGGACTATGCTCAGGATTTTTTATGAGTCTGTGGTGGCCAGTGCTATCCTCTATGCTGTTGTGTGCTGGGGCAGCAGGCTGAGGGTGGCGGACGCCAACAGACTTAACAAACTGATCCGCAAGGCCAGTGACGTTGTGGGAATGGCGTGTGACTCTCTGGTGGTGGTGTCAGAGAGGAGGATGCTGTCTAAACTGCGAACTACCTTGGACAATGTCTCACACCCACTCCACCATGTCCTCAGTTCTTTCAGTGGGAGACTCATACCACCAAAATGCACCACTGAGCGCCACAGGAAATCATTCCTGCCTGTGGCCATCAAACTGTACAACTCCTCCCTCTGAGTTGCCCTTGGACTGTTTCAACACTATCACCAACTCATAATAAATAATTACATATTTATTCCTAAATAATCCGTGCAATAACTGACTACATTGTTCAGTCTGTATATAAGGTTCCTGTATATATTGTAAATTATGTTGTGTGGTCTCTACATATATATTTTGTAAATTATCTTCTTATATTTCTTATATTTTACTTCTTTTTGCACTATATCTTCTTTCTACACTTGTTTGCACTATATCTTCTTCTTTTACACTTGTAAGGAGCACCTGTAACGAAAACAATTTCCCCTGGGGATCAATAAAGTATTTCTGATTCTGATTTATTAAAATGTTATGTTTACAGAAGTTGTAGCTTACTTGTTGTTTTACAGTCACATTGTCTGGTTTGAGCGCTACGGTATTCACTCACATTTTTTTGCAACATTATTGGAGTCCATGTTTTCAAACTAATTAAATTAAACTAAAGAACTGAACTGAAACATTTGCAGCTGTTTTTGTAATATTCTGTATGACTATTATAGCAAGTGATTTAATGACTTATTTTTTGGAGGCAGTAGTTTAAAAAGAATGAATTTTTTTTCTCCTGACTTGCAATTTTTGTCTTTAGCCATAATTCTTGTCATTTGCTGCAATTTCCCGCAAAAACATAAAAATGCTGCAATTTTTGATAAAATTGGTCGCAAATTCAAGGTTTTTTTGCTGCAAGATCCTGGGGGGACTGATCTGAAGACTGATTGTGTCACAGGGGCAGAGTAAGGCTGTCCCGTTTCGAAGGGGCAGCCAAGATATGTGGCCCTCTTTGCCAGAATTTGTAGTACGCAACGGATTAATCCTTCAAGGCCCAGCCTATCCCAAGATACAATGCGCACCGGTGACAATTGGGTTGTCCAGGAGAATATGACATTTCCTATACCACCGGCAGCAGTAGTGGCAGTGGATTACACTTTTAAATATAACTTCTGGATTTCAGCTCACTTTGGGAATAGCTAACAATACAGATATTAAAAAAAATCGAAGGGGTCTTCAAACCTGAAATTTTTGTTCAAATAACAGACTAACTTATGTGATGATAGTGATGCTAACTGATGTTGCTAGCTAGCAAGCTAATGTTAGCTACTTGAAGCCCCGGAGTTATAACCATTGACTGTATAGCCCTCACTTACGAACTTTAACTTTTCAGAGTTGACTCATATTTAAAGTTAACAAGATTGTGATGATTTAATAGATAAACTATACTTCAACGTACATAAACGGACCATGGTTCACCATGGTGAATAACTTTATAACTGTCTGAACTGTCTGAAGAGCAGGTCTTCAGACAGTTGTGGAAAAGTCCAGTAACTTACAAACAATGGATTACACAGCAAGTCATTACTTGGTTGTGAAAGAAGAAGATGTACTTAATCTGCTTTTGTTGGTTAAGATGCTTAACCTGCTTTTGTTGATATGAAGCAAAAGTTATTATAACTCGGACATTAAGTTTTATTATCGGAAGCAAGGAGAAAACTGTTCAATCTACTAAACTGAGGGGTGAGGCTGATCACCTCTTTATCATGGCCAAAATATCAGCCAGTTTGGTTTGGAGCTAAGCAACAACAGCTCATTTTTAATATCTTTTTTGACCATCTTGTACTTAATGTGACAGTTAAATTAGCCCTCATCCTATACAAAGCCCATGATAATAACACACCCAGTAGACAAATTGTCATGCCATAATCTACTGTTTACTTATTATAAATGTAATAGAATAGAAAACACTTTATTTATCCCAGAGGGGAAATTCAGCTGACCAGCAGCAAGATAAAATTTAGAAGAAGAAGAAGCTTTATTGTCACTGTAATAAATACTGTGAAATTTCGTATGATGCTCTCTTGTAGCAGCTAGAATGTCCTCGTCATAAAATAAACTGGGGGGGGGGGGGGTCATGGTTCCTGTAGCAGTCTCTTCACAGCCATGGGGAAGAAGCTGTGTTTCTGTCTGTTGGTGCGGGCTCTCATGACTCTGAGTCTGCCAGAGCGAAGGCTGGTGAATAGAGAGTGTCCTGGGTGGGCGGGGTCATTCCGAATCTTTGTGGCCTGTCGGAGGAGTATGGAGTTAGATTAGTCTCAATATTAATAAATGCACACAGAAGGATTCACAAATGCATGTTAAGATTTATATATAAATGACTCTCTCCACACAAATATTTTCAATGCACACACATATATTTGGCATTTTATATAAATGTAAAAAAAATCCACAAATAACCAAAAAAGTTTCACAAATGTATTTCTGATGCACACACAAATATTTATTGTTTTAAATATATGCAGTTTTCATCAAAACATTTGTGGATGTTGATACATTCATATACAAATGCTTTTATTTTGTGAACCTCAGCGCATTCGTGTGTGAATCTTTTTGAGACTCCCCTGACGTGACCCGATGCACAAATGCATTTTTTCTACCAAGGGGATATAGGTAGCCAATCAGATGTCTCCTTCCTCTTCAGCCAATCACATGAGCGTCTCGCTACCACCCCCACGTGGGATATGTTTTAACGTCGTAGTGTCAGAGGGTGGCAGTAATGCACAACTACATTGTTTGCTGACCGCCACATTAATAAGGACGAGAAGAAGAAGAAGCAGCAGCAGAAAGCGGTCAATGCAGAGCCCCGGGTCAATGGTCCGTTATCCGGTAATTACCGGACTTTGACCGGTAAAATCTGCCGAAGTCCGACATTTTTTAACACCGCCGGTCCAAATGTCCGGTGAAAATATTCCCTCCAAGCACAATTTGAATTAAACATGTCAAAGGATTTTTTCATTTTGTTTATCTAGAGTTTTTATTGCATATATATTTCAATAGCGAACTGACTTTTTTATTTCAAGTTGGCAGCACGCCACGTTATTAACACTAGGACCGCCAACATTCTAGCAGCGGTCAGCCAGACCGTCACACACAATTCGACTGTTTTTGCTCAGAAGCACATCAAGAAGTTGTTGGGTTTTTTTTTAAATAAACGTACCAGCAATTAAATTTAATGAACAAAATGTCACAGTCAAGAGGATCAGCAAACCTTTCAACGCCTCATGTCAATATACAAGTCAGCTTTTTAAAATGTATTTAATTTTTTTACCGTGCGCATTTTTTTAGCTGCTTCACGTCTCCATTGATAATGACAATTAGCACTCTTAGTACACTCTTAAATAACAAATAGTATATAACTTTTAGTCTGCTATATTGTTGACTATATAGTGAATTTTTATAAAATATTGCAGAAGAAAAGACATAAAGACCGAAATAATGAGAGGATTTTTAAAATTATTTTTATGCTGCTGCTCCCCTCCTCTCTGCAACTCGGGAAATTCGTTTCACTGAGAAACACACACACACACACACACACACACACACACACACGGACATATACGAATGGATGAATGGATGACGGATGTACAGTGAGGTTATTGCTACAATACAGATTAATACACAAAGCAAAAACACTTAAACCAGACAGGCTAGCTATGGGCACGAACAAATGCAAAAATAACTGCAGAAAATAACATGAAAAGAGGACCCAACAAACAAATGAACAAGGGCACGATCAACACGTCGGAAAGCCGATCACGTTGTCCGGTGCCAATTTTTTCTAGGGGAAACCCTGCTCTTGATCATTGACCCGGGGCTCTGTATTGATCGCTGTCTGCTGCTGCTTCTTCTTCTTCTTCTCGTCCTTATTAACTTGGCGGTCAGCAAACAATGTAGTTGTGCATTACTGCCACCCTCTGACACTACGACGTTAAAACATACCCCACGTGGGGGTGGTAGCGGGACGCTCATGTGATTGGCTGAAGAGGAAGGAGACATCTGATTGGCTACCTATATCCCCTTGGTAGAAAAAATGCATTTGTGCATCGGGTCACGTCAGGGGAGTCTCAAAAAGATTCACACACGAATGCGCAGAGGTTCACAAAATAAAAGCATCTGTATATGAATGTATCAACATCCACAAATGTTTTGATGAAAACTGCATATATTTAAAACAATAAATATTTGTGTGTGCATCAGAAATACATTTGTGAAACTTTTTTGGTTATTTGTGGATTTTTTTTACATTTATATAAAATGCCAAATATATGTGTGTGCATTGAAAATATTTGTGTGGAGAGAGTCATTTATATATAAATCTTAACATGCATTTGTGAATCCTTCTGTGTGCATTTATTAATATTGAGACTAATCTAACTCCATAGAGGAGACGGCTGGAATAGATCTCCTCTAGGCGTGGAAGTGGGGAGCCAATGATCCACTGAGCCGTCTTGATGACCCGCTGCAGTTGTTTCTTTTTAGATGCAGTGCAGCTGGCGTACCACACCGTACAGCCATAGGTGAGAACACTCTCTATTGTGCAGTGGTAGAAGTTTCTCAGCAGAGGTGGAGGGAGTTTGTTCCTCCTCAGTGTTCTCAGAAAGAAGAGACGCTGCTGGGCCTTTTTGATGATGTGGGTGGTGTTCACAGTCCAGCCCAGGTCCTCCGAGATGTGCAGGCCAAGAAACTTAAAGCTGGTGACCCGTTCCACTTCCTCCCCATTGATGCTCAGGCCTGAGTGCAGTGTGGTCCTCGACTTCCGGAAGTCAATAATGACTTCTTTTGTCTTCTTGGTGTTGAGGTTGAGGTGGTTGTCACTGCACCAGGCTGCCAGTGCTTGGACCTCCTCCCTGTATGGTGTCTCATAACCGTTGTTGATGAGCCCCACAACGGTTGTATCATCCGCAAATTTGATGAGGGTGTTGGAGCCGTGAGTAGCGACACAGTCATAAGTGTACAGTGTGTACAAGACTGGACTCAGCACACAGCCCTGAGGAACACCAGTATTGAGGACGATGGTGGAGGATGTGGAGGTACCCATTCTGACATGCTGGGGTCTGTTAGTCAGGAAGTCCTTGATCCACAGACAGAGGGAGGTTCCAAGTTGTAGTGTGTGCAGTTTGTTGATGAGTCTGCTGGGGCTGATGGAGTTAAATGCCGAGCTGAAGTCAACAAACAGCATC
Source organism: Cephalopholis sonnerati (assembly GCA_019142605.1). Lineage (NCBI taxonomy): Eukaryota > Metazoa > Chordata > Actinopteri > Perciformes > Serranidae > Cephalopholis > Cephalopholis sonnerati. The sequence goes on from JAGQAX010000008.1 coordinate 523,418, forward strand.
CTGATATATGTGTTGGGGTTTTCAATGTGGCTGAGAGCGGTGTGGAGGGCGATGGAGATGGCGTCGTCTGTGGACCTGTTGGACCTGTAGGCGAACTGATTTTGATCAAAGCCAGGTGGGATGTGGGCCTTGACATGCTGTAACACCAGTCTCTCCATACATTTCATGATCACCGGTGTCAGGGCCACAGGCCGGTAATCATTCAACCCTGTGATGGCAGAGGATTTGGGCACAGGGATTATGGTGGCAGTTTTCAGGCAGGTGGGGACTGTGGCTTGCTGCAGTGAACAGTTGAAGATGTTAGTGAATACTGCAGCAAGCTGGTGAGCACATGATTTCAGCACTCTCCCTGGTACTCCATCCGGTCCTGGTGCTTTCTTGGTGTCGATGCCACGCAGGACTCGCAGTACCTGATGTTGTTGGATGGTAGGGGGCTGGTTGTGCTCTGATAATGTCAGCTGTGTGTCCTCTGCCTGTCTGTTGTCCTCTTCAAAGCGGGAGAAAAAGGTGTTAAGCTGGTCTGGGAGCGAAGTGTCGGTGGAGGGGAGGGTGTTGTGGCATTGTTTGTAGTCAGTTATATTCTGTATGCCTTTCCACATGGAGCGGGGGTTGTTCTCCCTGAAGTTGGCCTCTATCTGCTCTCTGTACTTTGTTTTAGCAGCCTTGATGCCTCTGTTCAGGTCCGCTCTAGCCCTCTTGTAGGCTTCCCTGTCCCTTGACCTCAGTGCTGAATCCCTGGCCTGAAGTAGTGCTCGGATACTGCCGTTAAACCAGGGTTTTTGGTTGGGAAATTTTTTCACCTGTTTCCTTGATGTTACATTATCCATGCAGAAACTGATGTATGATAGTACAGAGGAGGTGTGGAGTTCAATGTCTGGGTCTTCAAAGAGCTCCCATATGGTGTCCTCAAAACAGTCCTGCAAGGATAGTGTGGCCTCCTCAGTCCAGCACTGCACTGACTTGTACTGTGGCTAAGACCTGCAGATGAGGGGCTTGTAAGCTGGTGTCAGGAACAGGGAAAGATGGTCTGAGTGTCCCAGGTGGGGGGAGTGGCGGGCTCTGTAGGCTCCAGAGATGTTGGTGTAGACCTGGTCTGGTGTTCTTCCCTTCCTTGTTTGAATGTCAACATTCTTGTAAAATCTGGGGAGCACAGCCTTTAAGTTGGTGTGATTAAAGTCTCCAGCCACGATGAAGAAGCCCTCTGGGTGTTTGTTTTGTTGCCTGGTGATGCTATCATGCAGCCTGCTCATAGCTACGTTAGCATTAGCTCACGGGTGGATATACACGGCAGTTACAAACACTTGGGTTATTTCCCTGGGCAAATAAAAAGGTCTGCACTTCAAAATTAGAAACTCCAGGTCTGGACAGCAGTGTCTCTCAATGACGGCAGTGTCCGTGCACCAACTGTTGTTAATATAGACGCACACACCTCCTCCCCTCCTCTTACCGGAGTCCGATGTGCGATCCGCCCGGAAGATCGTACGTCCTGCTAGCTCCACGGCTAGGTCCGGGATGTTTTCATGCAGCCAGGACTCTGTTATCACCATGACACAGCTGTCTATCCGGTTGTTAACATCCCGTAGTTTCATCTCGTCCATCTTGTTAACCAGGGAGCGGACGTTGGCTAGAAAGACGCTTGGAACCGCTGGTTTGTGTGGAGCGGCAGTTAGCCTAGTTCTGATGCCGGCTCGTTTGCCTTGTTTCCGGCGTCTTTCGCAGCGCCGCCGTCGCCTCCTTTCTGTCCGTTCTCGCCGGCGTATCCTCTCTGGGAACGAGTCAAACCCTTCTGGGGGGGTCCAGCCGGTCCAGTGTTGTTTTAGGCTTAAAAGTTCAGTTTGGGTGTAGGTCCTTCTCAGTGTGTAGCTGCTAACTGAAGAGGAGCACCGGGTCGCTGCGTCTACACGCTACGCCATCTTAGAAATTGTCCATTTCATAGTCAAAAAAACAGCCAATTGTGGCTAATGTGATGCGTGTCAATGTCTGTGTGACTGGATTCAGGAGGTGTTAAACAGTCTTATTGCCGTGGGGACAAAGGATCTCCTGAAACGCTCTCTTCTGCAATGCAGTGAGATGAACCAACTGCTGCAGCTGCTCCTCTGTCGCTCCAGTAGGCTGCGGAAAGGGTGTCTGCTATTGTGCATTATAGCTTTCAGTTTGTTGTGTGCTCCTCTCCACCACAGTTCTTAGTGGGTCTAGTCTCCTGCAGAGCACTGAGCCAGCTTTTTTAACAGGCTTGTCCAAATGCTTGATGTTTTTGTCTGTCAAGCTGTCTCCCCAACACACTGCAGTGTAGAAAAGTGCACTGGCCACCGCTGTGTGATAAAACATGGTCAACATCTCCACACACACACATCAAAGGACCTCAGTGTCTGCAGGAAGAACAGGCGGCTCTGCCCCCTCCTCTAGAGGGCGTCAGTATTAGAGGACAGTCCAGCTTCTCATCCAAGAGGACCCCCAGTAGTTTTAAGCGTGCACCGCCTCAATGTCCTCCCCCTGTATGGAGACTGGTTGATGGGGTGACCTCTTTCTTCTGAAATCCACCACCATCTCCTTGGTTTTGGCTATGTTCAGATGGAGACAGCACTTGCTGCACCAGTCCCCGAAAGCATTCATGAGGTCCCTGTACTCCCGCTCCTGACACAAGCCACAATAGCTGTATTGTCAGAGTATTTTTGTATGTGGCAGGACTCTGAGTTGTACTTAAAGTCCGCTGTAAAGAATGTCAACAGGAACAGTGTTAAAACAGTTCCACCAGACAACAGAGCACCAGGGCTGCTCCTGATCATCCTAGAGGCACAGCTTCCAAGCCTGACATACTGAGGCCACTCTGTCAAGTAGTCTATTATCCAGGAGGTCAGGAAGCTTGAGGATGAACTCATCCAAATGGTGGCCAGAGGTCAAAGGTCAAGGTCACTGTGCGCTTACATAACATGTTTTTGGCCATAACTCAAGAATTCATGCTCTAATTGTGACGAAATTTCACACAAATGTCTAATAGGATAAAACGATGAAGTGATGACATTTTATATCCAAAAGGTCAAAGGTCAACCTCACTATACCATAATAACATTCTACAAAAACACTTATTACACAATATTTCAAAGTCATATCTCATGAGCAGACTGGGAAACATTTGGTCAGATACTGAATTGGATAAAGTAATCTTTGTGCCCACCTTGAAACTAACCTGATTGTATAGAACTTCTGTGCTGCCGGGGGAAGATACGTGGATGTAAACTGTAAATGCAACTTGACGGGTTTGCCGAGGCATACAACCATGAGGCAGTATTTCTAGTTTAGGTAGAAGTCAACAGTATATGTCACATGAAAGTGGTATATATCACCTGAAAGCTGGAAACCTCAAAATTAATTTAAGATGCAGTTTAGCACTGTGTCTCAAGTCTTTCTAGTCAACTATTTGTAATCTGTAGTAAACATTGCATGCAAAAAGTACGTAGTTCATGGTTAAAGCTGTATGGCACTATGAGACTCATGGATACCCTCAGAACCCATTTTTATTCAGATATCTTGAGGTGAGAGGTCAAGGGACCTATTTGAACATAGCCATGTTGTTTGTCCCTCCATTAGCCTAACTTTGGAGCGTTATTTAACCCCCTTCCTGAGTAGCCATTATAGCACAGTTGATTCCTTAGAACTTCTAGTTTCATATGATACCAGTGTCATCACTCTAGCTGTAAAACTCAGTCATCTATAGCCTCTGAAAGACAGGTGGTGGCAAAAACAGCAACATGTGATTAGTGCAAATTTAAACAAAAATATTGTGTTATGTTCAGACTTTAATCACATTGTGATTAACGCATTAACACTGACAGCCCTAGTATTTATGGAATGATATACATAAACTTAAGGAATACTTGAATGTTTACAGTTCCATGGCCATTGAGCAAACACAATCTGCTGATAAGGTGAGCATATTACAGTTGAAAACTCTGAAACAAATCAGTAAGTAGACCTTGAGTTGAAATGGGTTCATTAGTTGCTGTTGTCAAGGTCAATAAATTTAAAGCTACATTTAAAAATGTTTTTGTCAAATGAATCCAAGATTTGTATTCACTGAGAGACACAAAAACTAACCGATATGTGTGGTAAAGATCGTTGGGGTTCAGCTGTTTGTGAACTTGTTACTTGATGCTGCTGCTATCATTTCAAACATTCGTGCGGATCAGGACAGAGTACATCAGCTTGTGTAGAACTTTGCTAAAAACATAGACTCTCAGTCTTGTATCTTCCTCCTGTTTGCTGCTGTAGCAGTTTTCCTTGTGTGGAACAGGTGTTGGAAGGAACATTAAGCCTGGGACACACCAACACACACTTGCAATGTCTCGCACCTGCCTGTATGGGTACTAATTTAGTGACACCAACTGGTTTGCAGCAGCAAACAGTGGCTGGTCGAGCAGATCATGGAGGCCGGCACCAGGCTTTGGCAAATAATGAGAAAAAGTGGGATTTTCTGAGGGGTGTGAATATAAATCAAGCGGGCGGGCACACAGCAGGCACAGAGTTTATGAGAAGAAACACACAGAAAAGAACATGATGGAAGAGCACATGGTGGAACTCATCTTTTGTCTACTTTTATCTGACACAATCCAGTCAGCTAGCAGGTGAATGGAGATGACAGCCTGATCCACAGGCTTCGCTGATTTGCCTTCCTGGCCCCAACCCACATACAGTCCAAGTACAGCGTACAGCCTGTCTCACATACTCTGTTCCTTCACACAGATCACATCAGGTCTGTCTGAGAGGCCCCTTTTACACATTGTGTTAAAATGTGTCTCATATCCAGATTGTATTCAGGTAGGATTCAACCTAATCTTATTTACACCTGGTATTAATACGTCTCCAGTGTCCACATGAGATCCAGTCGCTCTGTTCAGATCAAACAACCAAATGGTTGTAGCCGTTCTTTGCCATTGGCTTAACCATTGCTTCATAAATGGCTCGGCTGCAATATGAATTGCCAAGTTTTGTTTGTAGATTTTACTTTCATCTGACCAAATAGAAAGTAGACACTTGTCTCCTTTTGTCTCTGGCCCATAAAGTTAACCAACATGGTTCTGGCTATGCGAGGGGGGCCATTTTTCAAAAGGGCCCACCTGTCAACAACTGTTAAATTTTAAAAGTTTTTACATCAGAGGTCTGTGCTAGGCCCTCTTTTATTCTGTATTTACATCCTTCCTCTGGGCAGACTAATTTGCAATCATGACATCTCTTTCCATTGTTGTGCCGATGGCACTGAACTGTATGCGTTTACAAAACCAGGATCCCCCAACAGACTGATCTCTTTGAAACAATGTCTAAAGGATGTCAAGTGCTGGATGTCTAATAACTTCCTCCAACTTAATGATGAAAAATCTGAAAAAAATATATATATATATTGGACCACTTGACACTTCAGTGTTCAATGATACAGTTCCTAACTTAACACCTTCTGTTAAATCCAGTGCTAGAAATTTAGGAGTTATCTTTGATTCCAATTCAACTTTTACCAATCATGTCAATAATGTCATTCAGTCGTACTTCTATCAATTTCACCTGATTTCAAAAATAAATCATTTCTATCAGTCTCTGTCTTATAGAAAAAGTTATTATTGTAATTCAGTCTTTACCTGCCTCCCATTTCAGCAAACATACATTTTATTTCATAACTTTAGGATTGATTTCAAGGCTGAATATTACTTTTAAATAACCCCCCCCCCCCCCCATCACCACATAGCAGATCTGGGACCGGATAATATGACACCATGGAAAAACTGGGAGGAATCAGGGGCTAACTGGGGCCCAGCAGATCATTTTTGCCCAAGGACCCCTAAACAGATTTCTGTGTGATCGGGGCCTAATCCAGCTATATATATATATATATATATATATATATATACATGTAAGTAAATATATATATAAATATATATTTATATATATATGTATAGCACAAAATAAGAAACTTATGTAAGCCACCCCCCCCACCCCAAGTATGACATACAAAACTTAAGAACATGAGAACATATATGTCAAATAAAAATAAAATATGTAAGTAAATAAAAGTAAATAAAATATGGATAAGATAAATAAGCTTATATAATGCAGGTAAAATTTCAATAAAGAAATTACCCACGTATATAACCAAATAGGATGCAAATAAAGGAACATTTCTGAGTAACCTACAGCTAACTCAAAAATATTAATACTACATTTGACATTCTACAGCAGTGATACTCAATTGTGGTCCAAGGGCCAAAACTGGCCCATCAACAGGGTGCTGCGTGGACCGCCGACCAAAAAAGGAACTTGTCTAATGAAACGGTAAGATGGATAAGAGCTCGACTCGAGAGTTCAAGAGTAGAAAAGGAAAGAAATGAGATGGAGGAGAAAAAAATGTTTCAGAGTCCTCGAGTTAACTGGCTTTAGGACCCTGCGCCACGCATCAGCAGGGGCCAGTGGGCCATTGGCCGTTGCGGCGCTGTCCCAATGGGCACAGTGAGCACTCCTATTTACAATAAATCGTCTCATAACGTGGAATTGAGGGGGTTCCCTTCTCCGACAGTAATGACCACGATCTCTGTTTGAAGCTGGCGGAGGGGGGAGCACGTGGTAACTTTAGTCCTTTATAAATTTCCGCTTGGCACGCGTAAAAGAAGAGCCGTTCCCCAACTAGATGGGTTGAGGGAGACGCGTACAAGCGCTATGCAGTCGCACCGAAGGCAACTCTGAGTCGTGTTTTTTTTCTTGTGAACCACTTTAAAGGAAGACTTGTTCATCGTGAATTCATTGTTTTCTATGGATTTTTGATATCGCCTTAACGCCTCAGCCAAACTTGCGAAGTTTACACCTTGCGTCCCTCACTGAACGTCAGGACCGCGTCTGAGTTTGGATGTTTAACAAACAACCTTGTGATATGTCTGACAATAAAAAGCAAAGACTCGCGTGTCAAGACACTAAAGTCTGAAGGATTAAACCCTCGGAGTCCGGGCTGTTATTAGCTGTGGTGCGGAGAGCTGCGAGCCGGGCGCTCTGATGCGGTGGAAGTGTGCGGAATCCCGCAGGCTACACGTCTGTGCGTCCCGCTGACGATAACCTCGGCTGTTATTAACTCTCCTCTTTTCATCCATATAGTTCAAACCCGTCGGATTTCCACACGTCCACCTCTGGCACCATTCAGCTGCACCTTTATGCACTCTCGCTGTTCGGCGTCATCCGGGAAAAGACCCGTGCGATCCCCTCTGACCTAATAACGGGTTTCTTTTTGTGTCGAGACAGTTGAATGGATTTTCAGGTACACTTTACTGAAACTTCGGAATTGGAACCATACGATTTTCAAAAAATTGTTCGGGGCCACTTGGCTTGTGTGCCCAAGAAATGCATCAGTCTACCGATATTTAAATCGCTTCGGTTAATATTTTTCTGAATCTGATTTTGTTTTTGTTTTTTTGAGATTTGAAAACGTTGGAGGAGAAGATGAACCTGTGCATCGTCAGTCTTCTCCTCACTCTGGATTTAGCCACCGTGGCGTTCAGTTTGTCCACATGCAGCACGCTGGACATGGATCAGTTCAAAAAGAAGCGCATCGAGGCCATCCGAGGGCAGATCCTGAGCAAATTGAAGCTCGGCAGCCCCCCAGAGGACTTCCCCGATCCGGAGGAGGTGTCTCGGGACATTGTCGCCATTTACAACAGCACCCGCGACCTGCTGCAAGAGAAGGCGAACGAACGGGCGGCGACGTGCGAGCGGCAGCGGAGCGAGGAGGAGTATTACGCCAAGGAAGTGCATAAGATCGACATGCAGCCATTCTACCCGTCAGAAAGTAAGTGTGTGTGTTTGTGGATGTGTGTCTGTGTGTGCACACATTTTCATGCCCTCTGTGGCCCCCACTGATGTTACTTGAGTGTTAAGTTTAAAAACTACGAGTTGCGTTTGTACGTGGTCACGTGTTTTTGTGATTGTTTGGGAAAATCCGTCCCATCGTGCTGGGCTTGAATCACGGGAAAACAGACAGAATCAGAGAGTTGGAACTGAGCTGCAGTTCTTGGACATCAACAACGCCTCATTCTCTCTAATTTAGAGAACTGCAGAGGTCAAGATCAGATGAAATAAATCCTGGTGCAGTGTGTGTTCACTACAAAGACCATTACATCTGTCAACTTTACCATCACCTGCAGAATTAGAATAGAGGTCTACTAATAAAAAAAGCCCCGGATTTAATAATCTGTCTCCATTAGTATTTGTACTTGAATAATTTATTTAACATAAATACATACATTTGACTATTTTTCGAAATCTATTCAATACATGTTTAATGATGGCAGATGTTAAGTATTCTGTTTCTACTCAACACTTATTACTAACAACTACTAATATTTTTCACATCACAGTTCATAATTAATGAATCAATTAAGTAAAGTTTTAAAACGTTTTTAGGGATTGGGGTGTCAGAGTAGTGCAGAGTGGAGATTGTTCAACAAAAAGAATTCCTGGGGGAGGATCTCCTGCTAGCTTAAGTAAGCTTAGTAGCTGTTTATGATTTCACCCACTGGGACTTCTCGGTGTAACTTCAGACCTTCTCCCAAGTCCATTTTTAGCACTGATCAGCTTACTTTTGAATTTAGCCCAAAATGTGCATCTGCTTGGCAAAATTTAAATCACCATGATGAATATCTCCCTTAATCTGTTCAGACACATTCATCACCTACCTATCCCTTTTAACAGTTACTGTAACATAGACATGAATAATTGTTGTTATTATGTTGATCTGTTCTGTGCGACATCTATTGCACGTCTGTCCGTCCCGGAAGAGGGATCCGTCCCCAGTTGCTCTTCCTGAGATTTCTACCATTTTTTTCCCCCTGTTACTGGGTTTTTTGGGGGAGTTTTTCCTTATCCGCTGTGAGGGTCCAAAGGACAGATGGATGTCGTATGCTGTAAAGCCCTCTGAAGCAAATTGTGACTTTAAATAATTAACTTTAAATTGCAATTGAAAACTAGTTTTTGGAGCATCCTGGGTAAATGTTTAAGTATGTAAGTAAAGGGAGAATGAATTAGCCTTATCTTGGATTTTCCTGTAATGTAAGATGTTCAAATCTTTTTCATATTTAAATTTCCTAGATGCATTTTCAGCCCGAGGCGATGTAACAACATGGTAAATGGACCTATAGCGCCTTTCTAGTCATCTGACCATTCAAAGCACTTCTTACGCTACAAGTCACATTCACCCATTCACCCACACACACACACACATTCAAACACTAGTGGCCGAGGCTACCATACACTGTTTTTACCATACTCAGTTTTTAACTGATGGAAGCATCATCGGGAGCAATTTAGGGTTGAGTATCTTGCTCGAGGATACTCTGACATGTGGACTGGGATTGAACCGCTGATCTTCCGATTGGTGGACAACCCGCTCTACCTGTGAGCCACAGCCGCTCCTTGCTGTTGATCTTCAGTGTTACTAGGCTTTGTCCATGTGGAAATCTTAAGATTTTTATGTGTAAAATTGGTGGAGCAGCCCTTTATGTATTTACATCAGTGTCACCTTTAAAATGTTATTAAACCATGAGGGGGTGATAATGCACCTGAAATGCTAGGTGCCACTTTCCATTAAGAAAAAGGAAGATGACAGGACCAGCCATCAAGACTTAGGGGCTGTCCCAATACCCACACTTCCCCTAGAAATACCCACCTGGACTTGGTTCTGCGCTTTCACGTTTAGGCTAGTGGTGTCCCAAAACAGAATTGAGGTAGTGGAAGCGGCTAAAACCCACCCTAGACTTCAAGGGAGCCCCGAACCACACTTTCAGTGAAGTGGAAGATGAAATTTCCCAGAACACCTTGCAAAGTCAGCAACAGGTAACACAAGTGCTAGAGCCGGCATTTTCAAACCTGAATGACTACCAGTATCTTATGTCGCTACTACGCGTGACATATGCCTGCATGTCAGCCACCCCGATTTGCATGAAGTGGTGTCTCATTTCTTAGGGAAAGAGCTCTACCCAAATATTTCTCACTTCTCTCATCAAGGGTTATCTCGCAAACGAAGGCACTCAATACCAAGTGGAAGATTAAAGGGGTAGAAAAGGGGTTTGGCCTTACTGTCACGGAGCTAATGTGTACAATAACGTTATAACATTACAACAACGCTCATGTGCTCATACAGTTGTTATCATTAGTATGATTCTTTTGATCATTGATAGCAGGCTACCTCATGATCTAATTTGCCACATAAGGTTAGCTTCTGTAGCTGTATGGGTAGTTGACTTATTATAACGGCTGCGTCTGTGGAAAAATGTTGTGATGGAGTCACATACCTGGGTTCCAGTGGTTTTAGCATGTAACAAAAGACTTCGTTTTCAACAACGCAGTATGGACGCAGATCTTTGCACATGAAGTAGGTGATGGACTGTGTTATTTTCTTAGCTCTCTCAGAGTTGGATAGTAGTTTTGTCAAGCTATAAATAAATATGTCTGGATTTGACTTTAAATGCAGACTGTGCATTTCTGATTTCTTTATCAGGTGCCTCCATATTTGTTTTAATTTAACTCCCTGCCAGATCTGGCTGACTGGGACCTTTGCTGACCTCATCAGAAAAAAAACCAAACCTAACCATCTTGTGAAAAAAAGCAATTCATTTTATTATTCAAGTGGCAAAAGTTGTATTTAAAGGTGCTACCACTACCACTGCTAACAGGGGATACTTAGATGTGTGTCGTGCAGGAGGAAGGATTACTCCGGACAAGGAAGATAACGTTTACCTTCGTTGACTGAAGATTTGCAGATTTGTACAAAGTGGGGAACACTCTAACTCCAGTGTAGACCACACAAGAGCCAGCAAGCGACCACGATAACACATGTACAAAAAAGTGAGGCAAGTGACGCTTAACACACACACATAGTTACGGTAAGGAGGTAACATGATGTATTAGCTGAATATAATAGAAGTGATTTATAAAATAACAGGGGGCATAGGAACACTAATAAAAGTACCACTATTACAATAATAAAAGATCGACACTTGGTGTATTGATACAATATTGCCACGCACAATATTGCAATTTTTTCCCCCACCCCTACTGCCTGTGCCCAGTGCAGATACACTGTCTTTCTCTCTCTCCTCACTCTCCACACACATACACACACACACCCACACACAGGCACACACAGACACACAGACACACATGCACACACACACACACACACACTGACCACTTCTGTAGGGGCTGCGATACACTCAGCTGTTTTCTGACAGTGGTTACATTTAGTTTAGTTTTGTTCTGTATTGTACCCACACGACTGACATGGCATCTTAATGTATACCAGCTCTTTCTGATCTGCATTTCTCCAGGATCTGAGTTGTTTCTCTGCGACTGGAAACACAGAGTTGATATGGGGAGAGAATTTTAATGTTTGGTTTTAATGCCATCACTCAAAAACCTCTTGAACTATTTGGATACATTGTTTATGTAGGTAATGTGTATCTGTGTACTACTTGTTAACAGTCATCAATTGTTTTCACAAGCAGAAGAAATAATTGTGTTGAATCTACTTCAGATTTGTGAAACGCTTCTCTGTTTGGCAAGTGTCTGATAGTTACCCACAGTTAACTGTATGGTTTCTTCAATGTTCAGTCATGGTAAATGGACCTGCATTTATATAGCGCCTTTCTAGTTGTCCGACACACTCAAAGCACTTTTTACAATACAGGCCACATTCACCTATTCATACACTGGTGGCCGAGGCTACCATACAAGGTTCCACCTGCTACTCAGTTTTTAAACACACTCACACACCGATGGAAGCATCAGCGGGAGCAATTTGGGGTTCAGTATCTTGCTCAAGGATACTTCGACATGTAGGCTCGAACCGCTGATCTTCCGATTGGTGGACGACCTGCTCTATCTCTGAGCCACAGCTGCCCCAGTGAGGAACTTTTGTACTTGGAAAAAAATAATAATTTGACATTTATTGTGGTTATTATTGATATCGATTGATATGATTTTTTTTTTTTTTTGCTGTGATAACATTTCTGGCCATATCTGCAAGCCCTAAGTTTTCCCCATTACTATTTGACTACCGCTCTGTATAAAGAAGTGCATAGTGATGCCCAAAATATTTTTTCAGCTATAAGGCATGATTGAAAAACCTGACAGTTTGTGTGTTTGAGGTGTGTTGATCTGCTAAAAACAGTTCTTTCATGTATGAATCTGAAACACCATGCCATATGCAGAGGAAGCCATGTTTGTGTAATAATCCTTTGAGCAGAAAGCATCCTGACAGCTCCTGTGCTGAATCCACCAGCTTCAGTGGTGCTGTTCTGTAGCTGAACCTGACCTCTGACCTGACATGTGGAGAGGATGAATTTCTCTCTCAGCAGATCAAAGAAACATCAGAGGAAAGGCATGGCTGTTGAAACAAAAATAATCATATTAAATGAAACTACAAAGCCATTAACCCCAATATGATATTCCCATTCACATCAGAAATGTGAACACACGAACTGAAGCAAAAATAAATTAGCACGACATTTTGTATGCCCTGAGGTGTATTTTGCATTAAATGTTATCCTTGGCTCTGCCTCTTGTATAAATACCTTAAATATGAATAGATGTGGCCAGAAGCCAAGTGCAGTCAGGAAAGCATTTATAGGGTATAAATAATACTGAGTCAACACGCAGGGAGGAAAGAGGGCAAAATTGATTCCCATTCATCTGAAATGGTGACACTGGTCAGGTTCTCACATCTGCTGACAGAAGAGAGATTGAGCAGTGAACCCTTCAGCTGACAGCTCTATTTATTAAGTATCTTTCACTTGATGTGTGAGCTTGAGTTGCTGTGAAAGTGAATCTCTCTCTCTCTCTCTCTCTCTCTCTCTCTCTCTCTCTCTCTCTCTCTCTCTCTCTCTCTCACACACACACACACACACACACACACACACACACACACACACACACACACACACACAGCACAGGGTATCGGCCTTATTTGGTTAGGTGCCAGGAAATCCTCGGAGGCAGCAATGTAGGGCACAACAGCCCTGGAAGCTTTTCAGAGATGCTGGGCAGTGGAATGAGGAGGGTAAGGATAGGTTAGGGAATGTGGAGACACTGTCCCAGGTCTCACAGTCATTTATTTAAACCCAGTTTGCTGTGAGGCATTGTGTGTATACCCTGCCGGCCACCCAATGCATGGAAAATTCCAGCAGGGGAGAGTGTAAGTTCGTGGCTAATAACTTTTAAGTCCTTCCTGGAGATTTATCACAGAAACTGGGGTGTGGAGTTTGAAAGACATGGGTTTTTACAAGGCAAGGAGGGTCAAATGACAAAATGGTATAAGTTGCATCATAGGAAACGTAGGAACAAGCATTTTTTAAGATGGAGCCAAACTTAATCTGACTGAAAGTGAAGACATTTTGGTAAATTGTGAGTTCCACAACTTAATGGAAGTGTAACACCAAAGTGGGGTTTGGGCGATGCAGATCTCCTGTGTATTTTTCTAAGCTGAAAAACATTTCCCTCAGTGGAATCTATGCTTTTATTTACTTTTATTTTACAGATAAGAAATAACAAATTGTGAAGACAATAAAGCTCCCACAAAATGGCATCTCAAGTCTTGTGTGGGATTTATCTTGTCTTTATATGAGCAGAGGAAAAACTGAGCCAGCCGCTACTCAGCTTTAACACACACAAATAAAACAGCTGTTGGCTGCTGTTCCTGGTTTCATATGAGGAGAGGAAAAAAAACACAATATAAAATGCCATAGGCGTTTGCTAATAATATGTTGTATTTGTGGGTAATAAGTATCCAGCAAACGACAAGCTTTTTGTCTGTACTTTGTATCAGCTCATTCACCTTGTTAGAAACAACGTCCAAACATCAAACGTTTTTCACAGAGATAAAGAAATCACTCATTTTGGACCTGTCAGGGTTTTGAAATGATTTATTCACAATCAAATTTTCTTTAGGACAAGCGATACTTGTATCCCACACCTTTCTAAAAGCTCTATGGATGTATTATGTAAAAAAAGATATGTCTGCATAAAATCAAAAAGACCTTTAAGTTGTGATAATTAATTATTTTAAGTTGTGGTGTAAGTGGTGTTAAGTAAATATGGCTCTACATAGAGGCGTACCATATGTTGTAGCCTGGTGCACCACCAGAAATGTAACCACACATAGAAGCGCAGCCCTCATGTTTATTTTTGACAGCTGAAAACTATTTCTTTCAGTGGACATAAAGTTTTTATTTACTTTTATTTCACGGATTTTCACAGATTAAAAAAAAAAAAGAAAAAACAAACAAAACAAATTGTAAAGACAATAGAGCCACCACACAACGGCATTTTAAATCCTGTTTGTCCTGGATTCATATGAGTAAAAAAAATAATAATAATAATGATTAATAATTATAATTAATGCAATGTAAAATGTCATAGGATTATGCTAGTGAGATAATGCTAATTAATTTTGTATTTGTGAGGAATACGCATTTACTTTCAAACAGTTGTTTTATCGCTGAGCCTTGTGAATTGTAGAGGAGCCAAATTTTGTAACGTTACCTTACCATTAAATGTTAGAATAGAATAGAAAACACGTTTTTTATCCCAGAGGGGAAATTCAGCTTTCCAGCAGCTCATAAAAGACAAAAAAACAAAATAAAATATGTTAAAATGAGTGCACAAATGAAATAATCAGCAAATGAAATGACATATTGACTTTCGGAAGTCGAGGACCACACTGCACTCAAGCCTGAGCATCAATGGGGAGGAAGTGGAACGGGTCACCAGCTTTAAGTTTCTTGGCCTGCACATCTCAGAGGACCTGGGCTGGACTGTGAACACCACCCACATCATCAAAAAGGCCCTGCAGCGTCTCTTCTTTCTGAGAACACTGAGGAGAAACAAACTCCCTCCACCTCTGCTGAAAAACTTCTACCACTGCACAATAGAGAGTGTCCTCACCAATGGGTGTACGGTGTGGTACGCCAGCTGCACTGCATCTGAAAAGAAACAACTGTAGCGGGTCATCAAGACGGCTGAGTGGATCATCGGCTCCCCACTTCCACGCCTAGAGGAGATCTATTCCAGCCTTCTCCTCCGACGGGCCACAAAGATTCAGAATGACCCCGCCCACTCAGGACACTCTCTATTCACCAGCCTTCCGTCTGGCAGACTCAGTCATGAGAGCCCGCACCAACAGACTGAAACACACGGCTTCTCCACGGCTGTGAAGAGACTGCTGCAAGAACCATGACTCCCCCCCCCCCGAGTATATTTTATGACAAGGACATTGTAGCTGCTACAAGACGGCACCGAATGAAATTTCACTGTATTTATTACAGTGACAATAAAGCAGCTTCTTCTTCTTCTTCTTCAAATAGAGATTAAATTATGATAAAATTGTCCATCTCACAGTAAAAAAACAGCCAATTGTGGCTAATGTGATGTGTGACAGTGTCTTTGTGACTGGATTCAGGAAGTGTTAAACAGTCTTATTGCCATGGGGATGAAGGATCTTCTGAAATGCTCTGTTCTGCAATGCAGTGAAATGAGCCGACTGCTGCTGCTTCTCCTCTGCCACTTCAGGAGGCTGTGGAGAGGGTGCTATTGTCCATTACAGCTTTCAGTTTCTTCAATGTGCCCCTCTCCACCACAGTTCTTAGTGGGTCCAGTCCCCTGTGGAGCACTGAGTCACCTTTTTTTAACCAGCTTGTCCAAACGCTTGATGTTTTTGTCTGTCAAGCTGCTTCCCCAACACACTGTAGTGCACTGGTCACCACTGTGTGATAGAACATGGTCAACATCTCCACACACATATCAAAGGACCTCAGTGTCCACAGGAAGAACAGTTGGTTCTGCCCCTTTCCGCAGAGGGCTTAGTGTTAGAGGACCATTCCAGCTTATCATCCAAGAGTATCCCCAGATATTTGTAGGTGTGCACCACCTCAATGTCCTCCTCCCGTATGGAGACTGGTTGACGGGGTGACCGCTTTCTTTTGAAATCCACAACCATCTCCTTGGTCTTGGCTGTGTTCAGGTGGAGACAGCACTTACTGCACCAGTCCCTGAAGGCATCCACAAGGCCACTGTACTCCTGTTCCTGACCGCTCCTGATACAAGCCACAATAGCTGTATCATCAGAGTATTTTTGTATGTGGCAGGACTCTGAGTTGTATTTTAAGTCTGCTGTGTAGAGTGTGAACAGTAATGTTGCTAAAACAGTTCCCTGTGGTGCACCAGTGCTGCTCCTGACCATCCCAGAGACACAGCCTCCAAGCCTGACATACTGAGGCCGCTCTGTCAGGTAGTCTGCATCTTCCACTCCCATGCAGGGCCATAGCCAGGGTTTAGAAATTAGTGAGGTCCAGAATTTGAAAAGGAGCGGGGGCAAAAAATGTTCACATTATTTGACTAAAAAAAATATGCATTTTCACATCAGTTTGGACCACTCTAGCTAGTAGCTACTTCATAGTTGGCTGTACATAATCCTATACAGTGAGGTGATAGTTTTTCTATGGCACGCTACTTTGTACTAGTAGGTTTAGTACAACAATAACATGTGATGGATGCTTTCTTCTCTTCTCTCTCCTCCTCTCTGTGCTGATCCTCTCTGGATTCTTTCTTCTCCTCCCTGTGCACTCAGTTCTCCTCTTGGTTCTCCACCCTGTTGTCTCCATTTTCCTTTCTGTCCTCCCTGTCCACTTGGTTCTCTGCTCTGCCCTATTGCTTCTCCTCTCCGTTCTCCACTCTGATCTCTCTGTTCTCCTGTCTTTCCACACAGTTCTCTGCTCTGTCCTCTCCATTCTCCACTCAGTTCCACACTTCTCATGTCATGTACTCTTCAAATAAGTGAATAAAGCGCTGCATAATGTAACAGCATTATTTGATGTGGTTTAAGGCTTCAAGCCACTGAATAGTGTTCAGATAAATAGAGGGATGTTCTTATTGCCCAGTGTATTATATATCAAATACCCACCTCAATCAAATCTAGCGTACAACCTACAGGTGCATCACCATAATTTAGAATTTAGAATATCATAATAAGTTCAATATTTTTTGTCTTATGTATATCTATCTATCTATCTATCTATCTACACATACATATATATATATATATGTACACATATATATGTGTGTGTGTGTGTGTACATATATATATAGTTTCTACACCACCTAACCTCTTGTAACTTTATTGGGTCATGAAACAGCCACCTGCATAATGTTAAATAACGTTACCTTCGGGAGCATGGCACTGACATCATGCATGATTAGCCAGTAGCTTTCAACCCATTGTGTCACAGCTAAAGCTTCTAACATTAACGTTACCTAGCAAGAACTTAACTTTTTCTTTAACTTTAACTTAAAGTGGGCTGCTTGGTCATCGCCAAGATAATAATAAATTCACTCACCTCTTCTGTCAGCTAGCAGTATCGTCGTCTTCCTGTCAACTAAATTCATGTCAATACATCAGATAGCTTCCTGCATGTCATTTTCAAATAAAAGCTGTCCAGTGTGTTAATATGTTTACTATGCTGTTTGGGGCTTCTTCAGTTTTTTTCTCTTTGAAATTTCTACCGAGGTCTGGACCTTGGTGACCTCATACCTGGCTACGGCCATGCTCCCATGTGCTCCTGATAGGCAAACTGGAGGGGGTCCACGGCATCAGTGACCTCTGACTTCAGGAAATGGAGGACCAGGCGCTCCAGGGTTTTCATGATGTGTGATGTTAAGGCCACCGGTCGGTAGTCATTTAACTTGGCCGGGCGCCCAACTTTGGACGACGGTACAAGACAAGATGTTTTCCACTGCACCAGTACTTTGCCTGTTTGAAGACTCCTGTTGAAGATCCACTGAAGGGGCTCTGCTAGCTGGGCTGCACAGTCTTTCAGGAGCCTTGGACACACTCCATCTGGGCCCGCAGCTTTCCCTGTACACAGTCTCCTGAGCTCCGCCCTCACGTCGTCTGCTGTAAAGGACAGTGGTAGTTGGCCATGGGTGGTAGATGTTGAAGCTGTAGCTGCAGTAGTGGGTGAGGGGCTCCTGCCAGGTGACAGGCAACAGGCAACAGGCAACTTTAATACACAGGGTTTGTATGTGGGCTGGAGAGAGACCAGATTATGATCTGATTTGCCTAGAGGTGGTAGGGCAGAGGCTCTGTAGGCATTTCCATAAAATAAATCCAGTGTCTTATTCTCCCTGGTGGGACAGTCCACATACTGAACAAACCCAGAAAGATGGGAAGAGAGAGAAGTGTTGTTAAAATCCCCCATTATTGCAATGAATGCACTAGGATGCTGGGTCTGAATCCTAGCAACAGTTTCATGGATGACGTCACACGCCACTGCCGTCACTGCTCGTGTAAACAATAATGGCGACAATGTGCAAAAACTCCAGAGGCACATAATACGGTCTAAGACCAACTGCCAACAGTTCAATATCCTGGCAGCAGATATTGTCCTTCACTGTGATATGTCCAGGATGACACCATTTATTGTTCACAAGCAGGATCAATCCCCCACCTCTGTTTTTGCCACTCACCTTTGCGTCCCTGTCTGCTCACACAGTAGAGAAGTGGGTAGGTTCACACAGCAGTCAGGAACGTTGTCATTCAGCCACGTCTCTGTAAGCACATCAGTCTACACTCCCTGTAGAGGCGTTGGCTCTTCACCAATGCCAGCAGTTCATCACAGTTGTTGGATAGCGATTTTACATTTCCCATCATTGCACATGGCAGGAAAGGCTTGTATCTCCACATTCGAGCCTTTAGCTTAGCTCCTGCTCTGCAGCCTCGAAACTTTAGCTTCCTCAGTTCAGCCAGTATCGAGTGTTTAACTCCATAAGTCATTCCTCTCAGAGCCAGAAGATCGTCCCTCGTGAACACAACTTTACTCATCACATTTGAAAAATTAACAATCATTAAAAAAGAAAAACACACTCAAAAATGACTTAAGAGACAGGAGCTACTTAGACTTGCTGCCACTCTAACCGTTGTTTGACATAACTCTTCATGTAATGCTGTGGCCAATCTGTGTTGCTCAAATTAATTGGAAATAGCTGTTTATTAGTTTGCAACAACTAACCGTCAAGCAGCTTATACATTCAGACCATATTATACTTGTTACTGTTGACACACGTTGCACCATTCCTATTTACGTACTTACTTTCTCACTAGCTCAGATATTTGATTCATCACAATTAATGTGTTTGCTTCACAATCAGATTTTTCCTTTTTGTGTTCCTCTTTTGGGGGCTGCTCTAAGACGAAAAACTATAAGCTTTTCAGTCTCAGCTTAAAATATCAGCATAAAAATATGCCTTTAAAGTGGGACTTTACAGGAGTCCCTAGAAAAGAAAGTGGTAATAATAGTGCATTATCCCATGTGCCCTTTGACCTCTTGCTACAGCAGCAGAGAAAAACCTCTTTCTGATCACAGCCTTACTTAGATGCTGCACACCTCATCCATAATTATAATTTCATGAAGACTTTTGATTTTCTTTGGGAGTATATCACTTTAACTGCTGCCTGTGTATGTATATATGCAATGTCATAGCTGCGTGTGCCTCAGCTGTAAAAGACTCAGTCTAATAATATGGCAGGTTGACACAGTGCCTCCCTGTTTGTTTGGCTATAATTTAGCTGAGTGGACAAAATGCCTGTGTTCTGTGGCCTGTGTGCCCTCCAGCTGGCTGTATGTCTCTGGGGTGCTATAAAGGTCCAGCTTTCTCCACAGCAGCCTGTGAACATGCTGACCCCACTGTGTGCTGCATCTCCACACAACACTGACTACACAAGTGATTAGTGTTCTATTATTATTTACATTTCAAAAGGATAGAAGAAGTTTAATGTGTGTATTTTTGCAATATGAAAGACTACTGAACTCATATTTACACAGCAGTCATCAAGTGTCACATACCAAGGAGCATAAATGAGACATCTTAGGGTTTGTGTTCAGGATGCATCATATTTCTTAACCTAATCTAATACGTTACCATGTTTATATCTATTGTGCATTCACTGAATGATGCAAAGGATATGTTTACACTGAACTACAAAACAGTGCTTATACTCAGTTGTATCATTCAGTGTCCATGCAGGAAGTAACGATGAATATTACATAGTGCAGTGTAAAGTAAGAATGTGAAGGTTGGACTGGTAGTCATATAAATGTTCACACTTCATATTCCATCTCATGCTGGTAGTTGACATTTTATTAGTGAAGAATATACTTTTTCTTTTGGACCCTTGGAATGCATTTATATCAAACCAAATCATTAAATTATGCTGCAGAAGTGGTCTGAGTTCAGAACCATCATGTTTTTGAGTCCGTCTGTCCTATTCTCTTGAAAACAATAACTCAAGAACAGGTCAAGGTCACTGTGACATAGCATCTGTCTCACTATAGTGAATGCAGTATCTCAAAAAGGCATTGAGGGATTTACCTTTAATTTGGCACAAACATCCAGTTGGACCTGAATTTGGTGGACAAAGGTCAAGGTCACTATGACCTTACAAAACATATTTTTGTCCCTAAGTCAAGAATTCATATGCCAGTCATTACAACTGCACAATATGAGGAAAAAATATGCAATATGCAAGAATGTTGTTGAATATTGTGATGAAGATACGACTCCCAATAAATAAACATAAGTAAAGTATACAGTTTTAATGTCCATCTGCTTTAGGTTCGCACTGCTAACATAGACCCCAGATAATGCACAGCCTATAAACACTGAATTTAAAAAAAGAAATGCTGTGATATTGATGTATGTTTTCAATGTGGTGAGACCCCAGAATCCACAGATGCTCATTTGAGTGGGTCACCAATAAAATTTGACAAATTGTAGTGTTAACCTGGTGTTGAATGTTATATGGTTTTAATAATGGTTATATTCATGTTCATGTTCTTTCATGTGTCTGAAAGTTTAATAAAATCCCAAATCTGAAAACTTAATTTGCAAAACACAAACTGTAGATGTATCTGTATATAGATGTGACAGTAAATGTCACATGTTGAGCTGAATTTAGAGGGTACCAAAATCATCTACTCATTATAAGGTTAATCGGATGTGATATATGATTGTGATTTGTGATTATCTATAGAAATAGAATTTCTATGAATAATCCCTGTTTATTCTTGTCAGGACTTAAATACCTGAAGGAACGAGACGGGACCCACAATGCATATCAGTAAAAAGTGATTTTATTTACAAAGGGTGCGTGCTCAAAATGTGCCATGTCTGAGCCAGAGCTCTGCCCCTCAGCAAACCCAGCATGTAATGAATCTTCAAGGCTTCCCTGGGAAAAGACCCAGGCTTCTGACTGAAAACTAGTTTACACTGCAGCAAAAATCCTCAACATTCAGATCCCCATCAAACAGTGCTGGGTCACCTACATGAGTGGGGCGGCGGCTCCCAAGGATCGGCGTTGGGAGCTTTGCTGGGCAGTCGGTTGTGTACCGTGAATGCGTGAAGTTAGACAACTGTTTAGACATTTTTATAATAGAAGCAGACATAGCTTGGTTGCTCTCAAACAGTGCAAGTGAAACTTGATTTAATTGTCCACTTTGTGCTCCCTGATTAGCCAGTGCGTGGTGAACTGAATCTGCGGGGTCCATGTTAAAGGCCAGTTCATTCTGTCAGGACTTAAATACTTGAACAAACGAGACAAGAGCCACAATGCAGATCAGTGAAAAGTGATTTTATTTACAAAGGGTGCATGCTCAAAATGTGCCGTGAAAAACAAAGACGATGATGGGGATCCAGGGCAGGTGAAGGAGTCCAGGTGAGGGAAGACAGCACGATGGGGCTGGGCGAGGCGAGGCTGGGGGCAGGCAGGTGGCAGGGCTGTGAAGCAAAAATATACACAGAGTTAGTACGAGGCAACAGTATCCGACACACAATCCAAAAACAAGCCTAAATCCAAAACCAGTCACAAATCCAAAGAAACAACAAGAGCACAAAGATTAAGGAGGCCGAGAGCGTTACCACTGAGGTTGAAACAATGAACTGGCGAAGAGTGTAACGTGAAACTCTACTTTCACTCTACTCTACTGCATGTAGTGGAGATGAGAGGTAATCAGGCTGATGCTTTGCAGGTGTGTAGGGAGACTGGTGGCCCCGCCCAGCCCCGGGAATGACAGACAGGGAGAACAAGACAACCAAACACATAACAGAAGGGGAGGGAAAAAACAGGCTTGGACAAATCCTGACAATTCTCTTTAACTCTCAGAGGATTGTTTATGTTTTCTTGTAACTTGTCGAGGCGACAAACAACATGAAACAGGAATGACAAAATTGGTCTCGTGAGATATATGACATGTCTTTGGGTCATCATTGACATGATTCAATAAGGAATTGATCAGTGGCACAATCACATTATTTCAGTATCAGGGGAAAAAAACAGAGCACGTCCCTTAGACAGCAAAGCACCATCATCACTGACATTAGTGAATATAGCATCTGCTGTCACTGCAAATGTGAGGTAAGATAACAGGAATTTGTGTAGTAATATCCTACATATTTGTTTATTCAGGTGTATTTTATGAATGTTAATATGCAAGGCTATTGCTTACCCGCAATCCCCAGGGACCTTTGTGCTGCCCCGCCGTTTTAACCAGGAAACAGTGGCACACAGAGCTTCAGAGAGCTGGGGATAAGAACAGGTGGGCAGGCGGACAAGTGTCAGATCTGTGCAGAGCAACATAACAAAAACACTGACACATCACGGACAGTATGATAACAACATCCAAAACACAAGTTTCCCTCCCAGCGGTTTCTGTGACATGAGAAATACTTAAAAAACTTACCCGACACCTCTCTTTCAACATGACATGCAGTGTGTGAATGCATGGCAATGCCTGTCTTTTGCAATATCTGTATTGCACATAGCAATATTGCAATGAAGGTAAATTTTTGATATACTGTGCAGCCCGACTAATCATCTTAAAATTTCACACAAACGTTTAATAGCACAAAATGAAGAAGTCAAGGATCATCTTTACTGTGACATCATAATGTTTGAGGTGGTGTGGGTATTTCAGGAATAATGTTTTTTGTTGTTTTTTGTTGTTTTGATCTTTTTTTTTCCTATCAAGAAAGCAGCAGCAGCAGCAGCACTACCTTGGAAATTCCATGCAAATTTCTCACCTTTGTTTAAAGTTGATCACTTCATCTTTGACTATGACAAGCTGACCAGTTACTTTCAATGCATAATCAATGAAATGACAGCATTCCATGACATATTCTCAAAGCAACTATGGACAAAAGGAAGAAAAATGAATTAAATATCCCCTTTTTGATCATCGGGACTTCCCCGGCTTGTTCTATAAAGCAGAATAAAAGCCAGGTTCCTCCTTACTGTCAAGCTAAAATGCACACTTCACACACAGTCTGTGCAAGGCTTGTTGTTGTTGTTTTTTTTGTTTTTAATTTATCAGCTCACAACATTCAGCTGGAAGGTTTGGAGAACAAAACTCAACGTCTGCAAAATGTCATAATGTTAAGGTCCACAGAACGCAATATTCTAAGTTGTTTCACATTTAAAATATCATCAACCCCATTTTTTATGTTAACCAAAATGTAATGTCTGTCCTTCGTAAAAATAAAACGTCTTTCTGATGTCATATTGACACCCCATGCCAAATGAGCTGCTGCATGTTGGTGACAAATCTCTACAACCTGTTGCCTCTGCACTTTGCTCTGCTCCTCATCTTGAGGTAAACAGAGGTTATAAAGATCATGTGTAGAAGGCCTCAATAACTACAAAACATCAGTAGTAAACATTGTGCACATACCGTGTGCCTACCAGATAGCATCAGTTGTGTATTAACAGCTTTCCTACAAAATAGTACTGAAAACTGCTCGTTTCTCTGTCCTCCAGACTGCCAACTCCAAATTTACAGTGACATGTCGGTTTTGGTTGATCGGCATGTTTTGCTCAAAGTATCTGTCATACTCCAGCAGATATTGTTGACTTTATCACACACACACACACACACACACACACACACACACACACACACACATACACACACACACGCACACACACACACACACACATACACACACACACACACACACACACACACACACACACACACACACTGAGAGATTGATATTCTGCTTGTGACCTCTCCAGAAGATGTCAATGTAGCAGAGTTGTGTTTTTCCCATGGTGTGCAGAGATCAGGAATGTAGTGTCAAACATCCTTATTTATTAAGCAAACGTGGACCATATGTTGCTCTCTGCCTTTATTTAGTAAGCTGAATTCAAAGGTAGTAATTAGCTCCCCATCATGTAAAAATTTACTGCATTACACACTTTGAGATTTTTGAAGTAGGATTTGTATAAGCAAAATCACATTAAAGCATTATGTGAGTACTTTATTACACTTCAGTTTACAGCATGAACAAATCTGATTAGCTATCAATATCATTGTGAACTCTCACGGAAGGAAACTATAGATCTGCTTTAACGATGAGAAGACTTAGGGTTGGTAATGTGAATGAACTGTTGTCCATTCAGGTATTAGCAGTATGAAGAGACATTCCTGTGGTGGGTGAACTGCCAAGGGCAATCAAGACAGCAAGTGTTGTTTGGCACAAGTTTCAGATCTGCCTCTAATCAGGCCTTTAAAGAGCCTGCAGGAAGCATGTGTCACTTTTTAATGGGAAGCAGAAAAACTGAAAGGAGTGGCCGAATTTACATGGAGAGTTAGTGGCATGTGTCTGTGATTGTATGCACAGCAGTGGCGAACTGTGAGCACTGGGCAAAAGCTCTCTGTTCAACCTCCATCCCAAGTAAAAAATATGTCTAGGAACAAAAGTTAAGGCAAGGAATAAAGGGGAAATGCAAGTCATTCGATGTTTTCCCTTCCAGTATTGATTTCAATGTCTCAACTCAGTTTAGCTGCAACCACTGGGGCGGCTGTGGCTCATGGGGTAGAGCTGTCCCTGCCAATAGTAAGGTTATGGTTTGATTCCTGGCCTTTGAAAGTTTGTGACCTGGACGCCAAGTTAGATACAGTTAAAGGGAATACCAGGTACAGCCCACCAGCCAGACCAACTTTCTCATTTTACAGCTAACTAGTACACTAAAATATATTTCTAGAGACATTACATGGAACTTGTTAATATTTAACTTTTACCAAAATTACCACATCAATAGTAAAGGAAGAGGAGTTAGAAGAGGTTGGTGTATATGTGTGTGTGTGTGTGCCTCTGTGTTTGAAAAAAGACAAAACAGCCACCTGAGTTAAAAATGAAGGCTGCATGGCCTACAAAACAATATAGCGGACAAAGGAAAACTACAGAGATTGCTGAATCAAAGATGATGGAAGAGGTCTCTGTGTTCTTTGTTCTTTCTGGACATGTGGTCATTCAGAAGAACAAGTACTTATGTGGAGTTGGAGCTTTGATTTCCCTCTTGTGTGTTAGACTATGTTTAAAAGCCACCTTAAAGTGGGCGATCTGTGTAAGTTAAAGGTAAAGGGTTAATTAAAAGGATGGTTAGTTGCATGCATGCATGCATGCATGCATGCATCTATGTTAAGCATACCAACATCAACTTAGTGGTTTAACTACCCAATAGCCTGACTACAAAGTGACCACAGCAATAAAACTCAGTGAATTGAGATAAACCAAACCAATAACATTACATATACATTGACGAAAGTTCAACAGTCTTGCTTACATTTGTACAGTCATGCTAATGTTATGCTATGCTAATCGCAGTTGCATTACCAGTCAGTCAGCAAATGGAAGAAGACTTGCCTTGGCCTGCTGCTTGTTAGCTAAC
Source organism: Cephalopholis sonnerati (assembly GCA_019142605.1). Classification (NCBI taxonomy): domain Eukaryota; kingdom Metazoa; phylum Chordata; class Actinopteri; order Perciformes; family Serranidae; genus Cephalopholis; species Cephalopholis sonnerati. Next base: position 549,216 of record JAGQAX010000008.1, read on the forward strand.
GATCCAGTCCATTGTAGAGGAATGGTGGTTTTATAATGCAGCCTTTGTTGTGCTGTGTTTCAGTCTTGAGCCCAGTATACACTGCGATTTGGGGCTGTCCCAGATGAAAGATGACCAATGTGAAAGTAACATGGCGATATCTTTGGTCATGGCTCTAAAGTAGTGGTCCTATGTCACAGTCTTGCGATAGTGTCAAAAATTTCTGAAAAAAAATCCTGAATGATTTCTTCTCAGCACGTGAGTTGGATTTCCTCTTGTTGATGGAAACGTGGATTAAACCAGGTGATGACAGCGCCTTCACTGAGCTCCTCCCTCCTCGCTGCTCCTTCCTCAGCTCACCGCGATCATCTGGCCGAGGAGGCGGAGTCGCTACAGTATTTAGGGATGATTTCACATGCAAGCCTTTATGTGTAAATAACTATTCTTGTTTTGAAGTGCAGTTGTTCACAATAGAGCGTGTTTGTCCGATTTTATGTGCTGTTGTCTATCGTCCACCTAAATATAGCAAAGATTTTATGCAGGAATTTTCTGAGTTTTTAGCTGAGGTGGTCCCTAAATATGATCATCTCCTGATCTGTGGGGATTTCAATATCCACTTGTGCTGTCCTGATCAAATGGCAAACGACTTTAAACGTCTTCTGACATCATTTGACTTGACTCAGTCCGTGGATGGGCCAACCCATGAAGCTGGGCACACTTTGGCTTTGATCATTTCCCATGGGCTGCCTGTCTCAATGGTGGAAATTTCTGAGACTCCCATCTCAGATCATTTACCCATAATTTTCAGTTTTCCTGCTCCTCCACCTGTCACTAAGCCTCCGGCTCCACGTTCTCGCCGTCGGATTATTACTTCTTCAACAGCTGGGGAGTTCTCTGCTGCTTTTGTGGACTCTGAATTTTTCACCCTTAATGAGAATGTTCTTCCTGAATGCCCAGACAGCTTTCTGTCATCTTTTTATTCTACCTGCACTGGGATCCTGGACACTATTGCTCCTTTTAGGCGCAGGTCCTCTAAACCAATGGCCGATCCCTGGTTGAATGACTCTACCCGGGCCCTCAGACAGCGCTGCAGACAGGCAGAGCAACGCTGGAAGAAGGACAAATTACATGTATCGCTCGAAATACTGAGGGACAGTCTCGCTCAGTACCAGAGGGCTGGGAAAGAGGCGAAGTCCAAGTACTTGTCGAATATTATTTCTACTAATGGTCATTGCCCTCTTGTGTTGTTTAGTACTATAAACTCAGTTGTGAACCCCCACACCTCTCCTCTGAGTGACGCCACTGTTTCCACCTGTGAGGACTTTTTACACTTTTTTGTTGATAAAGTGAAGTCTGTGAGAGCACTGAGCAGCTGCAGTATCAGCCCGGACCAGCCTGTTACTGCCTCACACTCTGCTGTGTTTGACCATTTTGAACCTGTTTCTGTTTCGTCCCTCACTGATATTGTTATACGCATGAGAACTACAAGTTGTCCTCTGGACATTTTTCCAACTAAATTGTTGAAAGAGGTGCTTTCCACTGTTGGGCCTTCCCTCCTGGTTTTAATGAACACTTGTCTCAGCTCAGGATGTGTCCCTGAAACGGGTGTTGTTTGGACCCAAATGCAGTACACAGGCGCACAGGAACAGTTGGTAATGACGTTTATTAGCACCACAGCAAACAGGGTATGCAGCAGGCAGAATTATCACAGAATGAAGTTTGTTCTTCGGGCTGAGAGCCCTCGCACAGTCTCTGGGGCTCTGAGGAAGGAAAGAGATGTAGCTTACTTCAGCCGAAGAAGACAAGTAGGACGCTCTGCAGTCTGGAGAGCTGGCTGCACGTGCTGTGAGGCCGGCGAGGAGTGAGCTGAAGAGAGGTCGGAGACAGGCGGGGGGGTCGTAGCCAGGTGAGCAGTCAGCGAAGACAGAGGCACCGTTGAGGAGCAGGCAGGAGAGGAGACGAGGCCAGGCGGAAGAGTCAAAACCAGACGAGCAGGCAGATACCAGAAACACTGAGGCAGAGCACGAGGTCAGGGACAGAAGGCAGGTGAGTTTACCGGGAGGTAGACGAGGATGGCAGGTCAGGGACAGGCAGAGTCGACACCAGGAGATCAGACAGGGAATGAACGCTGGAAAGTCTCTCATAACGTGGAAGAACAATCTGGCAAGGAGTGAAGGTGCTGGAGAGACTATATGCAGGCCTGATTGGCATGAGCTGCAGCTGTGTGGGCAGGTGAGCAGAGTTGGGCTGATGAGGTGGGAGTGGCTGACAGGTAGAGTGGATCAGAGGGAGGGAGAGTGGAAAAATACTGAGGCAGTGTGACTGGAGGGGAATGAGAGGCAGGGACTGTGACAGTCCCTAATTCTTTTAAACATGCCATAGTGAGACCACTTCTTAAAAAAGCACATCTTGATGCCAGTGTTCTGTCCAATTTTAGACCCGTCTCTAATTTGCCTTTTATTTCAAAGGTCCTTGAGAGAATTGTTTTTACACAGCTGCAATTGTTTTTAGAAAGTAACTGTGTTCTGGAAAAATTTCAATCTGGGTTCAGGACCAGGAATAGCACTGAGTCCGCACTTTTGAAAGTGCATAATGACATTGCCCTTTCTGTTGATGCCAAATGTCCTGTTGTTTTAGCTTTGTTAGACCTGACAGCGGCATTTGATACAGTGGATCATTCAATCCTCTTGTCTTGCCTTAATCAGTGTGCTGGTATTCGCGGTACAGCACTGAAATGGTTTGAATTGTACCTGACAAACAGAAGTTTTTTCTGTAATGATTGGCGACCTGTCCTCCTCTGCTGCTCCTTTGTTCTGTGGTGTGCCCCAAGGCTCCATACTGGGCCCTTTATTGTTTTCACTTTACATGCTGCCTCTGGGCTCTATCATTGCCAGGCACAACCTAGCCTTTCACTGCTATGCAGATGACCTGCAAATTTATCTTCCTGTGCTCCCAAACAAAAGTGATGCTCTTCAAGCCCTAACTGACTGCATTGCAGACATTAAAACGTGGTTAGGGCAAAATTTTCTGCACTTAAATGAAGACAAAACAGAGTATGTTCTATTTGGTAATTCAGCACGCTCTGGTGATCTATCTTTCAAGTCAAAATCTACTGTGAGGAATCTTGGAGTTATTTTTGATAGCAGCTTAAAATTTGACAAGCAAATTGACAGCGTGGTCAGGGCCAGTTTTTATCAGTTACGGGTTTTAACAAAGGTAAAACCATTCTTAAATCATGCAGACCTGGAAAAAACCACCCATGCTTTTATAAGCTCAAGAATTGACTATTGCAATGCACTTTATGTTGGTGTCTCCAAGTCTTCACTCAACCGTCTTCAGGTGGTCCAGAACGCCGCCGCATACTTTTTAACCAACACTCGACGTCGGGAACACATCACCCCAGTTTTATTTGCCCTCCACTGGCTTCCTGTTTCTTTTAGAATTGATTTTAAAATGTTAATCTTTGTTTTTAAAGCCCTTAATGGCCTTGCCCCTCCGTATTTGTCTGAACAGGTGCGTGTTCAGAACCCTACTAGGGCCTTACGGTCCTCAAACCAGCTCTTGCTGGAAGTCCCCAGAGTGAGGACTAAACTCTGGGGTGATCGGGCCTTCTCGGTCGCTGGGCCCAGACTGTGGAATAAGCTGCCCCCTGAAATGCGCACCATCACTGACTTTGGGCTTTTTAAATCCAGGCTCAAAACCCACTTATTCAGACTGGCTTTTAATACACAGTAATGATGTGAGATATTTTTGCCATTTTAATTGTATTGTATTGTTATTATTTATTGTTTTTAATTTAAATTGTTTTGTTTTAATGTTGATTTTAATGGAAAGCACTTTGGTCACCTTGTGTGTTGTAAAGGGCTCTACAAATAAAAGTTGATTGATTGATTGATTGAGTTGATGGTTGCAGCTGCCACGTTGCTCACCTGGCAGCTGCAACCATACACACAGACACACCACAGTATAAAGTGCCCACTAAACGTTAGGTTATTTTATATTGTGACCCTCTATATTGTGCTCCACAATTGGAGAAGCAATAACCAGTGTGGCATCTTTTCACTCAGTATGGGAAGCTTTTGCATTGAAGAAGAAGAAGAAGCTTTATTGTCACTGTAATAAATACAGTGAAATTTCGTTCAGTGCTCTCTTGTAGCAGCTACAATGTCCTTGTCATAAAATATACTGGGGGGGGGGAGTCATGGTTCTTGCAGTAGTCTCTTCACAGCCATGGGGAAGAAGCTGTGTTTCAGTCTGTTGGTGCGGGCTCTCATAACTGCCAGAGGGAAGGCTGGTGAATAGAGAGTGTCCTGGGTGGGCGGGGTCATCCCAAATCTTTGTGGCCTGTCGGAGGAGACGGCTGGAATAGATCTCCTCTAGGCGTGGAAGTGGGGAACCGATGATCCACTCAGCCGTCTTGATGACCCGCTGCAGTTGTTTCTTTTCAGATGCAGTGCAGCTGGCGTACCACACCGTACAGCCATAGGTGAGGACACTCTCTATTGTGCAGTGGTCGAAGTTTTTCAGCAGAGGTGGAGGGAGTTTTTTCCTCCTCAGTGTTCTCAGAAAGAAGAGATGTTGCTGGGCCTTTTTGATGATGTGGGTGGTGTTCACAGTCCAGCCCAGGTCCTCCGAGATGTGCAGGCCAAGAAACTTAAAGCTGGTGACCCGTTCCACTTCCTCCCCATTGATGCTCAGGCCTGAGTGCAGTGTGGTCCTCGACGTCCGGAAGTCAATAATGACTTCTTTTGTCTTCTTGGTGTTGAGGTTGAGGTGGTTGTCACTGCACTAGGCCGCCAGTGCTTGGACCTCCTCCCTGTATGGTGTCTCATAACCGTTGTTGATGAGCCCCACAACGGTTGTATCATCCGCAAATTTGATGAGGGTGTTGGAGCCGTACGTCATAGCCTACAATTCAGTAGGCATTGTCCTTTTGCAGTCTCCATACATCAAACTTGATGTCATACCCACATTTATTAGATCCATGTTCCACAATGTAGCTTGCACTATAGTTAAAAAACTGCTTAAATATCTGTTGGTGGCTTCAGAGATCAGAGGCCGCACGTTCTTTTGTTCTCCAGACTTTGCAGCTCAGTGCTGATTTGCTTGGTTTGTTCCTTGTTGCTTGTGAGTTAGCTAGCAGACTTTGTGTCATAGCAGCTGGTCCTAACTTGTCTACTGTCAGTTAGTAACTGACCAGGGATCATCAGGCAGGCTCTCATGTCCCCTGTCATTAAAAAAAGTTCTGTGTCTACTTTCAGCAGGCCATGCATGTGTTGATCAGAGGGTTGAGCTGCTGAGAAAAAGGGGCATGACGACGGCTTTCTTTTATTGACCTGATGATGTCATGAGTCACATGTCATAGTGACCAATAGTGACTGAAAACTGGCACCTTAGTGTGAAAACCTGAGGTCTTTTTGCTAATTGAGTTTATTTGGGCAAAGGCACAGGAATGAAGTGTTTCCATGTCACAAAAGTCCAGTCTAAATCACACAAATGAACAAGTTTATCTGTGGAGTTTTAGTTGTCTGTACATGCACCCTTTGGGCTTAGGATTTCAATCCTGAGAGCACAGTCTTGTAAAGTCCGTAGTTGAAAGAATATATTTGTCAGTTAACTTAAGTATGTAACATCTACACAGTTTGCTAATCAAATGGGCATTTGTTGGCCCTTTTTCTCTTGACTAAGCAAACATTGTCAGAAAGTTATAAAACAAAATCATCAAATTACAAGAACAAAATTTAGATATACAGCAATGTCAGTAGCATTGTATGAAGTAACCTGTGTTTCTTAGTGTGGATGCTTCAGCAGCCACACTATTGTTATCCTGTTTCTTTATTAGGGATGCCTGCTGTGGAACACAAGCACAGCCTATTACTATTCTTAGCTAGATTCTTATTCTTCATCTTCTTTAAAAACTTTGCTGAGAAACTCATCCCGCAGTGTTGCCAGCACATACACACACACAAAAAAAATATCAAAATGTGTGTAAAATTCTGGAATAGAAGAATAGAATAGAAAAGAATGCCTTTTATTGCCATTATACAGTAGTACAACGAGATTGGAGAGCTACTCCCTTTTCAGTGCAGAGTAAACATTCAATCTAAAATCTAAGAATATGTTACAAAATAAGTACAATATAAAATAGTAAAAATAGAAAATAAAGATAAATCTCAATGTGTATTTGGAATAAATAATGTGAATATAAACAGAATATAAACAGGATGTATAAACAGAATATAAACAGGATGTTGGCTATGTACAGAATAGATAATAAATATATTGCGCAGGGTATGAATTGTATTGCACAGGTTATTGATTGTATTGCACAAGGTGACAGTAAACAGTGTAAACAGTGTTTTCCATATTTAAATGTTATATTGATGGCTGGGGTTGGATCCTGTGGGAGTTCAGAGTGATGATGGCTCTCGGGAAGAAACTGTTTCTCAGTCTGTTTGTCCTTGCTTTGATGCATCTGTAGCGCCTCCCAGAAGGAAGCAGCTCAAACAGCTGAGAGCCGGGATGTGAACAGTCCATGATTATGTGTTGGGCTCTGCTGAGGCACCGGGTGGTGTAGATGTCAGTCAGGGAGGGGAGAGGGCAGCCAACAATCCTCTGCTCTGCTCTGACTGTCCTCTGAAGCCTCTCCCTGTCTGCAGCAGTGCAGCTTCCGTACCAGGTGGAGACACAGTACGTCAGCAGGCTCTCGATGGAGGAGCAGTAGAAGGCCAGAAGCAGCTTCTTGTCCAGGTTGCTCTTCCTGAGGACTCTCAGGAAGTGCAGATGCTGCTGAGCCTTCTTTATGACAGCTGTGATGTTGTCTGTCCAGGAGAGGTCATCGGAGATCAGGACTCCCAGGAACCTGAATGTGTGGACCCTTTCCACACACTCGCTGTTGATGTAGAAGGGAGGCGGGTCGGTTCTGTTCCTCCTGAAGTCCACAATGATCTCTTTCGTCTTGGTGGTGTTCAGAGCCAGGTTGTTGTCTGAGCACCAGGTCGTGAGCTTCTGGACCTCCTGTCTGTAGGCTGCCTTGTCTCCCTCTGAGATCAGCCCGACCACTATGGTGTCGTCAGCAAATTTGACGATGATGTTGGTACCATGGGTCGGACTGCAGTCGTAGGTGTAGAGGCAGTACAGGAGGGGGCTCAGCACGCAGCCCTGTGGTGAGCCAGTGCTCAGTGTGCGGGTGGAGGAGAGATGGGGGCCAAGTCTCACAGTCTGGGGTCTGTTGGTTAGAAAGTCCTTGATCCAGGTGCATGTGAGAGGGGGGAGGCCCAGAGTGTCCAGCTTGGTGATCAGGATGTCCGGGATGATCATATTGAACACCGAGCTGTAATCCACAAAGAGCATCCTGGCATAGCTCTGCTACTGTTCTAGGTGGCTCAACACAGCGTGCAGAGCTATGGTGATGGTGTCCTCTGTTCGCCCGGTATGCGAACTGGTGGGAGGCGAGTGTGGGGGGGAGACAGTCCTTGATGTGCCGGAGAATCAGTCTCTCAAAGCACTTCATAATTACCAGTATGAGGGCAACAGGGCGGAGGTCGTTAAGGCTGGAAGTGGGGGACTTCTTTGGAACGGGGATGATTGTGGCGGATTTCAGGCAGGTAGGGATGACTGCCTGGGTCAGGGAGAGGTTGAAGATCTTGCAGAGGATGCTGGACAGCTGGTGGGCACATGCTCTGAGCACCTTGCCAGGTACTCCATCTGGGCCAGCAGCCTTTCTGGGGTTCGCTGCCTGGAGCACGCGCCTCACCTCATGCTCCTCTACAGTGAGTGGGGGGGTGCTGGGACCTGGTGGGGGTGGGGGCAGGGCTGGAGCCGATGAGTGTCGCTGCGGTGATTCAAATCGGGCAAAGAAGCAGTTGAGCTCCTCTGCTAGCGACGCGCTCAGGTCTCCTGGTGTCACATCACAGCCTCTGAAGTTTGTGATGTTCTGCAGGCCCTGCCACACCTCCCGTGGTCTGTTGCTGGCGAGGTGGGCCTCTATTCTCCTCTTAAGACGCTTTGGCTTTTCTAATCCCTTTCTTCAGGTCAGCTCGAGTCTTGCTGCAAAGATCTCTGTCACCTGATCTGAAGGCAGTGTCGCGGGCCTTGTGGAGTGAGCGGACCTGGCTGGTCATCCAGGGTTTCTGGTTGGGAAAAACCCGGATGGTTTTGTCCACAGACACAGTTCCCATACAGAACTTGATGTAGTCCAGTACAGTCCCTGTGAATGTTTCCAGGTCTTGCCCCCTTGTTGGGCACTTAACGTGCTGGTGGAACTTCGGGAGTACAGTTTTCAGATTGGCCTTATTAAAGTCTCCAGCTATAATGTGAACGCCATCAGGGTGGGCCTGCTGCTGTTCATTTATGGCGGTCACCAGGAGAGAGAGCGCCGTGCTAGCATTAGTGTCTGGTGAGATGTAAACAGCAGCACTACTGTTAGCTCTCTCAGGAGAAAATAAGGCCGACATCTAACAGACATGTACTCAATGTTGGGGGAGCAGTGCTTTGCTATAATCACGCTGTTGTTACACCAGTCCTCATGCACGTCAATACACAGCCCCCCTCCTCTGCTCTTACCGGAGTCCTCAGTCCGATCCCAGCGGTGCAGTGAATGGCCGGCTAGCTGCACGCTAGCATCGGGAATCTTCGGGGCGAGCCAGGTCTCCGTGATGATGAGGGCACAGCAGTCACGAACGTAGTTGTTGCCCGCGAGTTGTAGCTCTAGGTCCTCCATCTTGTGGGTGAGGGATCTGGCGTTGGTGAGGTAGAGGCTCGGCAGGGGTGGCTTGTGTGGATGGTTCCTTAGCCTTGTCAGGAGGCCGGACCTGCGGCCTCGCTTCTGCTTCCTCTCCCTCCTCTGCCTGCGCCGCTTCCCAGACCCGACAACAATCCACGGAGAATCCGGCGGTCTCGCTAGTTTGAATGGTGTGCTATGACTTTTCTCAGAGATTTGCCTCACAGTTTTTACGAAATTCATTAAAAAACTGCGTAAAATTTCCCATTTAAAGTGATTGGAGATCGACGAGAAATCAAGGTAAAATCACTCCTCTTTGAGGCCACATCAAATCGCCATACTTTGACATAGAAAAATGATGCAAACTTTTAATGGCTCACGAGGCTCTTGACTTTATAGGATCAAGCCAGCATTTTGATATCTACTATGGTTTTTAGGAAATCACAGTTTACATTTCATGATAATTTTCAGACTTTTTTGATTTTTTAATGGGTGTCTATGAGAAAGACGTAGAGTGATGACATCAAACTCCAATTCCAAGTTTTCACTCTGTTTTTACAAATACACACAGGCCTGAAACACACACATGCACAAACAGGGCCTTTTACATGCATCAAATGGAGAGATTTCAGAGTGAGGGGGCTGCCCATGGACAGGCACCCCGAGCAGTTGGGGGTTCGGTGCCTTGCTCAAGGGCACCTCGGCAGTGCCCAGGAGGTGAACTTACACCTCTCCAGCTATCAGTCCACGCTCCATATTTTTTGGTCCGGGACTTGAACCGGCGACCCTCCGGTGCCCAAGCCAAGTCCCTATGGACTGAGCTACTGCCGCTACTTCAGGATTATGAATTTAAAATACATATTGTAATGTATTTTAAATACATAAAATATTAAACACACACACTTCCAAGTGACTGTAGTACATATAGTATGCAGCACTTCTACAATTTTTGATTGATTACTACTTCTACATACCCTTAACTACGGGGACCTTTCAAATGTCAAAACATTCAGCTCTGTTAGGATTTTCAGATGTTTGCGGCAGTTTGTTTGATATTTCTGTACTTTCAGCATTTTAGCACTCTCTTTTATTTCAGCATTTAGCATCCACCCACATTTTCCGCAGGAAATGCATTTTCTAGTTATTTGTTAGGGTTAGTGAGAACAGAAATGTTAGCTTTGTAAATGTGTTAAGTCGAGATGCAGAGAGAGTGGCACCCTCAATAACAAGAACATGTGTATGACCAACTGTGTAAGGTCATAATGGAATGCCCTAAGCTAGTATTTTGCCCTAGTGGTCCTATCAAGAAAATACTACCAAGGAATTGATACAAGTGTACTTGCAAAGCAGTGTTGTCTGGGTCCAATCAGTATTTAGGCTTTTCTCATATAATAGTTCAATGTCTGGCTATTACTGGGTTCAAAATTATTTACTTATAGATGGTGATGTGGACAAAGCCAACAACTTCAACCTGTTCTTTAACAGGTTTAATGCAGGGGGCAGTGTTCACCCTACCCCTGCATCTATCCTCCCTTCCAAAGTGTCACCTGCTTCTGCTGCCTCTGCTCCACTGTCACCTGAATGTAGCCCCTCCCCCACTACTGCAGCTACAGCGACAGCTACAACATCTACCACCCACAGCCAACTACCACTGTCCTTATACAGCAGATGAGGTGAGGGCGGAGCTCAGGAGACTGCGCACAGGGAAAGCTGCGGGCCCAGATGGAGTGTGGCCAAGACCCCTGAAAGACTGTGCAGCCCAGCTAGCGGCTTCCCTTTAGCGGCTCTTTAACAGGAGTCTTATAACGGGCAAAGTCCCGGTGCAGTGGAAATCATCTTGAGGACATCTTATGAGGACCCTGGAGCTCCTGGTCCTCCGTTTCATGAAGTCAGAGATCATTGATGCTGTGGACCCCCTCCAGTTCACACTCTACACAGCAGACTTTAAATACAACTCAGAGTCCTGCCACATACAAAAATACTCTGATGATACTAGGGTTGGGCGATAATACGGTAATAAGGTATCCCGCGGTATCTAAAAATAGCAACGGTATCAGTTTCATTACCATCATTTAAAAAAAACTGCACATATAGGCCTGTAGGGGCCTAATGTAATATTAAATATAATTTATTTAATGCCTAATGTTGCAAGCCAAGCCTGCTCCTTTAAGAAGGTGGCTTTGTGGGTAATGTGTGTGTGTGACATAGCGTGTCTAGCCGCATCCACGGTGAATAGCTGTATGCAAGTATAAGTTACCACTGTCAGTGAAGTCAAATGCATCACAGAGAGGCTATGTATTAAGTCTGCTGCATCACTGGAATAAAGTGCCCCGTTCTCCACTGCAGAGTTGGTCCGGACTCTTTGTAAGCTTGTTACCAGCCACGAGCCAGGCTAAGCTAAGTGAGCTAGCGATATACCAGTGGCCGCCCAACTACGGTTCGGGGCCTGAGACTAAATAATGAGTGTTTGTCCAGCACCTATGTAGGTGTGGTTGAGTTTTCAATCTAATACTGTTCCAATTTAAAACTAATAGTAGGCTTTAATGATTCTCTTAACTGTTGTTTCGAGAGATGACGGTTAATAAAGGTTTTGGATGTGACGTCGTCACGCGACAGCTCAGCAGGGTGAAAGAGGAGAAAAGATGGCAAGCAGCGCATCAAGCGAGTTGGTCCCCTATAAACACAACTTCTGCAGTTTGGCAGCATTTCGGGTTCCGACCAAATGACAAGAGAGAGCCGGGGAATGTCGACGAGGCTGTGTGCACGATTTGCATGAAGATGGTGACAGAGAGTGGAAATGTAATGGAGCCAGGTGGTTTCCTCTGATGTCAAGGGGTTCAAAGATGTTGACCATGTTCTATCACACAGTGGTGGCCAGTGCAGTTCTCTAGGTTGCAGTGTGTTGGGGAAGCTTGACAGAGAAGCTGGTTAAAAAAGCTGGCTCTGTGCTCGGCAAGAGATTGGATCCATTAAGAACTGTGGTGGAGAAGGGCACATTGAACAAACTGAAAGCTATAATGGACAATAGCAGACACCCTCTCCACAGCCTCCTGAAGTGGCAGAGGAGAAGCAGCAGCAGTCAGCTCATCTCACTGCTTTGCTGACCAGAGCGTTTCAGGAGATCCTTTGTCCCCATGGCAATAAGACTGTTTGACACCTCCTGAATCCAGTCACACACATTTACACACAATACATTAGCCACAGCTGGCTGGAATGTGAAATGGACAGTTTTATTCCAATTAATTTAATTTCTATGTGTGCACTTATTTTAATGTATTTTATTTGTTTTTTGTTTTTTGTCTTTTATGAGCTGCTGGACAGCTGAATTTCCCTTTGGGATAAATAAAGTTATTTCTTTTCTATTCTATTCTATTCTATTCTATTCTACTGTACTTGGCAGCTGTTGCTGACAGATTTAAGTTTGCCTATGAAAGTGGAACAAAAGTAAGGTACTGTGAACCAGCATCTGTGTTATTGTCATTATAGAAGTGGACTGTGTTGTTAGCTAGGACAGTGAGAGGCGAACTCTGGTACTCTTGTGCTTAAATTGTGGCTCAGAGCTGTAATGCTCTAGAGAGCCAGAGGCAGAAGGGGATTTAGAGGCACTGCCACTGTCTGGTGGATCCTCACCTGACATGTTCTGAAACCTGGTCAGAGAAGCTGCGGTCATCGTCTGACCAGCTAATTTTTTTAGTGCGCATGTGCCAACCATGCGTGCAGCCTGTTGCAGTCGCTCCTGCTTGTTTTTCTTAATTTCTTACTTTTTTTGCTTTATACCTTATTACTTGTTTTTGTATTTTACGACCAATATTCTGAAGCTGTGTCCTCTCTAAACATGCTGATTGAGAGAGTTCTGGTCTATTTCTTTACTCTTTATCTACTACTTTCATTCGGACCTGGCACCACTGCGCAACAACTCCATGGCCGCATTGTTTACTCCAGAGATCAGCTGATCGCGCTGAGGCCGGCCGGCTTGGCGGCTGGAACATCAGCGATACCGGCTGAAATGTGGAGGAAAACTCACAGAGGATGCAGGGGAGGAATGAAACAGAAGCGGAAAAGAGCGAGGGTGAGACAACGGAGGCTTATGGAGAAGAGGATATATAAGCCGGGTCTCCCCTCTATCACCATGGGCAACGTGAGGTCACTGGGAAATAAGATGGACGAGCTAACAGCAGTCGCCAGGAGTCAGAGGGAGTACCGGGAGTGTAGTCTGATGTGCTTTACAGAGACATGGCTACACAAGGACATTCCCGACGACAACGTCTCCATCAGCGGCTTTCAGACTGTTCGGGCCGACCGGGACTGCACCGAAAGCGGTAAGCGCAAAGGAGGGGGGCTTGCCGTGCTTGTCAACAACCTGTGGTGCAGTCCCGCTCACATTACTGTGAAGGAACAAATCTGTCGCCCGGATATTGAACTGTTTGCTGTTGGACTCAGGCCGTATTATTTGCCCAGGGAGTTTTCACACGTGATTATGGTGACCGTCTACATCCCCCCCTCTGCCAACCCGACGTCGGCATGTGACGTCATTTATTCCGCCGTAGCCCGTCTGCAGACTCAACACCCGAGTGCTTTCATAGCTATCTCGGGTGACTTCAACCACGTCACCATGGCAACAACACTTTCGAACTTTACACAGTATGTGAGCTGTCCCACTAGAGGAGGGAGAACCCTGGACTTACTGTATGCAAACGCCAAGGACGCATACAGCTGCTCCCCCCTCCCCCCTCTGGGTAGATCAGACCACAACCTGGTGCATCTCAACCCCTGCTATGTGCCCCTAGTAAGGAGCCAGCCTGCGACCATGAGGACAGTGAGGAGGTGGTCAGAGGAGGCTTATGAGACACTGCAGGGCTGTTTTGAGGTGACAGACTGGCAGGCACTCTGTGAGCCACACGGGGAGGACATTGATGGGCTCAAAACTCCAGCTTAACAATATGAGGGAGGTCTGGAGTGGAATGAGGACCATCACTGGCTTCAGGACCAACAACAACAGAGGAGTTGAAGGCAGTGTGGACAGGGCCAATGAACTGAATCAGTTCTTTAACAGATTTGACACTGCTGGTCCCGCCCACCCCCCCACTGACTCTTCTGCTGACTGTCTTGTTCAACCAACAGCCACTCCACCTTCCCCCACCCCTCCTGCTTACACCCCTCCACCCTCCAGTGTGAGCCCCCTTCACACCTCCTCCCCCAGTAGCCAGACTGACCACACTCCTCATCATGAAGACTACACCCCTCCTCCGCCTGACACCTCCACAATGTGCTTCACCACGGATCATGTGAGGAGACAGCTGATGAGACTCCACTCAAGTAAGGCTGCAGGCCCTGATGGTGTCAGCCCCAGGGTGCTCAAAGCCTGTGCCCCCCAGCTATGTGGAGTACTTCAGCATGTTTTCAACATGAGCCTGAGTCTCCGGAGGGTCCCCATGCTGTGGAAGACATCCTGCCTCGTTCCTGTTCCAAAGACGCCGCGTCCCAGTGGCTCCAAGGACTACAGACCCGTGGCATTGACCTCCCACATCATGAAGACCCTGGAGAGACTTGTCCTGGAGCAGCTCCGGCCCATGGTCCACCCACTCTTGGACCCCCTCCAGTTTGCCTACCAGCCCCGACTTGGAGTGGAGGACGCCATCATCTACCTGCTCAACCGCGTCTACGCCCAACTGGACAAGCCGGTGAGCACTGTGAGAGTCATGTTTTTTGACTTCTCCAGTGCATTCAACACCATCCGTCCAGCTCTACTGGGTGACAACTGACAGCTATGCAGGTGGATGCCTCTCTGGTGTCCTGGATTGTGGACTACTTGACTGGTAGACCACAGTACGTGCGCTTGCAACACTGTGTGTCAGACAGAGTGGTCAGCAATACCGGGGCCCCGCAGGGGACTGTCCTCTCTCCCTTCCTCTTCACCCTCTACACCACGGACTTCAACTATTGCACTGAGACCTGCCATCTTCAGAAGTTTTCTGATGACTCTGCAATAGTTGGATGTATCAGCAAGGGTGATGAGGATGAGTACAGGGCTGCTGTGGATAACTTTGTCACATGGTGTGAGAAGAACCATCTGCAGTTCAATGTGGCAAAGACAAAGGAACTGGTGGTGGATTTGAAGAGAACTAAGACACCAGTGACCCCGATCTCCATCCATGGGGTCAGTGTGGGCATTGTGGAGGACTATAAGTACCTGGGGGTCCACATTGACAATAAACTGGACTGGTCTAAGAACACTGACGCCCTCTACAGGAAGGGCCAGAGCCGTCTCTATTTTCTGAGGCGACTGAGGTCCTTCAACATCTCCTGGACTAAGCTCAGGATTTTTTATGAGTCTGTGGTGGCCAGTGCTATCCTCTATGCTGTTGTGTGCTGGGGCAGCAGGCTGAGGGTGGCGGATGCCAACAGACTTAACAAACTGATCCGCAAGGCCAGTGACGTTGTGGGAATGGCGTGTGACTCTCTGGTGGTGGTGTCAGAGAGGAGGATGCTGTCTAAGCTGCGAACTATCTTGGACAATGTCTCACACCCACTCCACCATGTGCTGGTTGGACACAAGAGTTCTTTCAGTGGGAGACTCAGACCACCAAAATGCACCACTGAGCGCCACAGGAAATCATTCCTGCCTGTGGCCATCAAACTGTACAGTTCCTCCCTCTGAGTTGCCCTTGGACTGTTTCAACACTATCACCAACTCATAATAAATTATTACATATTTATTCCTAAATAATCCGTGCAATAACTGACTACATTGTTCAGTCTGTATAAAGTATTACTGATTCTGATTCTGATTCTGATAATTTGCTGATCATACCTCTGGGCTAGAATTTCTGAGTATTGCCTTTCACAGTTGAATGCCTATTTGTTGCAGTTGGTGGACATCATGGTTAAGCTCAGTGTCTCCATGTAGATTTTTCGTCACCCCTCTTAAGAGGGTGATCTTCAAAGGCAGGAGAATTGTATGACCTTTCAGTGTTTGAGCTGGCAGGGTTATTAGTTTTCCCCTTTGCTTTGGAAGTGACAACAGTTTCCCAAGTCACCTGTGTCATGTTTTTTAGCTTGTTGGTTGAGGGATTACCTTGATGTGCCATGAGCACAATGTGAGTGTGTACACATGGTGGAGGGATCCACACAAACAGGGACTTGAAAGTGAAGTTTTGTTGTAAGGCTGAAGCATCCATGCCCCGGAAATATGCATGGCTCAAATGTTTGTCGTAATCTTTGGGATGTTTATGACGGCAATGTCTGATTTGGACGGCCACAACCATTGACGTGATCTAGTCAACAGTAGAATAGAATTCTTCTGTTTGTGCTTGATGGAGGTCTTTTAGTTATTTCTGACAGTGGGAAGTTGTGATTGTACAAAACTCATGGGCAGCTTTAGAGCTGGTCTTCCACACAAGTTGGGTTGCATGAGTCAAGTCAACAAGATTGTGATCTGTTTCCCTAAAGTAATTGTTGATATAGTGATCACAGTTGTTTGGATCAAAATTTTCAATGTCCTTAGCTATAAACTCAAGCACTTTAAGGCAAATACACTATACACTGTAGGTACTTTTAGGGTGAAGGCATACTAAGCTAGCGTTACTATGGATGTGTGAATTTTTTGCTTCAGTTCTCTCTGGTTGAGAGGCTTGGACTGAACAGCTGTCAACACTTGTGTGGTAGGCTGAAGAGCTCTGGAATACGCTAATCCTTTCTTCAGAAGGATAAACATGTGGTGCATCAGTGGCTGAGAAGAAAATGGGGCTGAATGTCTCCTTAAGGATAAAGTACACATCTCATCCAGGTCTGTGTCAGAAAGATGGACATGTCAGCTGGCTGTAACCTCTGTCTCTCAGTAAAGATTGAGAAGCTGAATTCATTCTGAAGGACTCGGGGTTGGGTAGTGTGAATTAGTACCCAGGATCACATTGGCAGAACAACTATGACGGGACAAGACCAAACCCAGAGTTCCTCCTTGTGCATAGATGTAATTCTGCTGAGTAATTAGGGCCAAGCGGTGCGAGGACCCTATTGAAATGCAAGGAATTATTATTATTATTATTAGGGCCCGAGCACCAAGCGGTGCGAGGACCCTATTGTTTTCCTTAGGATTATTAGGGCCCGAGCACCTAGCGGTGCGAGCACCCTATTGAAATTGAAGGAATTATTATTATTTTTCTTCTTCCTTGTAATTAATCGCATTTTTGGGAGCTTTAACATACTCAAAAACTCACCAAATTTGGCACAGGTGTCAGTCGTGGTGGAAATTTACATGTGATATGGGTAACAGCAGCCCCTGCGGCACGTTTCACCGACATGCATGAAAGTCGGTACACCTATGTATCCCACCCAGACGCACAAAAAAGTCTTTTGGAGCCATAGGCCAAACCCAACAGGAAGTCGGCCATTTTGAATTTAGCGGCCATTTTTGGCGTTTTCCACGTTTTGTATTTTAACGAACTCCTCCTACAGGATTAATCAGAACGGCTTCAAAATCGCTGTGTATCATCTACACTACGTTGTGATCAAAAGTTATTAAAAGATCAGTTACCCGTTGAGGGGGGAATCGGCTTTTTGGCGGCGAAGTTTGACGTCTCGCCATGAAAAACAAAATTGCTATAACTTTGGGGTAAATGGTCCGATCTGCACCAAACTTCACTGGATATATAATAGTCCCGCCCTGAATACGTCTACATGCAGAAATTTTGTATTTGTCATAGCGCCCCCTGCTGGAAACAGAAAATGCCATGTTTTAGACTTTGAGGTGCAGCTCTGAGCACGTTCAGCATATCCACCTCAAATTTGGTCAGAGAGGCCTCAAGACCTTGGTAATACTACATTATGAAGATTGTGACGTATCGTCAAACGGCGTTGCGCCCAGAGCGCGGCAAAGTCGATGTTTCGCCAAAACGCATAAAAGTGGCCTTAACTTCAGGGTCATTGGTCATATCTGCCTGAAACATCATATGTGTGTTAACGGTCCAGGCCTGAACATGTGATATGAGTTTCGTTGATGGGCGTGGCCAAATGGCTTGACCACGCCCTTTAAACATCAGCCCCTGCCGCATGTTTCACAGACATGCACGAAAATTGGTACACACATGTATGACACCAAGACACACAAAAAAGTCTCTTGGACCCATTGGCCACACCCAACAGGAAGTTGGCCACTTTGAATTTCATGGTGATTTTTGGCATTTTGCACGTGTTGTATTTTAGCGAACTCCTCCTACAGGATTAATCAGAACAACTTGAAAATCACTGTGTGTGATCTAGACAAAGTTGTGATCAAAAGTGATTAAAAGATTTTTCCATAGATAAACGTTTTGGCCGTCAGGTGGCGGCGAAGGTTGAGGTTTCGCCAAAAAACATAAATTCGCATTAACTTTAGTGTACTTGGTCCAATCTGACTGAAACTTAACACGTTTGTTAACAGTCCAGGCCTGAACATATGGTATGAGTTTCATCAATGAGGGTGGCCGTATGGCTTGGCCACGCCCCATAAAGTGCAGCATCCCCCATAGCAAGTTTTGCCGACATGCACAAAAATCGGTATGCACATGTATCATCCCTAGAGGCGCAAAAAAGCCTCCTTAACGCATAGGTCAAACCCAACAGGAAGTCCGCCATTCTTAATTTACTTGTGCCACTTTTGTGCATTTTTGGCAATTTCCAGTAGACGTAAATGAACGAACTTGTCCTAGAGTTTTTATCCAATCCTCTTCAAACTTGGTCTGTCCCACCCCAAGATCTTGAAGACGAAAAGTTATCACAGCCTTGAGGTTTCGTCAAACGCTGTCACCGTGGCTCCGCCTTCTACGCCATAAAACACGAACTTGTAACTACTACTACAGATTTTATCCCATCGACTTCAAACTTGGTCTGTCCCACCTCCAGACATTGAGGAAGAAAAGCTATCAACAGCTGGACTTGTCACACCATGTGACCGTGGCAGGGCCTCAAACTTTGAGGTCTCGCCACAAAACAGGAAGTAGTGTATAACTCCAGCAGACATGGTCCAATATTCCCCAAACTTCCATGGATTGATGACAGTTATGCGCTGAAGACATCACCATGTCAATAATTTGTGAAAAATGTACCGCCCCCTACTGGTAACACAAAGTGACATGTTTTATATTTTGAAGTATACCTCCCACAACTTGGCCAGATCCACCTCAATCTTGGTCAGTCTATCCATCATATGTGGAAGATGTTTTAATGTGAACACTGTAAGTTTTCGTCAAAGGGCGTGGCCATGACGTGGCGGCAAACTTTGATGTTTGGCCATGATAACAAAACTTGTGTAACTTGACTCTACATGGACGTATCTTTCCAAAACTTCACACATATGATAAAAGTCCAGCCCTGAAAACATTTCATTCTTTCTTGTCTCTCTTCTACCAAGTTAACCGCAACCACCTCAATTTTGCTGAGACATAGTCCCAAGACCTTGATAATGATCACATCAGAAGCTTTTGAGGTTTCGTCAAACGCTGTCACTGTGGCAATGCCTTATTCACCATCAAACATGAAATTGTTTTTGAGGGGTAAGGGATGCTTGTAAAGGCATGAAACTTGGCACACATATGACAGGAACCGATATGTGTTGTCTGATGAGATTTTTGTACTTTCATGTGCCAACATGGCTCAACAGCGCCCTCTACAAATTTTCAACGAAGCAGCCCCCGAAGCTGGTTTGACCTACATGTATGAAACTTGGTAGGCACATGCAACACTGAAAGACGTACAATAAAGCCTGTTGCAGCCATGTGCCAAACCCAACAGGAAGTTTGCCATTTTGAATTTGCTTGTAACTGGTTCACAACTTCACCATACATGTTCCAAACTTTCCCAAATTTCACAGGATTGATGAAAATCCTGCCCTGAACACATCTATACGCCAATACTTGGTTATTAGTACGGCGCCACCTACTGGCAAAATTACATGTCTTCATGTGATTTGAGGGATATGATGTGCAACTCCTGCGTGTGGTGTCTGCCTTCGACAGGAATGAACGGCCGTGTCGGCCGGCGTCCTGCCAGCTCCCTCGAGTTGCGTGAAGGTGTGAGGGCCCGTTCATCGCTGCTTGCAGCTTTAATTAGGGCCCGAGCACCTAGCGGTGCGAGGACCCTATTGAAACTGAAGGAGTTATTAGGGCCCAAGCACCACGGGTGCGAGGACCCCCTTGAAATGCAAGGAATTATTATTATTATTATTATTAGGGCCCGAGCACCAAGCGGTGCGAGGACCCTATTGAAATTGCAGGAATTATTATTATTATTACGACAAAAGTAAATCGCTTATTTGGAGGCCTGAACATATTCCAAAACACGCCAATTTTGGCATGCGCATCAGTCGCGGTGTAAATTTAGGTATTTTAGGGTTCGTGAAGGTGGGCGGGTCAAAATGGCTAGGCCACGCCCCTTAAAGAGCACCCTACTCGGCAGGTTTCACGGATCTGCACGAAAATCGGTACGCATGTAGATCATGCTGAGACGCACAAAAAAGGTCATAGGGACACATAGGCTAAACCCAACAGGAAGTGAGATATTTGGCGTTGAACGGCCATTTTTGGCGTTTTCCACGTGTTGTATTTTAACGAACTCCTCCTACAGGAATAATCAGAACGGCTTCAAAATTGCTGTGCACCAACTAGACTAGTTTGTGATCAAAAGTTATTAACGGATTACGTAAACTCCAAACAACCTGACCTGGGCGTGGCGGCGAAGTTTGATGTCTCGCCATGAAAAATGAGATTGCTATAACTTTGGCATTAATAGTCCGAACGGTACCAAACTCCCCAGGATTCATAATAGTCCCGCCCTGAAGACGTCTACATGCAGAAATATTGAAATTTGCATAGCGCCCCCTGCTGGTGACAGAAAAAGCGATGTTTTAGACTTTGAGGTCCAGCTCTGAGCACGTTCAGCAAATCCAGCTCAAATTTGGTCAGAAAGGCCTCAACATGTTGGTAATGCTCCATGATGAAGAATTTTGACTGTCGTCAAACGGCGTTCCATCCGGAGGGCGGCGAAGTCGACCCTTCGCCAAAATGCATAAAAATGGCCTTAACTTTGGTGTTTTTGATGATATCCACCTGAAACTTCATATGTGTGTCAACAGTCCAGCCCTGAATATGTGATATGAATTTCGTCAATGGGCGTGGCCATATGGCTTGGCCACGCCCATTCATATGAATTACTTCCATAGGACGTCTCACCGATATGCACAAAAATTGGTACACATCTCCATCACCCCCAGACAAACAAAAAAGTCTCTTGGACCTCTAGGCTAAATTCAACAGGAAGTCGGCCATTTTGAATGTCATGGTCATTTTTGGTGTCGCGCACGCATCGTATTTTAACGAACTCCTCCTACAGAATTCATCAGAACGGCTTCAAAATTACCGATTACCATCTAAAACACTTCCTGATCAAAAGTTATTAAAAGGTCTCGCAGAATCTAAAGGGCACGCCAGTTGTGGGAGGTTGAATTTTGACGTCTCGCCATGAAACAGGAAGTGGCAATAACTTCACTGTACTTGGTCAGATCTGTGTGAAACTTCACAGGTATATTGACAGTCCAACCCAGAACATATGTTATGAATTTCGTTAATAGGCGTGGCTAAATGGATTGGCCACGCCCATTCACACAAATAACCACCATAGGACGTCTCACTGATATGCACGAAACTTGGTAGACACATGTATAACATCCACACGCACAAAAAAGCCTCTTGCACGGATAGGCCACACCCAACAGGAAGTCGGCCATTTTGAAATTTACAGTCATTTTTGGCGTTTTCCACGTGTTGTATTTTAATGATCTCCTCCTCCAGAAATGAATCAATTAACTCCAAAACTGGTGTGTACCATCTACACAAGTGTGTGATCAAAACATATTGAGAGAATTGCTTAGCATGGAACGGTGTGGCTGTGACATGGCGTCGACACTTGATGTCTCACCATGAAACACGATATTGCTATAACATGGGATCTAATGGTCGAATCTGCTCCAAACTTCACATGTATGATAATAGTCCTGGCATGAACACACCCACATGACGCTCAGGAGTCAGAGTCATAGCGCCACCCAGTGGAGACGGGAAGTCGCAACGCATTGGTTCCTACACTGTCCGAAGGAGGCAAACATTCAGCGCCTCGTCTGCCGGTCTAACTCTTGCGACACGGTGGCGGCCGCGCCAGGCCCCGAGTTGCGTGGGGTGCGAGGGCCCGTTCAACGCTGCTTGCAGCTTTAATTATTATTATTACGACAAAAGTAAATCGCTTATTTGGAGGCCTGAACATATTCCAAAACACGCCAATTTTGGCATGCGCATCAGTCGCGGTGTAAATTTAGGTATTTTAGGGTTCGTGGAGGTGGGCGGGTCAAAATGTCTAGGCCACGCCCCTTAAAGACCACCCTACCCGGCAGGTTTCACGGATCTGCACGAAAATCGGTACGCATGTAGATCATGCTGAGACGCACAAAAAAGGTCATAGGGACACATAGGCTAAACCCAACAGGAAGTGAGATATTTGGCGTTGAACGGCCATTTTTGGCGTTTTCCACGTGTTGTATTTTAACGAACTCCTCCTACAGGAATAATCAGAACGGCTTCAAAATTGCTGTGCACCAACTAGACTAGTTTGTGATCAAAAGTTATTAACGGATTACGTAAACTCCAAACAACCTGACCTGGGCGTGGCGGCGAAGTTTGATGTCTCGCCATGAAAAATGAGATTGCTATAACTTTGGCATTAATAGTCCGAACGTTACCAAACTCCCCAGGATTCATAATAGTCCCGCCCTGAAGACGTCTACATGCAGAAATATTGAAATTTGCATAGCGCCCCCTGCTGGTGACAGAAAAAGCGATGTTTTAGACTTTGAGGTCCAGCTCTGAGCACGTTCAGCAAATCCAGCTCAAATTTGGTCAGAAAGGCCTCAACATGTTGGTAATGCTCCATGATGAAGAATTTTGACTGTCGTCAAACGGCGTTCCATCCGGAGGGCGGCGAAGTCGACCCTTCGCCAAAATGCATAAAAATGGCCTTAACTTTGGTGTTTTTGATGATATCCACCTGAAACTTCATATGTGTGTCAACAGTCCAGCCCTGAATATGTGATATGAATTTCGTCAATGGGCGTGGCCATATGGCTTGGCCACGCCCATTCATATGAATTACTTCCATAGGACGTCTCACCGATATGCACAAAAATTGGTACACATCTCCATCACCCCCAGACAAACAAAAAAGTCTCTTGGACCTCTAGGCTAAATTCAACAGGAAGTCGGCCATTTTGAATGTCATGGTCATTTTTGGTGTCGCGCACGCATCGTATTTTAACGAACTCCTCCTACAGAATTCATCAGAACGGCTTCAAAATTACCGATTACCATCTAGAACACTTCCTGATCAAAAGTTATTAAAAGGTCTCGCAGAATCTAAAGGGCACGCCAGTTGTGGGAGGTTGAATTTTGACGTCTCGCCATGAAACAGGAAGTGGCAATAACTTCACTGTACTTGGTCAGATCTGTGTGAAACTTCACAAGTATATTGACAGTCCAACGCAGAACATATGTTATGAATTTCGTTAATAGGCGTGGCTAAATGGATTGGCCACGCCCATTCACACAAATAACCACCATAGGACGTCTCACTGATATGCACGAAACTTGGTAGACACATTTATAACATCCACACGCACAAAAAAGCCTCTTGCACGGATAGGCCACACCCAACAGGAAGTCGGCCATTTTGAAATTTACAGTCATTTTTGGCGTTTTCCACCTGGCGTATTTTAATGATCTCCTCCTCCAGAAATGATCCAATTCACTCCAAAACTGCTGTGTACCATCTACACCAGTGTGTGATCAAAAGATATTGAGAGAATTGCTCAACATGGAACGGTGCAGCTGTGACATTGCGTCGACACTTGATGTCTCACCATGAAACACGATATTGCTATAACATGGGATCTAATGGTCGAATCTGCTCCAAACTTCACATGTATGATAATAGTCCTGGCATGAACACACCCACATGACGCTCAGGAGTCAGAGTCATAGCGCCACCCAGTGGAGACGGGAAGTCGCAACGCATTGGTTCCTACACTGTCCAAAGGAGGCGAACATTCAGCGCCTCGTCTGCCGGTCGAACTCTTGCGACACGGTGGCGGCCGCGCCAGGCCCCGAGTTGCGTGGGGTGCGAGGGCCCGTTCAACGCTGCTTGCAGCTTTAATTATTATTATTATTCCTAAAAGTAAATTGCCTTTTTGGGGGCCTTAACATACTCGAAAACTCATGAAACGTCGCAGACTCATCAGAAGTGGCGAAAATTTACATATGGTAGGGGTGTCATTATAATGTGCAAAGGAATGGCTCAGTAGCGCCCCCTAAACACTTTCTACGGAACAGCCCCCGAAGGTACTTTAATCTACGTGTATGAAACTTGGGAGGCATATGTAACACACCAAGACGTACAAAGAAGCCTCTTGGGCCCATGCCCTAAACCCAACAGGAAGTCGGCCATTTTGAATTGAATGTGCAATTTTGATGCATTTTTGGCCATTTGCAGGGCTCGTAATTGAACGAACTTGTCCTAGAGATTTTGTCTGATCAACTTCACACTTGGACTGTCCCACCTACATAAATTTAAGACAAATAGTTATCGAAAAAATAGACTTTTCGTCACACAGTGTGACCGTGCCGGGACCTGAAACTTCGCTACAAACAGGAAGTAGTATTATTACACAGGAAGTAGTTTATTACTTGAGCATACATGGTCCAATCTATCCCAAACTTCACAGGGTTCATGACAGTCCCGCTCTGAAGAGATCTACATGACAATAATTTGTGATTAATATAGCGCCTCCTACTGGTAGTATAAAATGTCATGTTTTACACTTTGAAGCACATCTCCTCCAAAGTTAACCACATCAACGTCAAACTTGGGAAAATTATCCAAAAGGCCTTGATGATGCTTTCTATGGAAAACTGTGAGTTTTCGTCAAAGGGCGTGACCATGCCGTGGCGGCGAACTTTGATGTTTCGCCACGATCACAAAAGTTGCTGTAACTTGACTGTACGTGGACATATCTTTCCAAAACTTCACACATATGATAACTGTCCAGCCCTGAAAACATCTATACAGAAATTTTGAAACAGCGTCATAGCGCCACCTACTGGCGGCAGAAAGTTACTTTTGTCATTCTTTCATGTCCCTCTTCTACCAGGTTCCCCCAAACCACCTGAATTTTGCAGATAAATACTCCCAAGACCTTGTTGATGATCAAAGCACAAGCCTTTGAGGTTTCGTCAAACGCTGTCACTGTGGCGCTGCCTTATTCGCCATAAAACACGAGGTTGTTTTTGAGGGGCAAGGGACACTTGAAATCTCACGCAACTTGGCATACACATCAGACGGCCCAAATTGTGTTGTCTGATGTGATTTTTGTGTTTTCATGTGCCAAGATGGCTCAACAGCGCCCCCTACCCATTTTCAACATGTTTTGGGTTATAACTCTCAGACCATATGTCCCACATTCAAAAATTTCATATCCACAGATTCCATGAATAGCGCTGAATCACCTGGGCTGGGCCACGCCCATTTCTGCCTAAAATGTTTTTCGCAACATCGCGAAAACTGGAAAACCTACTTTTTCGAACTCCTCCTAGCGTTTAAGCTCCATCTTCACGACACTTTGCACATACAATCTCCAGACTTGCCTGACCAAAAGTTATCAAAAGAATTTTGCTACTCCAAAAATTGCGCTAGCTAAAAATAAACATTTTTTTACTGCTAGCTAAAAAAAACATCACGTTGCATATTTTTGTCAAAGTAAAAGCGATAAACATCAAACTAAATTCACTTGTTTCAGACGTCAACCAGAGGCTCTGTGCAAAATTTGGCGGAAATTGGCCGATAGGGGGCGCTATAAACAGAGAAAAATCAAGTGACATGAAAATTGAGCGATTCGCACGAAATTTGGCGAGCGTGATGTGGAGTCACTCCCGAGACCACCTGTCAAGCTTAGTGATGTTTGGTCACCGTGGCAACGCCTTATTCGCCATAAAATAGGGAGTTGTTTTTGAGGGATAAGGGATGCTTGTAAAGTCATGAAACTTGGCACACATATGACAGTATCCGATTTGTGTTGTCTGATGTGATTTCTCCTCTCTGATGTGCCAACATGGCTCAACACCGCCCCCTACAAATTTTCAACGAAGCAGCCCCCGAAGCTGGTTTGACCTACATCTATGAAACTTGATACGCACGTGCATCACTGAAAGACGTATAAAAAAGCCTCTTGCACCCATGTGCCAAACCCAACAGGAAGTCGGCCATTTTGAATTTGCTTGTAACTGGTTTGCAACTTCACCATACATGTTCCAATGTTCCCCAAACTTGACAGGATTGATGACAGTCCTGCCCTGAACACATCTATATGCCAATACGTGCTTATTAGTATGGCGCCACCTACTGGCAAAATTACATTTCTTCGTATGTTTTGAGGGATATGACGTGTAACTCCTACGTGAGGGGTCTGCCTTCGACAGGAATGAACGGTCGCATGAGCCGGCGTCCTGCCAGAGCCCCCGAGTTGCGTGAAGGTGCGAGGGCCCGTTCAATGCTGCTTGCAGCTTTAATTAGGGCCCGAGCACCTAGCGGTGCGAGGACCCTATTGAAACTGAAGGAGTTATTAGGGCCCGAGCACCTAGCGGTGCGAGGACCGTATTGAAACTGAAGGAGTTATTATTAGGGCCCGAGCACGAACCATGCGAGAGCCCTATTGAAATCATAAAAATTATTCGTATTATTTTTCTTTTAAACCTTTGATCGCATTTTTGAGGGCCTGAACATGCCCAAAAAGTCAGGAAAATTTGCACACTCGTCACGTCTGGTGAAAATTTCGATATTTTATGGTCGTTACAAAGGGGTGTGGCAAAATGGCTCAATGGCGCCCCCTAACAGTTTTCAAAATCGAAGCCCCCTGCTTTAACTTTGCCCTAGGCGTATGAAATTTGGTACACATATGTATCATCCCGGGACGCACAAAAAAGCCTCTTGGAGCGACACCCTAAACCAAACAGGAAGTCGGCCATTTTGAATTGTTTTTTCAAAATAAGGTCATTTTTGGCCATTTCCACACATTGTACTTGAGCGAACTCCTCCTACAGATTTTATCGGATTGACTTAAAAATTTACCTGTGCGTGCTCGACTACAGTGGGATCAAAAGTTATTAAAAGATCTTCGTCACGTCGAAGGGCGCGGTCGCTGCGGAAGGGTCAATTTGGATATCTCGCCAAAAAACACGAAATTATACTACAACTACTACAACTTTGGTAAGGATGATCCTATCTGCACCAAACTTCACATGATGGATAATAGTCCCGCCCTGAACACGTCTACATCACAAAATTCAGTAATTGTCATAGCGCCCCCTGCTGGCAACAGGAAATACCATGTTTTACACTTTGAGGTGCTGCTCTGACCACATTTACCATATTCAACTCAAATTTGGTCAGAAAGGCCTTAACAT
This sequence comes from Cephalopholis sonnerati, assembly GCA_019142605.1. Taxonomy (NCBI): domain Eukaryota; kingdom Metazoa; phylum Chordata; class Actinopteri; order Perciformes; family Serranidae; genus Cephalopholis; species Cephalopholis sonnerati. Next base: position 576,447 of record JAGQAX010000008.1, read on the forward strand.
GTTGGCCATGCTATATTGTGAAGATCATAATGTCTCGTGAAACGGTTTCGCCGTGACGGAGTGGCGAAGGTTGACGTTTCGCCGAAACCCATGAAGTGGCTCTAACTTTGGTGTACTTGGTCGGATCTGCCTGAAACTTCACATGTACGTCACTGGTCTCGCCCTGAGCATATGATATTAATTTCATAAGGGGCGTGGCTAAATGACATGGCCACGCCCTTTAAACACCAGCCCCCGTAGCACGTTTCACCGACATGCATGAAAATTGGTACACACATGTATCACACCCAGACGCACAAAAAAGCATCTTGGACCCATAGGCCACACCCAACAGGAAGTCAGCCATTTTGAATTTAATGGTCATTTTTGGCGTTTTCCACGTGTTGTATTTTAATGAACTCCACCTACAGGATGCATCAGAACAACTTCAAAATCATTGTGTGCCATCTAGACAAAGGTGTAATCAAAACTTATGAGCAGATTTTTGCATCATGAAACGGTTTGGCCGTCAGGTGGCGGCGAAGTTTGATGTCTCGCCATAAAACACGAAATTAGTATAACTTTGGCATACATTGTCCATTCGTCACCAAACTTCAAATGTTTGTTAACAGTCCAGACCTGAATGTATAGTATGAGTTTCACGCCCCTTAAAGTGCAGCGTCCCCCATAACAACTTTCATCGACGTGCACGAAAATCAGTATGCACATGTATCGTGTCCAGACGCACAAAAAAGCCTCTTGCACAGATAGGCCACACCCGACAGGAAGTCGGCCATTTTGAAATTTACAGTCATTTTTGGCGTTTTCCACGTGTTGTATTTTAATGATCTCCTCCTCCAGAAATGAATCAATTAACTCCAAAACTGGTGTGTACCATCTACACAAGTGTGTGATCAAAACATATTAAGAGAATTGCTCAGCATGGAACGGTGTGGCTGTGACATGGCGTCGACACTTGATGTCTCACCATGAAACACGATATTGCTATAACATGGCATCTAATGGTCGAATCTGCTCCAAACTTCACATGTATGATAATAGTCCTGGCATGAACACACCCACATGACGCTCAGGAGTCAGAGTCATAGCGCCACCCAGTGGAGACGGGAAGTCGCAACGCATTGGTTCCTACACTGTCCGAAGGAGGCGAACATTCAGCGCCTCGTCTGCCGGTCGACCTCTGGCGACACGGTGGCGGCCGCGCCAGACCCCGAGTTGCGTGGGGTGCGAGGGCCCGTTCAACGCTGCTTACAGCTCAAATTATTATTATTTTTTTTCGCTTAATCGCATTTTTGGGGGCTTTAACATATTCAAAAACTCACCAAATTTGACGTGCACATTCGTCTAGGGGACATTTATGTGTACGCAAAATCTCAACGATGCCAGTTGCAAAATAGCGAAATGGCGCCCCCTAGAATGGTTCAATCGGCTCCCACCGCCAGCCCGTTTTACCAAATTTCTCGAAATTTGGGGGGGTCGTGTATCATCCCAAGACGCACGAAAATGCGCACTTGGACTTTTTTCTAAAACCAACAGGAAGCCGGCTATTTTGATTTGAATATTCCATTTTTTACCGATTTTGGCGATTTGCTAGTGTGCTCTCAGAGCTATCTCCTCCTAGACGGTTCATTGGATCGGCTTCAAATTTGCCGTGCTGCAACTAGACCACATGATGATCAAAAGATCTTTCCCTCGTTAAACGGTTTGGCCGTCAGGTGGCGGCGAAGTTTGATGTCTCAAAAAAAACCCCCCAAAAACCCAGAATTGCTATTACTTGGGCGTAAAAGGTCCAATCGGCACAAAACTTGCTGGGTATGATCGTAGTCCCGCCCTGAACACGTCTACATCAAAAAATTCCCCTGTTCTCAAAGCGCCCCCTGCTGGCGACAGGAAAAGTGATTTTTTACACTTTGAGGTGCAGCTCTGAGCACGTTCAGCATATCCAACTCAAATTTGGTCAGAAAGGCCTCAACACATTGTTAATGCTACATGATGAAGATTGTGACGTATCGTCAAACGGCGTTGCGCCCACAGGGCGGCGAAGTCGATGCTTCGCCAAAACGTAGGAAAGTGGCCTTAACTTCAGTGTCCTTGGGCATATCTGCCTGAAACTTCAGATGTGTGTTAAGAGTCCAGCCCTGACAATGTCATGTGAATTTCGTTGATGGGCGTGGTCAAATGGCTTGGCCACGCCCTTTAAACATCAGCCCCTGCGGCACGTTTCACTGACATGCATGAAAATTGGTACACATATGTGTCACATCCAGATGCACAAAAAAGTCTCTTGGACCCATTGGCCAAACCCAACAGGAAGTCGGCCATTTTGAATTTAATGGTCATTTTTGGCGTTTTCCACGTGTTGTATGTTAATGAACTCCACCTACAGGATGCATCAGAACAACTTCAAAATCATTGTGTGCCATCTAGACAAAGGTGTAATCAAAACTTAGAAGCAGATTTTTGCATCGTGAAACGGTTTGGCCGTCAGGTGGCGGCGAAGTTTGATGTCTCGCCATAAAACACGAAATTAGTATAACTTTGGCATACATTGTCCATTCTTCACCAAACTTCACATGTTTGTTAACAGTCCAGACCTGAATGTATAGTATGAGGTTCATCAATAAGCGTGGCCGTATGGCTTGGCCACGCCCCTTAAAGCGCAGCGTCCCCCATAACAACTTTCACAGACGTACACGAAAATCAGTATGCACATGTATCGTGTCCAGACGCACAAAAAAGCCTCTTGCACATGTAGGCCACACCCGACAGGAAGTCGGCCATTTTGAAATTTACAGTCATTTTTGGCGTTTTCCACGTGTTGTATTTTAATGATCTCCTCCTCCAGAAATGAATCAATTAACTCCAAAACTGGTGTGTACCATCTACACAAGTGTGTGATCAAAACATATTAAGAGAATTGCTCAGCATGGAACGGTGTGGCTGTGACATGGCGTCGACACTTGATGTCTCACCATGAAACACGATATTGCTATAACATGGGATCTAATGGTCGAATCTGCTCCAAACTTCACATGTATGATAATAGTCCTGGCATGAACACACCCACATGACGCTCAGGAGTCAGACTCATAGCGCCACCCAGTGGAGACGGGAAGTCGCAACGCATTGGTTCCTACACTGTCCGAAGGAGGCGAACATTCAGCGCCTTGTCTGACGGTCGACCTCTGGCGAGACGGTGGCGGCCGCGCCAGGCCCCGAGTTGCGTGGGGTCCGAGGGCCCGTTCAACGCTGCTTGCAGCTTTAATTATTATTTTTTTCCGCGTAATGAATCGCGTTTTTGGGGCCTTTAACATATTCGAAAACTCACCAAATTTGGCGTGCATATTCGTCTAGGTGAACATTTATGTGTACGCAAAATCTCAACAATGCCAGTTGCGAAATGGCGAAATGGCGCCCCCTAGAATATTTCAATCGGCTCCCACCGGCAGCCCGTTTGACCAAATTCCCCGAAATTCGGGGGGGTTGTGTATCATCCCGAGACGCACGAAAATGCGCACTTGGACTTTTTTCTAAAACCAACAGGAAGCCGGCTATTTTGATTTAAATATTAATTTTTTTACCGATTTTGGCGATTTGCAAGTGTTCTCTCAGAGCTATCTCCTCCTACACGGTTCATTGGATCGGCTTCAAATTTGGCGTGCTGCAACTAGACCACTTGATGATCAAAAGTTATTAAAAGATCTTTCCATCATTAAACGGTTTGGCCGTCAGGTGGCGGCGAAGTTTGACGTCTCGCAAAAAAACAAAAAAAAAAACGAAAGTGCTATTACTTGGGCATGATAAGTCCGATCGGCACAAAACTTGCTGGGTATGATTGAAGTCCTGCCTTCAACACGCCAACATCAAAAAATTCCCCCGTTCTCAAAACGCCCCCTGCTGGCGACAGGAAAAGTGATGTTTTACACTTTGAGGTGCAGCTCTGAGCACGTTCAGCATATCCAACTCAAATTTGGTCAGAAAGGCCTCAACACGTTGGTAATGCTACGTGATGAAGATTGTGACGTATCGTCAAACGGCGTTGCGCCCAGAGGGCGGCGAAGTCGACGGTTCGCCAAAACGCTGGAAAGTGGCCTTAACTTCAGTGTCCTTCGTCATATCTGCCTGAAACTTCACATGTGTGTTAACAGTCCAGCCCTGAACATGTGATATGAATTTCGTTGATGGGCGTGGCCAAATGGCTTGACCACGCCCTTTGAACATCAGCCCCTGCCGCATGTTTCACCGACATGCACAAAAATTGGTAAACACATGTATGACACCCAGACACACAAAAAAGTCTCTTGGACCCATTAGCCACACCCAACAGGAAGTTGGCTACTTTGAATTTCATGGTGATTTTTGGCATTTTGCACGTGTTGTGTATTAACAAACTCCTCCTACAGGATTAATCAGAACAACTTGAAAATCACTCTGTGTGATCTAGATAAAGTTATGATCAAAAGTTATTAAAAGATTTTTCCATAGATAAACGGTTTGGCCGTCAGGTGGCGGCGAAGGTTGAGGTTTCGCAAAAAAACAGAAATTCGCATTAACTTTACTGTACTTGGTCCAATCTGACTGAAATTTAACACGTTTGTTAACAGTCCAGGTCTTAACATATGGTATGAGTTTCATCAATGAGGGTGGTATGGCTTGGCCATGCCCCTTAAAGTGCAGCATCCCCCATAGCAAGTTTTGCCGACATGCACAAAAATCGGTATGCACATGTATCATCCCTAGAGGCGCAAAAAAGCCTCCTTAACGCATAGGCCACACCCAACAGGAAGTCCGCCATTTTTAATTTACTTGTGCCACTTTTGTGCATTTTTGGCAATTTCCAGTAGACGTAAATGAACGAACTTGTCCTAGAGTTTTTATCCAATCCTCTTCAAACTTGGTCTGTCCCACCCCAAGATCTTGAAGACGAAAAGTTATCACAGCCTTGAGGTTTCGTCAAACGCTGTCACCGTGGCTCCGCCTTCTACGCCATGAAACACAAACTTGTAACTACTACTACAGATTTTATCCCGTCGACTTCAAACTTGGTCTGTCCCACCTCCAGACATTGAGGAAGAAAAGCTATCAACAGCTGGACTTGTCACACCATGTGACCGTGGCAGGGTCTCAAACTTTGAGGTCTCGCCACAAAACAGGAAGTAGTGTATAACTCCAGCAGACATGGTCCAATATTCCCCAAACTTCCATGGATTGATGACAGTTATGCGCTGAAGAGATCTCCATGTCAATAATTTGTGAAAAATGTAGCGCCCCCTACTGGTAACAGAAAGTGACATGTTTTATATTTTGAAGTATACCTCCCACAACTTGGCCAGATCCACCTCAATCTTGGTCAGTCTATCCATCACATGTGGAAGATGTTTTAATGTGAACACTGTAAGTTTTCGTCAAAGGGCGTAGCCATGACGTGGCGGCAAATTTTGATGTTTCGCCATGATAACAAAACTTGTGTAACTTGACTCTACGTGGACATATCTTTCCAAAACTTCACACATATGATAAAAGTCCAGCCCTGAAAACATCTACAGAAACATTTTTAGTCAGCATCATATCGCCACCAACTGGTGGCAGAAAGATATTGCTTTCATTCTTTCATGTATCTCTTCTACCAAGTTAACCACAACCACCTCAATTTTGCTGAGACATAGTCCCAAGACCTTGATAATGATCACATCAGAAGCTTTTGAGTTTTCGTCAAACGCTGTCACTGTGGCAATGCCTTATTCACCATCAAACACGAAATTGTTTTTGAGGGGTAAGGGATGCTTGTAAAGGCATGAAACTTGGCACACATATGATAGGACCCGCTGTGTGTTGTCTGATGAGATTTTTGTGCTTTCATGTGCCAACATGGCTCAACAGCGACCCCTACAAATTTTCAACAAAGCAGCCCCCGAAGCTGGTTTGACCTACATGTATGAAACTTGGTAGGCACATGCAATACTGAAAGACGTACAAAAAAGCCGGATGCAGCCATGTGCCAAACCCAACAGGAAGTTTGCCATTTTGAATTTGCTTGTAACTGGTTCACAACTTCACCATACATGTTCGAAACTTTCCCAAATTTCACAGGATTGATGAAAATTCTGCCCTGAACACATCTATACGCCAATACTTGGTTATTAGTACGGCGCCACCTACTGGCAAAATTACCTGTCTTCATGTGATTTGAGGGATATGATGTGTAACTCCTGCGTGCGGTGTCTGCCTTCGACAGGAATGAACGGCCGCGTCGGCCGGCGTCCTGCCAGCTCCCTCGAGTTGCGTGAAGGTGCGAGGGCCCGTTCAATGCTGCTTGCAGCTTTAATTATTATTTTTTTCCGCGTAATGAATAACATTTTTGGGGGCTTTAACATATTCGAAAACTCACCAAATTTGGCATGCACATTTGTCTTGGCGAAAATTTATATGTACGCAAAATTTAAACGATGCCTGTTGCAAAATGGCGAAATGGCGCCCCCTAGAAAATTTCAATCGGCTCCCACCGGCAGCCCGTTTGACCAAATTCCACGAAATTCGGGGAGGTCGTGTATCATCCCAAGACGCACGAAAATGCGCTCTTGGACTTTTTTCTAAAACCAACAGGAAGCCGGCTATTTTGATTTGAATATTCCTGTTTTTACGATTTTGGCGATTTCCAACAATTCTCTCAGAGCTATCTCCTCCTACACGGTTCATTGGATCGGCTTCAAATTTGGCGTGCTGGAACTAGACCACTTGATTATCAAAAGTCATCATACGATTTTCCCTACGTTAAACGGTTTGGCCGTCAAGTGGCGGCGAAGTTTGACGTCTCGCCAAAAAAACCCCCAAAAAACAAAAGTGCTATTACTTGGGCATGATAAGTCAGATCGGCACAAAACTTGCTGGGTATGATCGTAGTCCGGCCTTCATCACGCCAACATCAAAAAATACCCCCGTTCTCAAAGCGCCCCCTGCTGGCGACAGGAAAAGTGATATTTTAGACTTTGAGGTGCTACTCTCAGCACGTTCAGTATATCCAACTCAAAATTGGTCAGAAAGGCCTCAACACGTTGGTAATGCTACATGATGAAGATTTGTGAAGTATCGCTGAACAGCGTTCCGCCCACAGGGCGGCGAAGTCAACGGTTCGCCAAAACGCAGTTAAGTGGCCTTAACTTCAGTGTCCTTGGTCATATCTGCCTGAAACTTCACATGTGTGTTAACAGTCCAGCCCTGAACATGTGATATGAATTTCGTTGATGGGCGTGGCCAAATGGCTTGGCCACACCCTTTAAACATCAGCCCCTACAGCACGTTTCACCGACATGCATGAAAATTGGTACACATATGTATCACATCCAGACGCACAAAAAAGCCTCTTGGACCCATTGGCTACACCCAACAGGAAGTCAGCCATTTTGAATTTGACGCCAGATTGGGCGATTCGCACTCCTCGTACTTTTTCTTTCTCCTCCTACATGATTCATCGGATAGGCTTCAAATTTGGCGTGCATCAACTAGACCACTTGGTGATTAAAAGTTATCGAAAGATCTTGCGTTCATCAAAGGGCGTGGCCGCTATAGGGTGGCGAAGATTGGCCTTTCGCCATGACAAATGAAATGAGACAACTTTTCACTTAGAGGTCCGATCGGCACCAAACTTGCTGGGTATGATCGTAGTCCCACCTTCAACACGCCAACATCAAAAAATTCCCTCGCTGTCAAAGCGCCCCCTGCTGGCGACAGGAAATGACAAGTTTTACACTTTGACGTGTTTATCCCAGCTGGTTGATCGGATCGGCCTCAGATTTGGTCCGGCAAGGCTTGACCACTTGCAGATGAAGTTTATCGAAGATCTTGACCGATTGTCAAAGGGCGTTCCCGTGGCAACGTGGCGAACACCGACGTATCGCCAAAACAGAGGAAGTCGTAATAACTTCTGTCAACACGGTCCAATCGACCTCAAACTTCACAGGTGTGTTGCCGGTCCCGCTCTGAATACGTCGATATGCTCGTTGTCAGTGGGCGTGGTCAAACGGCTGAGCCACGCCCCTAAATCAGCAGACAACTTTTCAGTTAGAGGTCCGATTGGCACCAAATTTGCTGGGTATGATTGTAGTCTCGCCCTCAGCACGCCAACATCAAAAAACCCCCTCGTGTTCCAAGCGCCCTCTGGTGGCGACAGGAAATGACAAGTTCTACGTTTTGACCTGCTTATCCTAACAGGCTGACCGCATTGGCGTCAAATTTGGTCTGGAGAGCCTTAAGATGTTGATGAAGAATTGTTGTAAAGCTCATGACCCATTGTCAAACAGGAGAGCCATGGCGTTGCAGCGAATGTTGATTATTCGCCGTAACACAGGAAGTTGTTGTAACTCCAACACACTTACTCCGGTTGGCCTAAGATTTCACACAACCACTCAGCGTCATGTCTCGAGGACAAGTAGGTGCGAATCAAGACCCACACTCACCGCGCCACCTACTGGCAACAGGAAGGGGGCCTTACGTGACAGATGATGTCCGACAGACTGCAGCGACGTGACCTCCGCTCGGCGGTCGCAGGGGTGGGCGGTCGCTCGCTCTCGGCGGTGCGTCGGGTGCGAGGGCCTGTTCAACGCTGCTTGCAGCTTTAATTAGGGCCCGAGCACGTACCGTGCGAGGACCCTATTGAAATTGAAGGAATTATTATTATTTTTCTTCTTCCTAGTAATGAATCGCATTTTTGGGAGCTTTAACATATTCAAAAACTCACCAAACTTCACAGACTCATCAGAAGTGGTGAAAAATTTGATATTTTTGGGGTTTCGTGATAATGTGCAAAAAAATGGCTCAACAGCGCCCCCTACTCATTTTCAACGAAGCAGCCCCCCAAGCTGGTTTAACCTACGTGTATGAAACTTGGTAGGCATATGTAACACACCAAGACGTACAAAAAAGCCTCTTGGGCCCATGCCCTAAACCCAACAGGAAGTCGGCCATTTTGAATTGAAAGTGCAATTTTCATGCATTTTTGGCCATTTGCAGGGGTCGTAAATGAACGAACTCCTCCTAGAGATTTTGTCCGATCGACTTCAAACTTGGTCTGTCCCACCTACATAAGTTGAAGACAAAAAGTTATTAAAAGCTTCAGTTTTCGTCACACCGTGTGACCGTGCCGGGACCTCAAACTTCGTTACAAACAGGAAGTAGTATTATAACGCAGGAAGTAGTTTATTACTCCAACATACATACTCCAAACTTCCCCAAACTTCACTGGATTGATGACAGTCCCGCTCTGAAGAGATCTATACGCCAATACTTGGTTATTAGTACGGCGCCACCTACTGGCAAAATAACATGTCCTCGTATGATTTGAGGAATATGACGTGTAACTCCAACTTGAGGGGTCTGCCTTCGACAGGAATGAAGGGCCGCATCGGCTGGCATCCTGCCAGCACCCTCGAGTGGCGTGAAGGTGCGAAATTCGGGGAGGTCGTGTATCATCCCAAGACGCACGAAAATGCGCACTTGGACTTTTTTCTAAAACCAACAGGAAGCCGGCTATTTTGATTTGAATATTCCTGTTTTTATGATTTTGGCGATTTCCAAGAATTCTCTCAGAGCTATCTCCTCCTACACGGTTCATTGGATCGGCTTCAAATTTGGCGTGCTGGAACTAGACCACTTGATGATCAAAAGTTATCATACGATTTTCCCTACGTTAAACGGTTTGGCCGTCAGGTGGCGGCGAAGTTTGACGTCTCACCAAAAAAAACCCCAAAAAACAAAAGTGCTATTACTTGGGCATGATAAGTCCAATCAGCACAAAACTTGCTGGGTATGCTCGTAGTCCGGCCTTCATCACGCCAACATCAAAAAATTCCCCCGTTCTCAAAGCGCCCCCTGCTGGCAACAGGAAAAGCGATGTTTTAGACTTTGAGGTGCTACTCTCAGCACCTTCAGTATATCCAACTCAAATTTGGTCAGAAAGGCCTTAACATGTTGGTAATGACACATGATGAAGATTTATGACGTATTGCCGAACGGCGTTGCGCCCACAGGGCGGCGAAGTCAACGGTTCGCCAAAACGCAGTTAAGTGGCCTTAACTTCAGTGTCCTTGGTCATATCTTCCTGAAACTTTACATGTGTGTTAACAGTCCAGCCCTGAACATGTGATATGAATTTCGTTGATGGGCGTGGCCAAATGGCTTGGCCACACCCTTTAAACATCAGCCCCTACGGCACGTTTCACCGACGTGCATGAAAATTGGTACACATATGTATCACATCCAGACGCACAAAAAAGCCTCTTGGACCCATTGGCTACACCCAACAGGAAGTCAGCCATTTTGAATTTAATGGTCATTTTTGGCGTTTTCCACGTGTTGTATTTTAATGAATTCCACCTACAGGATGCATCAGAACAACTTCAAAATCATTGTGTGCCATCTAGACAAAGGTTTAATCAAAACTTATAAGCAGATTTTTGCATCGTGAAACGGTTTGGCCGTCAGGTGGCGGCGAAGTTTGATGTCTCGCCATAAAACACGAAATTAGTATAACTTTGGCATACGTTGTCCATTCTTCACCAAACTTCGCCATTTTGATTTTGCTTATAACTGGTTTGCAACTTCACCATACATGTTCCAATATTCCCCAAACTTCACAGGATTGATGACAGTCCTGCCCTGAACACATCTATATGCCAATACGTGGTTATTAGTACGACGCCACCTACTGGCAAAATTACATTTCTTCTTATGTTTTGAGGGATATGACGTGTAACTCCTACGTGAGGGGTCTGCCTTCGACAGGAATGAACGGTGGCATGAGCCGGCGTCCTGCCAGAGCCCTCGAGTTGCATGAAGGTGCGAGGGCCCGTTCAATGCTGCTTGCAGCTTTAATTATTATTCTCTTATTATTATTTTTCTCCTTTCTTATCCGAAATCAACTGCCTTTTGGAGGGCCGTAACATTCTCGAAAACTCATGAAACTTCACAGACTCGTCCGAAGTGGTGAAAATTTACATATGGTAGGGGTTTCATGACAATGTGCACAAAAATGGCTCAGTAGCGCCCCCTACTAATTTTCAACATGTTTTGGGCTATAACTCCCAGACCGTACGTTGCACATTCACAAACCTCATATCATCCGATTCCCTGAATAGTGCTGAATCACCTGGGCTGGGCCACGCCCATTTCCGCGTGTACATTTTTTGAGCAAAATCACAAAAGCTGGAAAACCTACTTTTTCGACCTCCTCCTTGGGGTTTTGATCGTTCAGCGTGAAACTTGGCATGTACAGTCTGCAGCTGGACCTGATCAAAAGTTATCAAAGGAATTTTGATTGGTCAAAATATGCTCAAATTATTAATGAATAAATTTTTCTAGCTAGCTATAAAAAGGCGAACGGTGGCATATTTCAGTCAAAATACATGCTAACAACACCAAATCTGAGATCCCTGCTTGACATGTGCCTGTGAGGGGGTGAACCAAATTTAGCTAATTTTGGCCACTAGGGGGCGCTGCAAATATGGGAAATTTATATCTCGTAAATGGCTGCACCGATTTTTACAAAATTTGGTGAGTATGATGCTGGGTCACTCCTGATGCCAGAACTTGAAGTTAGTCATGACTGGTCAAAGTGGGCGTGGCTTATTACAAGATAAACAACAAACATTTATTTCACCTCAAGTATTATGCTGAGGGCTGTGAAATTCACAGGGTATATATAGAATAGGATACAGACCACCCATAGGAAAAATTGTGTGTCTTCTCCACTAGGTGGCGCTATAACGGACGCAAACGCATTTTGGCCTGTAACTTCCACATTTTCAGTCACATCTTCATAACTTTACATCCAGGTTTTCCCTAGATAGAGCTGCATCTTCTGACATAGGCCACGCCCACTCCTACTGCATATTTCTCTTTGTACGTTACAAAGATGATTTGTGTTGTCTGATGTGATTTTTCCGCTCTGATGTGCCAACATGGCTCAACAGCGCCCCCTACAAATTTTCTACGAAGCAGCCCCTGATGCTGGTTCGACCTACATCTATGAAACTTGGTACGCACGTGCATCACTGAAAGACGTGTAAAAAAGCCTCTTGGAGGCATGTGCCAAACCCAACAGGAAGTCCGCCATTTTGATTTTGCTTATAACTGGTTTGTAACTTCACCATACATGTTCCAATATTCCCCAAACTTCACAGGACTGATGACAATCCTGCCCTGAACACATCATACACCAATACGTGTTTATTAGTACGGCGCCACCTACTGGCAATATTACATGTCTTCGTATGATTTGAGGGATATGACGTGTAAGTCCTGAGTGAGGGGTCTGCCTTCGACAGGAATGAACATCCGCATGCGCCGGCGTCCTGCCAGCGCCCTCAAGTTGCGTGAGGGTGCGAGGGCCCGTTCAATGCTGCTTGCAGCTGTAATTCTACTTGCTTTTCTAGGGCTGCTCTGCTCTAAAAGGCAAAGGGTTGTTTGCCAGTAAAAGTTCAGAAGCAAGCATCTTAAATTGACCTTAAGATGCTGTCTGCACATCACACCGGTCACTGAGTAGCAAGTAGTCTGAAGAGCAAGCACTCCAAACAAAAGTAATAAAAATATGCCTTGAGAAAGGTCCGTGTGATCAAAACATTGATATGTTTTGAATTAAACACTACAGGGGTGATAAGTACATGTGCTGGAATTCGCTTATTTGAAATTGATCTCTGGGGGATTAGATTCCCTGCACCACAAAGAAAGCAAAGCAAGTGGTGTACCTGTTGCCTTCCACTAATCTTGGTTTTAAAATCACCCAATATAGCATCTTTTAGTTGTAATAAGAAAAACTATAGAGTGACCAAGACTGTGCTTGATTTTTCACAAAATGAGTTTTTGATAAAGGACCTCTCTACTCCTCTCCGGTTCTGTTCTGATGCTCTGTGTATTGAAGTGAAATTGTAGGTACGGTCACATGGCTCTGTTAGTTTGCCTTGCCAATACTTGTGTTTGTGTATTCTGATGTGTCGAACCCAGTGTTTATGGCATTGTGCTTGTTTGTGATGGATGGTGTTTAGTTAGTCCGAGTGAAGCCTCTGGCTAATCTCCCCTACACCTCTCTAAATAAACCCAGTCAGGTGAAGACTGTTGGTTTGTGAAGGTAGTCTTGTAAAAACAGCCAAACACTGGTAGATGTTCTAAACATCTAACAAACCCAGAATGAAGAATCTCTTAAATGAGACTGTTGCATATAAAACAACAGGAAGTTTGCAATGTATGAGTGACAGATAAATGTCACGGTCATATGAGGAAATAGAGCCTTCTATTTATTAAGTTATAAAGCACAGGTTCTCACACAGCCAGGCGGACCTATACACTTACTATGCAAGTTGCATAGGGCCCTGCATATTACACAAGGGTACCGCCTCTGAACTTCTATCTTCTCTCCAGGTTTAATGTCAGCTAATAACTAATAACAGCTAGTAATGTTAAGCTAATGTGCTAGGTTGCAGTGCATCTCTCTCTGGTCTTTCTGTTTTGCTAATCTAACATTACCACAGTCACCATTGTGACAGCTGATAGCCTACATGCGCTGCTAGCTTTATATGCTCTGGCTCTCCCCCTAATTGCATGAAGTGTAGATATTGCCGCAATGCAGAACGATTGTTCCTGCCTGCTGTCCCAACATAACTTTACTATCCGTGAATGTGTGTATGTGCGCTTGCGGTGCGCATCTGCATGTCATGAGATAGTTTCCTCAGTGACAATAATTACATTTGAGTAAATCAAGCCATAAACTCTTTGCTAAAAACAAATCTCCCGGGCCCGATGGCTACAGTGCAGAGTTCTACCAGGAGTTCAGTGAAGCATGTATCACCCTTTCTTTGGCAGACATATCAAGCATCATTTGAAAATAGAAGTCTTCCACCTTTATTTAATTACTCACGTATTACATTAATTCATAAAAAAGGTAAAGGCCCTCTAATGTGCAAAACTTTTTGTCCAATATCGTTAGCAAAACTTGATGATAAAATCCTGGCCAAAATTCTTGCAGCAAGATTATCTAAGGTAATAGGGAAGCTGATACACACTGACCAAACTGGCTTCATGAGGAAACAATATCCATCTGACAATACAAGGAAATTATTCAATATCAAACAGTATGCTAAAAAGCTCTCTCTGCCAGCTGTACTGTTTGCAATCGATGCTGAAAAAGCCTTTGATCGCATTGAATGGCCATTTATGGTCAGTACCCTGCAGAAATATGGATTTGGCACCAACCTCATACAGTGGATTAAAATGCTCTACCTAAAACCTATGGCGTCAGTAAGAGCTAATGCCATTCACCTTACATTGAGGCACAAAACAAGGATGCCCAGTTTCAGGAGTCTTATTTAATTTAGTCAACGAGCCATTGGCTGAGAAAATAACATCTGAAATTACTATTGAAGGTATACAAATTAGAAGTTAAACATATAAAATATCATTGTATTGTCATGGTATTATCTTATATTTAACCGATGTGGAATCCTCACTTTTTCATCTCAATCAGATCCTTACTCAATATGGTTCGCTGTCAGCATACAAGGTTAATTGTGAGAAATGTGAGTTGCTGCCTTTAAACAAAACCTAGGGTATTGCATGTGTATGGAATACTAAACAAAAATGGAAACAAACAGAAAAAAACACATCTAGGATTAAAAATTACATCAAGCATCTATCAAACGCGAGATGTAAATCTCACTCAAACTTTTAATAAAATAAAAGCAAATATTGATCGTTGGTCAAGCCTTCCCATATCTTTGTGGAGTCGAGTGAAAATAGTAAAAATGAATATTCTTCCTACTGTCAACTACATTCTGAGAATGTTGCCTGTTACAATACAAAAAGCCTACATTAAGCAATTTCAGCATTTATATGGCATGGTAAAAAGGCTCACCATTATTTATCATTTCGTTGTCAGCAAATAAATGTTATTTGATACTTGTGTGATTGGAAAGACATTGAAGAGAATATGTTGCAAAATTTACACATGGAAACAAAATGTCTATATTTCATGAAAACACTTCCTAAGGAAATGATAGAAACCCCCACTGAAGTGTCATTCAACATTTTAAAGTTATGCAAAAAGATTCTAGGAATTAACACAGATACATCAATAAACCAACCATAATGGCAGAACTCAAATATAACAGTCATTAATTGGAAAAAAAATGGAACAATAATGGAATAACTGAGCTTTGTCACATATTTTCTGATAATTGTTTTCAAATATTTAATGATTTAATCACTGAACATAATATTCCAAAAAGAGAATATATAAACTACATTACCTTACAGCATTCTATTAAAAATTGCGTTCCAATTAATAAATTGAACAATCATGTGCACAATTTTGAAAATGTTCTTTGCAGCCATGACTTTTCAATAAAAAATATAGTTAAATTATATTTACAATTCTAAATGATTGGTGATCAATTCACCATTTGGGCAAAAAAGTGGACTAGAGATTTACATATACAAGAGGAAGACCTTTCTTGGAATGATATATGGAAAAATGCAAGGCAACCTTTTCAAGACAATTTTAAATACTGAATAGATTATATTACACACCATCAAAACTATTCAAAATGGGCTTAAGAGAGGATAGTAAATGTCTAAAATGCGGCACTGCCGACAAAACTTTGTTTCATTTGTTATGGGATTGCTATAAAACTTAATGTCTGGTTTGGTATACCAAAAGAGGCAATGAGCCATGCTAGCATAACTATTCCTCTCACACCAGAGTCATGTATACTGGGTGATTTTCACAATTCGAATAGTTGAACGGGCCCTCGCACCTTCACGCAACTCGAGGCCAGTGGCAGGACATCGGCTGACACCGCCATTCATTCCTGTCGAAGGCAGACCCTTTACGCAGGAGTTATCATACAAAGACATGTCATTTGGCCACTAGGTGGCGCCGTACTAATTACCAAGTATTGGTGTATAGATGTGTTTAGGGCAGGACTGTCATCAATCCTGTGAAGTTTGGGGAAGACTGGAACATGTACGGTCAAGTTGTGAAGCAGTTACAAGCAAATTCAAAATGGCAGACTTCCTGTTGGGTTTGGCACATGGCTCCAAGAGGCTTTTTTGTACGTCTTTCAGTGATACATATGCCTCCCAAGTTTCCTACATGTAGGTGAAAGCAGCTGCTTTGTTGAATATTTGTAGGGGGCGCTGTTGAGCCATTTTGGCACATCGAAGCACAAAAATGACATCAGACAGCACAAATCGGGTCCTATCATATGTGTGCCAAGTTTCCCTTACCCCACAAAAACACCTTTGTGTTTTATGGCGAATAAGGCGTTGCCACAGTGACAGCTGAGGAAAACTCAAAAGTTTCTGGTGTGATCATCATCAAGGTCTTGGGACTATGTCTCACCAAATTGAGGTGGTTGATATTAACCTGGTAGAAGAGAGACATGAACGAATGAAAGCGGTAACTTTCTGTAACTAGTAGGCGGCGCTATGACGGTGATGAAAAATTCTGCTGTCAATGTTTTCAGGGCTGGACTGTTATTATCTGTATGAAGTTTTGGAAAGATATGTCCACCTAGAGTCAAGTTACACAACTTTTGTAATCATGGTGAAACATCAAAGTTTGCCACCACCTGACGGCCAAACCCTTTAACGATCTACTAATCTTTTGATAACTTTTGATCACAATTTTGTCTAGATGGCACACAGGGATTTTGAAGTTGTTCTGATTAATCCTATAGGACAAGTTTGTTAAAATACAACACGTGCAAAAAGCCAAAAATGGCCGCAAAATTAAAAATGGCCGACTTCCTGTTGGGTTTGGTCTAATGGTGCAAGAGGCTTTTTTGTGCTTCTGGGTGTGATACATGTCTGTACCGATTGTTGTGCATATCGGTGAAATGTCCTATGGGGGTTACTTTTATGAATGGGCGTGACCAAGTCATTTAGCCACACCCATCAACGAAACTCATATCACATGTTCAGGCCTGGACCGTTAACACACATATGAAGTTTCACGCAGATATGACCAGGGACACTGAAGTTAAGGCCACTTTTATGCGTTTTGGCAAAACATCGACTTTGCCGCGCTCTGGGCGCAACACCATTTGACGATACCTCACAATCTTCATAATATATCATTACCAAGGTCTTGAGGCCTCTCTGACCAAATTTGAGGTGGATATGCTGAACATGCTCAGAGCTGCACCTCAAAGTCTAAAACATGGCTTTTTCTATTTCCAGCAGGGGGCGCTTTGAGAAATACAAAATTTCTGCATGTAGATGTGTTCAGGGCGGGACTATTATATATCCAGTGAAGTTTGGTGCAGATCGGACAATTTACCCCAAAGTTATAGCAATTTTGTTTTTCATGGTGAGACATAGAACTTCGCCGCCACCTGACGGCCAATCCGTTTAACAATCTATTAATCGTTTGATAACTTTTGATCACAACGTTGTGTAGATGGCACACAGGGATTTTGAAGTCGTTCTGAATAATCCTATAGGAGGAGTTTGTTAAAATACAACACGAGCAAAATGCCAAAAATGGCCGCAAAATTCAAAATGGCTGACTTCCTGTTGGGTTTGGTCTATGGGTGCAAGAGGCTTTTTTGTGCGTCTGGGTGTGATACATGTGTGTACCGATTTTCGTGCATATCGGTGAACATCCTATGGGGGTTACTTTTATGAATGGGCGTGACCAAGTCATTTATTCACGCCCATCAATGAAACTCATATCACATGTTCAGGCCTCGACCATTAACACACATATCAAGTTTCAGGCAGATATGACCGAGCACACTGAAGTTAAGGCCACTTTTATGCGTTTTGGCGAAACATAGACTTTGCTGTGCTCTGGGCGCAACGCCGTTTGACGAAACTTCACAATCTTCATAATATAGCATTACTAAGGTCTTGAGGCCTCTCTGACCAAATTTGAGTTGGATATGCTGAACGTGCTCAGAGCTGCACCTTAAAGTCTAAAACATGGCATTTTCTGTTTCCAGCAGGGGGCGCTATGACAAATACAAAATTTCTGCATGTAGACGTGTTCAGGGCGGGACTATTATATATCCAGTGAAGTTTGGTGCAGATCGGACCATTTACCCCAAAGTTATAGCAATTTTGTTTTTCATGGCGAGACGTAAAACTTCGCCGCCAAAAAGCCGATTCCCCCCTCAACAGGTAACTGATCTTTTAATAACTTTTGATCACAAAGTAGTGTAGATGATACACAGCGATTTTTAAGCTGTTCTGATTAATCCTATAGGAGGAGTTCGTTAAAATGCAAAATGTGGAAAACGCCAAAAATTGCCGCTAAATTCAAAATGGCCGACTTCCTGTTGGGTTTGGCCTATGGCTCCAAAGACGTTTTTGTGCGTCTGGGTGGGATACATATGTGTACCGATTTTCATGCATGTCGGTGAAACGTGCCGCAGGGGCTGCCAAGACAAGCCTGGGCCAGCTTTATCAAAAAGGAAAGTCTTAAATCTAGTCTTAAAAGTGGAGACGGTGTCTGCCTCCCTGACCAAAACAGGAAGGTGATTCCACAAAAGAGGAGCCTGATAGCTGAAGGCTCTGGCTCCTGTTCTACTTTTGGAGACTTTAGGGACCACGAGTAACCCTGCATTCTCAGAGCGCAGTGTTCCTCACTTGCCCTCACTTCTCTATTAGGCAAATGCATGGAGCGTCTAGTGAGCAGGGAACTCACATTGCAAACATCAAAGTTCATGGACCCCATGCAATTTGCCTATAGAGCCAGTCGAGGTGTGGTAGACGCCACTCTCACTCTCTTGGATAAAATATTCTGTCATTTAAACAATCCGACTAAAACCTATGTCCGTGTACTTTTTATGGATTTTTCCTCTGCTTTTAATACGGTTCAGCCCTACATTCTCCTGAGACGCTTATGTGACCTGAACGTCTGCAGCAACCTCATTCTGTGGATCAGGGAGTTTTTGAGAGAGAGACCCCAACGTGTGTGTGTTAAGATCTTCTCTGACTGTCTTGTCTTAAACACCGGCGTTCCCCAGGGTTGCGTCTTATCGCCCCTCCTATTCTCCCTGTACACAAATGAGTTGCAGTATAACAGCAAAAACCTCTCCCTCATTAAATATGCGGATGATATGGCCCTAGTTGCCGGCCTGCATGATGCTTGCTGCCCCTCTTACTCCCAAAACATCAACCAAATTACCACCTGGTTTGAGGATAGTTTCCTCGACCTCAATGTCAGTAAAACCAAGGAGATGTGTTTGGGAGAGAGGGCAGGAGCAGAAGGCACGGGGTCCATCTTCAGGCCTGTAAGTATGAGAGGGGAGGGGGTGGTGCCGGTCACTGAGTTTAAATATCTCGGTACAATCATCGATAATAACCTGACTTTCCAGGGAAATGCGGATAACATTTACAAAAAAGCAAGACAGCGACTCCATCTCCTCAGACAACTGAAGAGCTTTAATGCCAGTAAGCAAACCCTGGCCATGGTCTACCGGTCAGTGTTCTCTCCTTTAATATCATTTCTTGGTATGGGAACCTCTCAGTCAGACACAGGAACAAGCTGAACCGGGTAGTTAACCAGGCCAGTAAGATAATAGGAGACAAGCAAATGCAGCTTCAGGAAATATACAACCGTTCCATAACTAAAAAAGCTTTTCAGATTTACAGTGATACCACCCACCCTCTCAATCCCGCATTTGTCTTGCTGCCATCAGGAAGGAGGCTCAGAGTTCCCCTAGCTAGGAAAGCGGGGTACAAGAGGTCATTTGTGCCGTCCGCAGTGGACATTCTAAATCAAACTATCTTTGGGTGAACTATGAGCTGTCCCAGGTGAATTATGTGCTGTAGTGACACCGCAGCTGCTGTATGATACTGCACTGTTGTACTCCATGTATTTATTTATCTATTATTTATCTTACTTACTTGTTGTTGTGTTGGTTGTGCTTTCACTGTTGTTGTTGGCTGATGACCAAGATGCCAAAGGCAAATTTCCACTGTGTTTTTAACCAATGGACAATAAAGTCTTCTTATCTTATCTTATCTTATCTTATCTTATCTTATCTTATCTTCTGGTGGGATAATACGGCACTATGAGCTCTCTAAGATATGATGGAGCCTGATCATTTAGAGCTTTGTAAGTTAGGAGAAGGATTTTAAATTCAATTTTGGACTTTACCTGGAGCCAGTGCAGAGAAGCTAAAACAGGAGAAATGTGATCTTGTCTCTTAGTTCCTGTCAGTACACATGCCGTCGCATTCTGGATTAGCTGGTTTTGAATTCTGAATACTGGACACGGTGAGCTTAAAAACATTTAAGTGACCGTTAGCAGTGTTTCCCCTACCATTATATTAGGGGGGCGCCCCGCCCCCCCAACGGCACCCCCCACCCCCCCTTGGAGGTCAAGTAAATTTTATTTAATTTTATTTTCTATATAGCGCCAGATCACAACAGAGTTCATTTAAGGTTACCTTTCCTATAGCACAGGTCTATACCTTGTCCTTTTATTAAACTAACTAAATAACCTCATTTTATTTATCTTATTTACACCACAGCATGTCATTTGTGTCTCTAGCCTACATGGTGGCGCATTTACAATTCTCCTCTGCTCTCTGTATCGTGCACGGTGGAGTTCCGCTCCAAACACACACACAAACAGACACGACAATTATAAGCGAGCCTGACCCAAACTCAACGCAGTTTATTACCTGACATAGTTATTGTTATGTCAGTGTGTAAATGACCATTAAAAGACTGCTGTTACTCACAGTCAAACATGCCGCTCACACAGCAGCGCAGCACACACACTCAGTTGGACCGGAGCCTGTGTTGCGTTCAGGTGTTGCCATGTAGATAACAAATTCCAGCACTTGAATAGGCCGTAGCACAACACAGCAGTCAAGTGGGCCAAACCCAAGCAACCCCCCCCCGCCCCAAAGCTTTAAACATAGGAGAAACACTGGTTAGTGACCGAAAACATTATATTTTATATACTTATTTTTTTGACAAAATTTGAGACCCCCTTCAAATTTTGCTTTTGAGGCTTTCAGGAAGTCTCATGGGTTAATCTGCCAAATTGTCTGAAACGTCTTTCGAGACGGCTTATGGTAGAGAAATGAACATTCTATTCACGGGCAACAGCTCTGGTGGACATTCCTGCAGTCAGCATGCCAATTGCATGCTCCCTCAAAACTTGTGACATCTGTGGCATTGTGCTGTGTGATAAAACTGAACATTTTACAGTGGCCTTTCATTGTGGCCAGCCTAAGGCACACCTGTGCAATAATAATAATGCTGTCTAATCAGCATCTTGATATGCCACACCTGTGAGGTGGGATGGATTATCTCGGCAAAGGAGAAGTGCTCACTAACACAGGTTTAGACAGATTTGTGAACAATATTTGAGAGAAATGGTCTTTTGTGTATATTAAAAAAAACAGTTTTAGATCTTTGAGTTCAGCTCATGAAAAATGTGAGCAAAAACAAAAGTGTTGCGTTTATATTTTTGCCCAGTGTAAAATGCAAAAGCAGCAAAAAAAAATTTCACATTTGTGCAGCTGAAACCATAAAATGTTTCTTCATCCCAAAACAACTTAGATGATAATCAAAATAGTGGCAAATTTATTTTCTGTCAATTCAATAATCGATTCATAGTTCCAACTGTACTTCTAAAATTTCATAGGTTTCAAGTGCAAAATCTTAATTTGTAAATTAACGAGTAACTGAAGCTATCAGATAAATGTAGTGTAGTAGAGGTAGACAGTAGCATGAGATGAAAAGACTCAGATTTGTACTTACAGTACCTGAGTTAATGTGTATAGTTACATTCCACCACTGGGTGCAGTTTATGTTATATTATCTTTATGAGTTTGTAATTATGACTCGACTTTTGACTTTTGCTTGATCTTTACCACATCGACTCGGGACTTGCTTGAGACTTGAAGGTTATGACTTGAGATTTGCTAATGACTTGCACGTGTTACTCCTGCCTCTGCTACATACACTATGACTTACAATTAAAGAAATGCAGATGTTCCTCAGCTTAATTGCTGATTAAAGAATTCATTATGAAGATGATGTCACAGCAGTTTCACCTAGTGTCACAATGGCAATCAGCTTAGAATCCCACCCACACGAAGGGGATACTACTGGTAGTGGAAAACAAAATGGAAAAAAGAACTGGTACCAAAAGTGAGTTGAGTACAGCTAAAACATGCAGTGGAAATATGGCATAACAAGGCGTCAGAGAAAAAAACGTGCCACAAGGACCATTGCAATGCCATGACTCAGACCTTATGCTAGGAAGCTAACTCTGAGTAAAAGGTAGATGACTGCAATCATGTAATAACACAACATCCAGTTGGAATCGATCAGAGATGTGTAACATTTCATTCACCACATATCCAGCCACAAGCTTCTATATTGCTTGTAGCCAGCAGCTATCCAGTAAAATCCAGTTTTGGTTGTTTAGCCAGTGCTACAGCCAACCTCTGTGTCTGAGGAGCGCTCACCTTTGGTGGGATGTGTTACCGGTAGCTTTATGACGTTGTGCCATCAGTCAGAGTGGGCGTTTCAGACTGGAGGCTTTAGGACATGTTTTTCGCAATGGAAAGAGTCTTAATACCACTGCCTGCAGCAGCAGTGTTCTTGTCATTTGTCCTTTGAGTAGGGGTGGGCGATATATCGATTGTACTCAATGCATTGAGACTTGTTCGCCATTCTACATAGGACATATAAAATGACTATAAATGACTAAACATGGAGTAGAAATTTTCATGCCATTTTTTAAGCCACCACCATGAAATTGGCTTCAGCATTTTGGCTCTTTCCCACTCACAAGGTGTTTCTCAAAGTCAAGGAAGGATCCTCAAAAGGCCAAATTTGAAGGATGCTATGCCATCGACCCCCACTGAAGTACTGTTCCAATGTCAAGGATCCTTCCGAGCTTCACGAAGGACTTAGTCTTTCTTTCAGAGAAATTCGAAGGATGCATGTGTGGATCCTCCGCAGGTATAAATTCCGCACAATGCTTTGCACACGATTTGCTGGAAGTGAAGGTGGGGCCTCTTCAATGAAGCCTGTGCCAGCAGAGCTCGGCAGGACTAATATAAATATGTCATTTATTTGAATTAATGTCACCAGGAGTTTTTATCATACAAGCGTGAAAAAAAAATATTGACAGAAACCTCATAATTTACACTTGCCACTGTGTTCACAGGCGAATGTGTCATGCTCTACCCTGGTTTACTCACCTCCTGTCTTACCACCTCATCAGCACCAATCTCCTACACCTGTGCTCCTGCCCTCAGCTGATGCTCATCATCACTAATCAGCCAGCCAGTATTTAAGCAGCACAGTTCCTCTCACTCATTGCCAGATTGTCGTCGCTTCATGCACTACTCTCCAGCACTCTCTCACGGACTGATCTCTTGGTTTCAACCCTGCCTGTTCCTGATCACGTCTCCTCATCTCTGCCCCGGTAACCTGACCTGCCTTCAGCCCCTGACTGTGAGTTCTGCCTGTGTTTCTCCTGGCTCTGGTTGCTTCGGCTTTCCTGGAAGGAATCGCCTGCTTCCCTCTCTCCATCTGGGCTGTTCTCGTACTGTGAGTGCTTCAGATAACCTTCTGGTTTTGGATTCTCTGCTCCTGTTGGTACTGCTGCCTGTTAGATGTTGGGAGAGTCTGCTCCTGCTTCCACTGCAGCCAGCCTGCCCTGTGGCTGAGTGGAATTGTTTCTGTCTGTCACCCCAGCGACCAGGGTTCACATCCTGGCAGTGACACTTCCTGAACTAAGTAATTGTGAATCTTCCTGTGAAACTGATGCTGTGGGGACTTAAATAAAGACTCATTATATCTATGTTTGTGCTGCACTTAGGTCCTGCCTCAACCCTTGCCAGAATGAGATTTCTTTTAACGGGATTCAGATTAAACAACGTTTTTAAACAAATCATTTACAGTAGAGATGGAGTGTCCCCCTCCCCTCCTCCCCCCACTATTCACATGATAACAACATGATAATTGCTCTCATTCTTTTGGTTTCAGTTGGTGTATTTTTCGGGGAAATAGCGGTGAGAACGACCAGAGTAAACACTTTAGAATATCCTGCAGGTCAAAGCATCACTCATTTGTTTTGAGGTGAACTTATTTCAGAGGATTACACGGCGGTATCAGGTACAATCGGCGCAATCGACTGTTTCAGATTAGCTCGGCTCATCAGATCATATTCGCTATTCATATTACTGCAGCTGAATTTGTGGTGATACACACATAAAATCTAAAACACTTTGGAATCACAGTGTGTACTGTAGATGCTGTATGTGTATATCTAGATGATGTACAACAACATTAGAGAGTATCAAAATTACCACAATACCCTGAAACCCCATCAGTCCCAAGAGGGCTAATGACGCACACCTGGGGACACTTGTTAGCCTGTTCCAATGTGTGTTCACTGGATGCTAGGGAGGACTCTTGCCTTGCCTCTGCAGGATCCTTCCTTGGGAGGACCTGAAAGAATTTGTGACATCTAGCACTTAATACCTGATGGATAAGCCATAACTAGGGCTGGGTACCGAACTTCGGTTCTTTTATGGCACCGACCGAAATGCTTTGATACTACCTGGTATCAAAAGATGCCTTGTCTTTCGGTGCCAAGTTTCGGTACCTAGGAACTAATCACATGATCAAGATATGACAATGCTGCCGGTGATTGGCTGTAATGTTACACGTGGTTGAGGCATGCAGGAAAAATACTTATGTGGTTACGCAGACGTAACCACATAAGTAGACACAGACGGGGTTCACGCGTATGTGTTATGAACTACAGTGTGTGTGTGTGCGTCGTCGAAGTGGTTAAAAAATGCCACCAAGGTCAAAATGCGGCTCCATTTTAATAAGATTGTTGCCAATAGTGCGCGATGCAATATTTGCCAAAAGGACATCGTTGCTACGACCGGCAACACGACCAATTTGATGAAGCACCTGAACGTGCACGGAATCAGTTTAAGAGCAGAAAGTTGCTCCGTGTTTGACTGCAAGAAGAGCGGACCGCATCCATCTTCCTCTCAGCATTCAAGTCCGCCTGTGGACGTTACAGAGCCAGAGCGGCCTCCTTCAAAATTTCCACCACCGGACTCCGCTTCATCTGAGAGAACTGAGGACGGCACTGTGTCTGGGATTTCAACAGGTAAGTTTACATTTAGCAAAATTTGGCCAACTTTATATATCTGTTTACTTAAGTTAACATTACTGCAGCTCAACAGGTGCACCGCGGTGACTTAAAATGTGAACCATGTAACGTTAACTGAAGATACTGTTGTGTAGCTTAAGTTTACCAGCTGCAGTAGCAACACTGGTAAAAATATATATAGACATCCTGTTTTTTCCCCCTATTTCATTTTCAGGAGAAAATTTACTTGTTGGCACCGCCCCTGATTGTCTTTTTTCCTTCTCTTTTTTCCTTGTCTTTTATGTTTCCAGAAGAAGCCAAAGCTCTCTGCCCTTGAGGAGCTATTTGCTGATGAGGACATGGCAGTTGAAATAAGACAAGAGAACTCTCAGCACTGCAGAGGAGGTTCAGGGAGAGATACAGCGGTACAGAGGTCTGTCATCTACCCTAACCTCATCGAATCCAGTAACCTGGTGGTGGAATGTGAGGGACACTCTGCCAATGCTATCAAACTTGGCAACCAGGTATCTCTGTGTGCAAGCATCATCCACACCCTCAGAGCGTACATTTTCCACTGCTGGGGACACCATCAGCCAGGAGCGGGCTTGTATGTTACCTGAGAAAGCAGACATGTTGATTTTTCTGAAGAAGAACTGCTAAGTGAAGCCACAGTAAGATTTAGCACTAGACACTGACTTGTCACTTGTTTGCAAGTGTTCTTTTGCACTGAAAATTATTTGTTTACTTTTTATATTAGAAAACTGCTTTGAGTGGAAAAATGCCAAAGCTGAAAAATAAAACTCAACATTTGTACCATAATGTGTAATGTAATTTTCTTTTTGTTACAATTGATTCTATAAAATTGGTATCGAAAAAAGTATCGTTCAGGAACCGGTATTGAAGTGAAGGTATTGGTATCGGTACCGGTATCGAAGATTTTTAAACGATACCCAGCCCTAGCCATAACAGGCGAGAGACTGTTACTACCGGTCAGGCGAACATAAAGTTGTGTGTCGTCCGCATATCTGTGGAAATTGATATTATAATTACAGATTATCTGCTGACCCAGAGGAAGCATATAAACTGAAAACAGAAGAGGACCTAGAGTTGACCCTTGGGGACCACCACAAGAGAGGGGGTTGGGGATGAAGAATATTCTCCCATTACAACAGAGAAGGATTTTTCAGAGAAATAGAAACGAAACAAGGCAAGAGCACTGTCTTAAACTCCAACATAATTTCAAAGGCGTTTAATAGGGTGCTGTGGTCTACCATATCAAATGCTGAACTCAGATCAAGCAGAATTAGAATTGAGCAAGCCCGGAGTCAGTGGCGATCAATAAATCATTAGTAACCCTAATAAGAGCTATTTCCATGCTATGCTGGGTACATAGTCCAGATTGATATTGTCCAAAGATATTACTGTTATTCATGTATGTGATTAATTGAGTGGCAACAGATTTTTCTAAAAAATTTGGATAAGAAAAGTCATTTTGAAATTGGTCTAAAATTGTTGAAAGTTAGAGGGTTAAGTGTAGGTTTTTTCAGGAGTGGTCTGACTCTTGCATGTTTAAAACTGGATGGGACAGAGGCAGTAGACGATGAGCAGTTGACAATAGAGATAATATGTGGGGCAACAGTCTGTAATACCTCTTTTAAAAATCTAGTGGGAATAACATTTAATTGGCAGGTGGAGGAGTTTAAGTGGGAGATAATGTCCTCTAATTCTAGCAGTGAGATTTGCTTAAAATAGGACAAGGTGGCAGAAGGTTCAGTGTATATGTGGATATTTCCAGTAATATGAAGCTTAATGTTATTTATTTTATTAAAAAAATATTGGAGAAACTGCTCACATAACTCCATATGTGAGCTCCATCTGTATGATGCTTCCATATACTGGTTGGGAGGGGTACTGGCTGTTGAGCTTATTGTCTGAATTAAAATCCTCTGGTTGTGGGAGCTACTAGCCACAGTACCTTGAAAAAACATTGGAGGTCTTTCAGGGATCTAATCAAAATGTCAAATATTCTTGAAGTTTTGCAGGCTGTTCATGGAATATTTGGTATTTTTTTAGGGCATGCTGATGGAAAACTTTTGAAAGTTACTCACACATATTTCTTGACTTTGACAAAAAAAAAAAAAAATCTGTATTTGTGTCGCTGTTACTTTTCTGATGATCCAACCTATTCTCATCCCAACTCATCACATATCGCTGCTTGGTCAGTGCTATTTATGTCTACATATTTCATACTAGGTATCCTCCTGTGTTTGTTGTTGACGTTCCATGATGGTGTGTGAATTTACACCCTGTAAAACCAGCATGCGGTTAGGTTTAGGCAAGAAAAGCATGTGGTTAGTTTTAGAAAAAAACATCATGGTTTGGCTCTCCATTCATACAGGAAGCGATAACCGGGCTCTGAGGTGAAAGCCCGGGCTTTGCTGTACCCATCCACGACCCCTCCCACCTGGCCTATAGGGACTTTCCAGCTCTTGATAATCCATCATTACCAGCAGTGTTTCAATCTGTCAGTAAAGTAAATTGATAAAAAAATAAATGTATTAACGATACATACAGATGGAAACCATGTGTGCACCTCTTCTCAAACATAATTTTGTAGTTGTATAGGAGGAAAGTGCAGTGGGCATGTGCACACTTCACACAGATTTCAAGCCAGGCATACACAGTTTTAGATGAGATAGCTGCAGGTGACAGAAATAACAAATAAAAGGTTAGAGATGGATAACATTGTTTTTAGGTTATTTTCCCATTTCACTGATTGTAGATTTTTGCAGGCTGTAACAACATTCTGTGACAAGAAGCTTTATATATCTGGCAAAAAGAATGCGTATGCAAATTTGTTCTCCTCTAAAGTACTGTAGACTATTAAAATATAAAATTATTAAATAAACTAAAGTTACATTAACTTAAAGCACTATTATAGTAAAATGAAGTGCTGTTATAATAAAGTTAAATACAGTATTGTTATAATTAATTAAATCAAAGCAGGACCACTGGTGCTTTTACTTTAAAGCCCAGCGCGGGCTGGAAGTGTTGATGTTTTTGCTGTGAACTTGACACCTCCGGTCAACAGTTGTTAGCACTTAGCATGAAGTTGAACTCTTGTTGCTGCAACTTTAAACATGAGGATGTGAGCTGGAAACACACTAACAGCTCTTTACTGTATATATTAATTATATTTGCAAGTCACACTGGTGCTTCATGGTCATAAAATATGACTTAATAGTGGCAGTCTTGAGCTCTGCAGGTACAAAGACACATGATCTCTCTGTTCACGCTATCATTAATCTCAGGAGGTTAAACCTTTGAAATTGTGTTGGAGTTAAGGACAGTGCTATTGCCTTGTTTCGCTTCTATTTCTCCGAAAAATCCTTCTCTGTTGTAATGACAGAATATCCTTCATCCCGACCCCCTCTCTTGTGGTGGTCCCCAAGTGTCAACTCTAGGTCCTCTACTGTTTTCAGTTTATATGCTTCACCAGATAATCCGTAATTATAATATCAATTTCCACAGATATGCGGACAACACGCAACTTTATGTTCGCCTGAATGGTAGTAACAGTCTCCTACATGTTATGGCTTGTCCATCAGATCTTAAGTGCTAGATGTCACAAATTTCCTAAAGCTCAGTGAGTCCAAATCTGAGGTCCTTTTTTGGACCCCCAAACCTGACCTCTGACATAAAGAGAACCTTGGGAGCCTGTCCCCCAATGTTAAGCATTCTGCCCACAATGTGGGTGTCCCCTTTGACTCTGAGCTTTGTTTCGACCTACAAATAACTAAGGTCATGCAATCATGCTTCCATCAAATTAGAAACATTGGAAAAGTAGAACGCTTTTTTAAAAAATCTCAAGCGGACGTTGAAAAAGTTGTTTATGCGTTTATATCATCGTGTCTGGACTACTGTAATTCCCTGTATGCAAGGCTCAGCCAAAAGGCCATTTCCCTTCCCCAGCTTGTTCAAAACTTGGCAGCCAGACTTATGACCAATTCCAAGAGACAAGAGTATATAACTCCCACTCTTGCAATGCTACACTGGTACCTGTTAAGTATAGAATTGATTTTAAACTTTTACTAATTACTTTTAAAGCCCTACATGACCTCGCTCCAACATACATTTTAGATTTACTTACGCCCTTTGAGCCTAGCTGCCTATGCACCTTGCTGTTTCTACAGCCCGTCTTGTCACAAAAGGAAACTGGGCATTTTCCGTTAGAGCACCACAGCTGTGGAACTCCTTACCTGAGGAACTTAGGTTTGCAAAGTCAGTGTCTTCCCTTAAAACACTCCTCAAAACATACTTTTACAGGAAGATTTCTTTTTCACAGTAAATCTGTTGTGTCTAGTTTCTGTCCTTCTTTTATCAATTTATTATTTATTTATTTTTATTACACCCTTTGTTTTATTTCATCTTAGACTATGTTCAATGTTTTTATTGTTTCTTTTTATCTTGATGGTATATACTATTTTATTTGTTTTATAAAGCACTTTGTAACTGTTGAAAAGTGCTTTACAAATCAAGTTTACTATTTATTATTATTATTATTATTATTATTATTATTATTATTATTATTGTTATCAGAACAAGAGGAAACATTTTATTGCTCACTGCCAATGCAAAATGTTTATATTGACTATACCTGCAAAGAATCATCATCACTGTTAACTTTAAACAATTTATTTTCCCTACAACACCTGTTGCAAGTAAGAAGTAAGCAGAGTGGAATTGGAATCCTTGTGTTTCTTGAGCTCATGTCATTGTCACAATGATGGATCTTGTAGTTTTCAGGGCATAGAGCATGGTGTTTTTGCTGTGTTGCTGCAAACAGTGTGGTAATGGTGTTTAACTGTGATGACTGCAGCCTTGGCTTGCTGTTTTTGTCTCTGGTTCTTAATCAGGATCTTCCCTATTCAGCTGAAATGCTCTCCTTCTGTGATGAAGTGAGAAAGAGAAGGCAGCTGCAGCCAGAGCTGCAAACTTTAAGACCTTGGGGTATTAGCCTGAGTGACGGACCTCACCACAGGGTTGTTGTTGAGAACCCACTCCCTGTTCACTTACGCAAGACCTGGACACTGCTGCCATTTGAACTGCTAAGCGACTCTGGCCAAGGAGCATTGTGTAACAACAGGGAGAGAAAGAGAGCAATGGAGTGAGAGTTAAAAGAATAACAAGTTCTTCTCCAGCACTTTCTGTATTGTTTACAGCAATGGCACAAGTCCTGTGTAAGATGATAGTCTTAACAGGAGTGCAGAAGGAAGAGGAGGAGGATGTTTGGTGCTGTGGCTGGGCTGTGGTGCAGCTCACATAATGGATGAGAGTTTGGACAATGTTTCTGGTTGTGCTGGTCCTCAGCCTTGGTTATGCA
This sequence comes from Cephalopholis sonnerati, assembly GCA_019142605.1. Taxonomy (NCBI): domain Eukaryota; kingdom Metazoa; phylum Chordata; class Actinopteri; order Perciformes; family Serranidae; genus Cephalopholis; species Cephalopholis sonnerati. The sequence continues at coordinate 606,968 of JAGQAX010000008.1, forward strand.
ATAGGTTGGTTGAACAGAGCCTGCTGGAGCTCTGGTCACGAAGGTGTGTGTCATTCATTGAGTAATGAGGCAATGTTTGTCTGCCCTGCATGTGCACACAACACTGTGTCTGTCTGTCTGTCTGTCTGTCTGTCTGTCTGTCTGTCTGTCTGTCTGCTATGCTATGCTATGCTATCCAATTGCCTAGCTGCCATACAACAACAGTGGAAGTGAGCCACCCCAGCAAGCATTTGACAACCTTCTTTATGCCAAGTTTAACACCTGTCCAAATGAGTACCAAACTCTGACAAGGTGCTATTATGGCACAGTTGAATTTACATTAAAAGAGGACTGCAATCGGTTTGGAAGAGCAAGTATCAGAAAGAAAATCTGGCACTACATTTACAAAGTTGTGCAAAAAGCAGTACTGTAGTTTAGTTTGTTTACACGTGTAAAATTACAAATAACTACATTAACAGCAGAAATGTGAGGGAGAGTGATCAAGGTAGTGATCAAGGCCGGGTATACCAAAACCATTAGTTAATTAAGCAAAATACTACAAGGATGGGAAAGAGAGAAAGGCAAATGATGGGATTGAGATTCCAAACAATAGCAGACATTCATATATGCAAGTGAAAAATAAAAATCATTACGTAGTAGTGGAAAGTTTACAGAAATAATCTGTAAGTATAACACGGGGGAGATATAAAACAAACATCTAACATACAGAAAAATAGTCACCCGGTTGAATGCTGTACAGTATTCCAGGAGTTAGCCAAGTTTGGCTGAAAGAAAGGATATTACAGTTCCTGATTTTCTTGTTGGAAACTGATGTGAACATACAGGTCCTCCAGTTTGGTATCCAGTACCAGTTCAATGGCCAGCAGGATGCTAGGATGCTGATGACTCTTTTCCTTGATGTTTACTAATGTTTACATTTGGAAACCATGACCTGGCCAGCTAGCAGAAGACTGCAGAAGAGTTTAAAGACGGATGAGTTGATATCTTTATCCCTGTGAGTGACTTGCAGCCACATGCCACCACCATCCAACACCAACCACAAAAAGCACCACCACCACTTCAAAAGTAGAGGTAAGAGGATAAATTTAGTGGAGCTGACAGAGAGGTGACTGGAAATGACTGGAAATGTAGGCAACTAGAAACCGCCATACTTGTGTCATTAAATGTTAGTATAGGACGAAAACAAATAAAAAAGGTTTTGAGAGTCATTGCATGTTGGTGGTCTTGCCTGGAGTAACATTTAAAATTTACCGGGTTTTATTTATTGTTTTTGATGCTAGGAACTTCATTATTCCAAGCATGATAATGTCATACAAACAGTTGCCATTATATATAAAAGTACTCCAATATGAGAGGTAATAAAGACTCAAAAGAAATGTATCAGACAAAAGGATTCAGCTTTGCTTTGACCCCCTGTTGACTCACTTCCTTGCTGCAGAGCAGATGTCACTGAGGCTTTAGGTGGTACAATAAGAAATTAATACATAACATTCTGACTTTGCCTTTAGGAGCAGTCTTTGTCCTTGTTGTTATTTTTAGTAAAAAAGAAAAGTATTTAGGTTTTTGGTTCATACATCCATCTGTGCCATTCTCATGAACGCAATATCTCAAGAATACCTTGAGGGAATTTCTTCAAGGAGGGACTGATTCGATTTTGGTGATCAATCATCACTTTGACCTTGTATTTGTCTAATTCTTGTGAACACGATATCTCAAGAAGGCCTTGAGAGAATTTCCTCAAATTTGGCACAGACGTCTACTTGGACTGAACAATGAACTACTTACATTTTAGTGGTCAAAGGTCAAAGGTAGCAGTCATTGGACTTTGCATCCGTCTCATCCTCGTGAACGCAATACCTCAAAGAGGTCTTCAGAGAATTTCCTTAAAATTTGGCAAAAACACCCACTAGGACTCAATGATGAACTATTTAGATTTTGTGGTGGTCAAAGATGTGACCTCACAAAGCATGTTTTTTGACCATAACTCAAGAATTCATACACTAATTATGACAAAATGTCACACAAATGTCTAATAGTATGAAATGATGAAGTGATCATATTTCATATCCAATATATCAAATGTCAACTTCACTGTGACATCATTCGCCATTACTCAATTGATTTGGTGACACTAATCTTAGGTGTCCACCTTGAAACTCTTCTGATTGTATAGATCTTCTGTGATACTGGGGGGAGGATGTCTGGGAAGCATCTATATTTGAGAATTTGTAGCTTCTTTGCAGCAGCATCTATATTTGAAGCACTGTTAATAGGGGTGTAACGGTTCAAAGAATTCACAGTTCAGTTTGACATGATACAGTGGTGTCACAGTATGTTAAGTTTTTGATACAGCAAAAAAGTAGAAATATCAGAGAATTTCCCCTGATTTTTAAAATTGTAGATTAGAGAACCAACATAATTTGGCCTTTGTTTTCTTTTGTACAAAGCTGGAATTAAAGTCTGACTGAAGTGGGCTTGCTACAGTCCGGGTAAAGCAAATTCAATGTTTTCTTTCTGAACACATACATGTTAGAAAATACTTGTTGAAAATGTGAAAACACTGGGAACTGTGTAGTACAGAGGTGTGGAGTTAAACTGTTAAATTGTTTATCATCATTTCTGTGTTCAGGATTTTTTGGGTGGGCCTAAAGTCTGTGCACATTCTTAACATCATCCCCTCCCTACTATATAAAAACTACGGTACTACTGATATTAAGCATCTTTCCACCAAATGCTTTCGGTATGGTACCTTTGGAACCAAAAGTTACCCTTCATACATTGTACCTAGACCTTACATCTGTTCAGCATTTCCACTCCAAATGGTACTTAATTGAAGGAGACCTATTATGCTTTTTGGAGTTTTACCTCTTCTTTAGTGTGTTATATAGCATTTATCTGCCTCTATAAGGTCTACTAAGTCAAAAAAAAAAAAAAAATCCAGGCTAAAGGGAGTTCTGTCTCCCCACAGACACACAGCTCCTGATCTGCCTGAAACAGCTTGTTTAAATTTCCTGCCATTATTTCCGTGAAGTTATTTTGCAACAATCTGCAATTTGCATGGCACACAGTGCCTATCTGCCAGCCACTGAGCCACACCCCCAAACAAACCTACTTAAAGCAGAGCCGGAGTGGAGGCTGCAGGTTTGAACCATTCATGAGCTGTTGAGGAGACACCATGGCCAAGAGACACTGCATTCTGTATTGTAACCAATAGTTGTCATTGTTTGGCCTCCCAGAGGATGAAGAAACCAAGAAGGAGTTTGGAATTTATTTTTGATACAGTTCCTCCATAGTACAACCTAAACATTTTATTGTGTTTCCTCTATTTTCCTGAGGACTGCTTCATAAACTGGCAACAGATTACTGCTGCATTTTCACTGCAGTTACTGCTGAAAGACAGGGCAGTTCCCTTTGTTGGACAAATCTGGAGATTCGGGATCACAACCTGTAAGTATGCTTTATATGTTGTGAATTTGCTGTGTAAAAACAAACTAGGTAGCTGCTACCAAGTGTTGAAGTGTGGAGTAGATGGCTGTAGGATCTTACACCCAGTGCTTATCTGTAGGCCTCGGCTAACTGGCAAACCAAAGCTATTGTTTTAAAATGGTTTTGCTACTCGGTGTACAGTAAGTTAAACTGCTACCTGGGTGGTCTCAGTAAGATTAATTTAATGACTGAATTGTTGAGTATCTAACAGAGCTAAGATGTGCAGCATGTCCATATTGACAAATGTTGACACATTTCTATGTGTGATGCCCGAGCTAAGCAGCTACTGCCGCTAGCTTGAGCCATTAGCCGACAGGCAACAGTCAGACCTGCATTAATTTGTCAAAATGTGTGGCTGTACTTGGAGTTTGACTGTGAATGAGCTTTTGAGGAGCTTTATTATGCTTTCTCCCTTCCCTTTGTGTTTTATACAGCTGTAGGTCTCTGCTAACTGGAAAATCAAAGCTATTGTTTTGAAACACTTTTGAAGTGCTTTTGCTACGCGGCGTACAGAAAGTTACACTGCTAGTCTCAGTAAGATGAATTTAATGATTAAATTGTGGAGAATCTAACAGAGATAACAATGTGCAGTATGTTCATATTGACCAAAGGTTCATCATGTCTGTCTGTGATGTCCGATCTGAGCAGCTAGCTTGAGCGATTAGCCAACAGGCAGCAAAAAGACCTGCCTTTATTTGTCAAAATGTGTGGCTGTACTTGGAGTTTGATTGTGAATCGGCTTTTAGTATATGTTTTATGGAAAATGTACAATGTGTTGTTTTTTACTTGGAGCTCTATTACATGGAGGCCATTCACAATATCGTTCCTAAACATTGTAGTTAGTCTGAGTTATACAGCTGAGGAGGTATTTGTGTGATAAAAGCATGCTGTGTGTGTGTCTGTCTCTACATGTGTTTAAATACCTATGTTTGGTCTGCTGATTTTACAGGAAGGGGACAACACTGTGTAGCGATTTAGATGTTGACTAGGGATGAGTACCGAAATCCGGTACCAGATTAGCCCCGGCACTAAATTATGAAAGACCATACTATTGATCAGCTCTGACGGTATGTTCTTTTAATGATACTCTTACACATTTTGATTTAATTAATTATCATCCTGCAGCCTCTCATCTGCGCTCTGTGCTGGGGCTGAACTGCTCTAATCTGTGAACAGCCACGTGGCCGCGGTGGAGACAAAGTGAAGATAACTCAAAAAATTACTCGAGTTGACAGCTAATAAGCTCAAATGAGCTGTCTGTATGTAGACTAACAAGAGTTACGAATGTAACTAAGGTTCTATGAATTCTGTATGACAGCCAGAGATGGTATGAAATACCTGGATAAGCATCACGCGCATGCACAGATCGAGACATAATACCAACAAAGTCACGTGACCTGGGTGACGCAAGCAACCTGATAAAGGAGGCTGGCACCCAGTGATCATCTCCTACAGAATCTTCTCATCAAGATTCCGAATGACAATGAACTCTGGCGGTCATCCAGAATTCATAGAACCTTAGTTACATTCGTAACTCTCATTCTATTTCATTCCTCCTGACCGCCAGAGACGGTATGAAATACCTGGATGACCTATACCAACAAAGTCAAGAGGAATCCGCACTTACAGAGTTTCAGTTGCAGACCGAAGGGGCAGACGAGACAGCTGTCGCCACAGGATGGGGAGCGGCCACATTAACTCTGTAGAAGCGGGCAAAGGTACAGGGAGAAGCCCACGCAGCTGCAGCGCAGATGTTATTCAGTGGAGCGCCCTTCAAAACAGCCCATGAAGTGGAGACACCCCTGGTCGAATGACATTTCACTGGGGGGATCTGAAAGCCCCTGAGCCTGTATGCATGAGATATGGTATCAACAATCCAATGTGAGAGCCTCTGTTTAGACAAGGCACAACCCTTCCTGTGCCCTCCATAACAGACAAACAGAGCATTAGACTTACTAAACCCAACAGATACCTCTATATACTGTTTCAGAGCTCGAACAGGACAAAGTAAGGTGGCATTAGGAACAGTTCTTCCACCCCTGACTGTGGGGCGAAAGCTGCCAAATTGGTAGGTCAATTAATATGAAAAGCAGAAATCCTCTTAGGGAGGAAAGAGGGGTTGGGCCACATGGTAACCCCCAGTCCATCAGAATTCCACTGCAAACAGTCACTGGCAATGGACAGGGCGTGAAGCTCACCAACCCGCTTTGCAGATGCAACAGCGAGAAGAAAGGCAGTCTTACCAGACAGCCACCTGAGGTCAGCCTGTTCCAGGGGCTCAAATGGAGGAGAACACAAGGCTTCTAGGACAACAGGCAAATCCCATGAGGGCACCCGAACAGCATGTGGAGGCCACAACCGGAGAGCACCCTTCAGAAATCTGCTCACCAGAACATGTGACCCCACAGATCGACCGTCCACAAAACCATGTTGAGCCGAGATAGCAGCGACATACACAGTCCTTTGTCGAGTAACATCTGCAGATATTTGAGCAGTACGGGTACTGAGCAAAGCACTGGGTCCACATTCTGACCCCTACGCCAACCAGGGAAAAGTTTCCATCTGTTAGCATACAGCATCCTAGTCGAGGATGCGTGAGCATTGAATATGGTCTGTACAACAGCCTGATCAAAAGAATTCAGTAACAAGCCCAGCCCTTCAGGGGCCAACAAGGACATGCCTTCCTTCGAAGAAAGGGAGGAAGTACCTGAGGGCTAAGTGTACCGCACGCAGCTCCAACACATTTATGTGCTCGGACCTCTGCTGAGGACTCCAGGTTCCCCTGACCGTCCTGTGGTTCCACATAGCTCCCCAGCCCGAGAGGGAGGTGTCGGTCACCACCACCTCCTGGCAGGAAGGAAGAGAACCCAAGGGAACGCCGCTGGAGAGATAAGCCCTGCTTCTCCTGGGTTTGAGAGACCGAAGGCACTTGCCTGAGGCCATCACCATCCTTGGTACCTCCTGGGATTGAGGCCCAACCCATTGACCCGCACCGGCAAGGGAGAAGTGAGTGAGAAATGAGAGAAGTCCCAGAGGGATGACTGATGACGCTGCTGTAAGCTTTCCCAGCAGCTGGAGAAATAGACCGTATGTTAACCTCGTGCCTCTCTGAACACGTGAGACAAGGTTGAGGATGTCGTCCACCCTCTGTGGGGAGGGGGAGGCCCTCATCATCACCGAGTCAAGGACGACCCCGATGAACACTATTCGCTGGCTGGGAATTAAAGAGCTCTTTGCAAAATTCACAGTCAGGCCCAACTGGGTCACATGAGCCAAAAGAGTCGTTGTGTTGTAGATAGCCTGCTCCCGGGTCGCGGAGCATATGAGCTTTTTACACATTCGGTGGCACCCTTCTCCAGAAGCACTGAAATCTCCTGCTTTAGAGCCAGAGACCTTTGGGGGACCTTGACAACAGTCATCCTGACCCCATTGAACTTGGGGGGGTCAGTGTCTGAACTGAATACTGTATCCCTTGGACAGAGTTAACAGCACCCTAGGGTCTGAGGTCAAGACCTCCCAGCAGCTTAGATGTTGTGGGGAGAAATGGCTGGGGCCCGGCTCTAGGGAGTCAGGACCGTCTCCCACGGCCTTTGGGCGGCTTGGGAGGTTGGTCGGCAGGCGCCCTGTATCTGGGTGCCCTATCCTTCGGCGTCCGAAAGGCAGGCTGCGGAGGAGCCCGATAGAAACGGCCCTGCTGGAATGAGGAGTGGCCGGCTCTGGAGGGACCCTGAGCATTGGCTGCAGAGCGAGGAATGCTATCATGTCTCGGTTTAGGTAAAGGTGCCCGGCGTAAGTCAGCAAACTGTTGCTTGACTTTGTTCACCTGCACACTGTGCTCCAAAGCCTGCTGGGCTGCAGGCACAAACATCTGTCCTGGAATGACAGGTAGCATGCAGAGTGTCTTTCTACATCCCTCTGACAAGGGGGACTGGGCAAGCCACACTTGGGGCCGGGCCAGTGTCAATGAGGACATCAGTCTACCAAACTCTCTGGTCATGGTCAGGCAAATGCCTGGAGTGAAGCGTCACTCAGGCTCTGCGTCTGGGCATCTGCTCCAGTAGTTTGGAGAGTCTGTGACAGCGCCAGAACGAGGTGGGAAAAGGAGTTCCCAATAGGCCCCATCCGAGCCGCTATATCATAGCTCTTGGTCAGGAGGTCATCAGTGATCCTACACTGTGGGCGTGGACAACGGGCATCAGGTCTAAGGGCCTCATCCGGAGACACTATCAGAGAAGCAATGGAAGCATCAATGGCAGGCATCTGATCTAGGCCATGTTGGGCGGTGTCCTGCATGGCAGCCAAAGCCCTGCAGTCACTCGGCAGGTGGAGGAAAGCCTTGGGGTCTGGCCAACACCTCTGAAGTTCGTTGATGTATGGTTCAGAGGGTGGAACCCTGAAGGCAGATGGCTGTGGAGCATGCTTGAAAAAGGCGTTAGAGGGAGTAGCCTCTACAGGGGCAGCATCCAACCCAAGCCGTGAGATGGCCAATTGGATGGCCTGCTTAACTGTGGAAAGACCAGCCTCAGCCTCCCTCAAGGAGTCTGCACATGACCCATGAGAGTCCGACCCTGAGGGGAGGTCCAGTTCCTCCTGTCCCCTTGCGTCATCATCAGTAAAGAGATTCCCGGAGGCCGCAATAGATAGTGCTTCCTCGTCATGCTGGTTAGCAACAGGGTGCAGAGAAGCTAGGCTGTCACTCTCATCATGGCTCTGGGGCAGTAGCTCTAAAGCAACCGTGACAGCAGCAGCAGAGGGACCACCAGGCTGCAGATTAAAGAGGAGGGCTTTAATCTGTGCAAATTCGGAGGCCAAAGTGTCCACTTTAAGTGCCAAAGGTTCAACACTCTTGCGTTTCTTCTTAGCAACGGAGGCATCATCCTGTGTGTGTCTGTGGTGCTTGGAGCCCGAAGGGGGGCTGCCTGCAGGTGCCCCTGAAGGGGGCAAACCAGCCTCAGCAAGGTTGCTGTCAAATCTAACCAACCTCGCAGCCCTCTCTGCTAATGGCATGCAGGTGCAATTAATGCAAGCATGCTCTGTCAGCGCCTGCCTAAGGTGTTCAATGCCAAGGCACGAAGGGCATCTGTCATGGCCATCCTCCGGGCTCAGAGGAGCCATGCAGGAGTTACAGACAGACAGCATTGTCACAGCAATATAGCAGTTGAGTGGGAACACTCAGTTACAATCCAACTGAAAAGGGAAAACCGCACCTAAGGCTGTAAGGGTTAGCCAAGTAGCAGTAGAGTGAGAAACACTCGACTACGAATCCAATTAAATCAGCAACAGTGACGCCGTAAGGCCAGCGATGTAGCAGCGGGTGAGAAACACCCAGCTACAATCACAGTAAAACACCAGCAATGTAGCAGCAGAGCGAGAAAACACTCGGCTACAAATCGTATCAAACAGGCACCTGTAGCACCGTAAAACTAGAGATGTAGCCACAGAGCGAGAAACACTCAGCTACAAACCTAGTCAGACCAGCACGTACACCATAGATGTAGCAACAGAGCGAGAAACACTAGGCTACAAATAAAATCAAACTAGCACTATATCACCGAAGAGGAGCTAGCGAGTTAGCAGTATCGTAGGTAGCGTTAGCTAATTTCAGACACAGCCGTAAGAGGGGCGAAAACACCTCCACAAGGCCAGTCAGCAAGTGGGAAGCCCCACATAGCAAATGCAAGTCAAACAGTAATGAACCCGGGCTGAGCGGGGGCGCTCAGCGGGGATGAAGCACGCCCACCGGTGAAGAATTAACAAGCTACTTACCTGTTGCAGTCCGAGCTGTGGTCGGGTAGGCACGGCGGGGATGAGTGCCAGCTACGCAGCCTCTGGAAGACGAAATTCGTAGCTCCAACCACAACTGAAAAAAAGTTGTGTGGTTTCAAGGCTACTGGCGTAGGCGGCAAGCTAATAAGTCAATGTAAAAACAACCTGTAAAATCCACCTGTGCGCAAAGGCGAGAAGATGAAAAGGAGATGATCACTGGGTGCCAGCCTCCTTTATCAGGTTGCTTGCGTCACCCAGGTCACGTGACTTTGTTGGTATTATGTCTCGATCTGTGCATGCATGTGATGCTTATCCAGGTATTTCATACCGTCTCTGGCGGTCAGGAGGAATGAAATAGAAATTAGTTTGGCACATATTGTAAAATTGGGCATATACTTTCTATACTTAGCTGACAAACAGCTCCCCCTCTCTCTACCAGCACTAGTGTTACCTGCACACAGTGAATCACATCAGCAGAGAGGGAGCAGGACAGAGGACAGGAAGACAGAGGACAGCAGGACTGACTTACAGCGACTGATAAAAACTAAACTTCACTCAATATTGTGATGTCAGGAATATTATTTATTACTCTAAGGGAGCAGCCTGAGAAGTAAAGGTAAAGAACACAGAAATTACATGTGTTTTTGTGTTTGAGATACAGTACCTGGAAATATTTTACAGTACTGAGATGATGTTTACCAAAAGCAAATATATATTTCTACATCTCATTACTACACGCCTTTGACTTTGTTATGATGTTAGAGTGGGAGGAAAAAATCTGAGCAAAAATAAGTGAAAAATTAATTTTAGTTTAGTTTTACCCTCAGCAAAGGCTGTAAATACAGACCCTATATGCAGTAATTTGTAAATAATCTTTTTTTTTGTTTTTTATTACCAACATAATAACATCAGATAAAAAATATGAGATAGTTGTGGCAACACTTGAAATATATACAAGAAAGGTGGATTCAGAGAAGCACTTAATTTAAGAACACAAGGAAATCAATATTAAAATTCAATATTTTACAGACTGCAGATGACCTGATGAGGCTTGTCTTCCCCAAAATTCCCATCCCAAAGGACCTGGCATCCCAGTATGAGAGACCCTCAAAGGAGGAAATGGTTGCCTTGCACGTCTCTTACTTAAGCCAAAGGGCAGCCGGAGGCCAACGCAGTGTTCAGCGGGATCAGGAAACTACCTCCTTGCGTACCTGGAGTACAACACAGGATGGGATGGACGCCTAAATGGAAAGAATTGGACATTGTTAGTGTTGCAGATAAAACGCTGCTGTGTTTATATTTATATATCTATCTATTGTATATTATTTAGTAGGTTTTGTAGTTTTTGTATTTTACAGTTGTTAAAAATAAAATTCTTTGGACAAAAGACTTATTTGTCATTGCTTTTTAAGTGTTTTTTTTTTGGTATCTAAGGGTCCATAGTCATACCTGCAAATGTTGTGGATGTTCTGCAGGGTGTATGGATTCAAACAGTCAGGCTCCAGGCCTGGATGGTGTATCAAACATGTAGGATGAACTGGAACCTGGTTCATCACCCCAAAACCTAATAGGTAAAAAAGACACAAGACATATTGTTTTATAAGTAGGGCTGGGCAAGTTAACGCGTTATTATTGCGTTAATTAATTAATGCTGACAATTATTTTATTGCATATTAAAGCAGTTTTTTTTAAATTATTATTATTATTTTGAAAGTCCATTGCTTACTGGCTCTGAATACACATAGAGAAAAACCACTAGTCACAAGAAGGGTGGGATGTTGATCAGCACTGGCTTGGGATGGGCATCATCACGCGTCTCAACCAATGAGAGCATTTGGGGTGGGCCTAAGACTGCTGCAGTGCTCACCTGAACCGGAACAGAAAAGAATTGGCGAGGACGGAAAAATGGAGAAAGGTACCAAACTCTTACATGGACGTTTTCATTTTAAATCTCTTCCAGATGGCGGAGTTGATAGAACCAAAGTTATTGTAATTACTGAAAAGTTGAATTTTGTCATCACCGGAGTACTTAGAGTCTGAAGTTTCACTCAAATGTAATACACACGGTTGATGCCAGCAAATCACCCACCCAAACAAACAGTGGAGGAGGGCTTCGGCAGACTACATTGGATGCATAGTGTGGGAGAACTATAGATAAACAAAAACAAGACAAGCTTACAAATACAAACTGTAGGCCGATTAGTATTGTGGAAGATGTCGATCTGAGGAACGTTCTTAGGATCGCAACAAATGACGGCATGTATGAACCTCCCTCAAGATGCACCATCACAAGAAGAATACATGGGTTGTATGAAAAGGAGAGGGCCACAAAAGCAACTGCGTTACAGCGTGCATCAACTGTTGCTCTCACTGGATACAACTGGACATAGTTGGGTAACCATAATTACCTCGGAGTTACAGTGCATTTTATTGATGAACAATGGGAGCTGCATTCACATGCTCTGACTGTAATGAAAACAGAAGAAAGACATTTTGCTGAAACGTGTGCAGAACATTTTATTCATGTTGCATAGCAGTGGAACGTTTCAAATAAAGTCAGCACACTTAACACAGATAGTGCAAGAAATATGATCGCTGCTCTGAGACATCTGTCTTTTAACACGTCCCAGCGTTCTGTCACGGTATCTCTGCAGAACAGTGCATTTGATAATGTCCTGGCCAAATGCAGAAAAGTTATGGGCCACTTTAAACACAGTCCAGCAAGTGCTGTAGAATTAGAACAACAACAAATTGAACATGGACAAAAGAAGGAGTCCCTTATACAAGACATTCCAACCAGATGGAGTCTGACTCTGGACATGATAAAAAGCATCCACAGAAATGAACAGTCACTGAGGGATGTCAGTGTCAACACCAAGATTGCCATGCCAGCTGCAGTTGAAATGGACAAACTGCAGAGGTTGGAAACGTTTCTGGAGCCCTGCAGGTATATTTTACCTCATATATTTCTCACTGTCCTGTCTGACTGTGTGTGAGAGAGAAATAGAGTGTCTGTATGTGTGTGTAAATGTAGCATGAATATGTAGAGGACATTTTTTTTTGTGTGTGTGTGTGTGTGTGTGTGTGTGTGTAAGTAAGTGAATGTAATACATTTTGACTAAAAGGGGTTTGATTTGTATTCTGTTGCAGAAATGTGACTGAACTCCTGGGAGGAGAAAAATATGTTTCATGCTCTGTGGTTCTGCCTGCTTTTTGCCATCTCTCTTGGGTGATGGAGAGCTCAGATGATGACCCTGCCGACATGGTCAAATTCAAGTCTACATTCAAAATAGACCTGGAGACACATACGGAAAATGCCAACATTGCATATCTGAAGATTGCTACCGCATTGGACCCGAGATTCAAGTCTGAGTCTGATTCTGAACAGGAGGAAGACTCAGTTGAGAACATTGTGCGTCGATACAGAGCAGAGCCCACCATCAGTACAGAGGCCTGTCTGTTAGAGTGGTAATCCAAACTTGCAGGCTCACACAGCAGGCTGGCCTCCATTGCACAGAAGTACATGGCCACACCTGCAACATCCATCCCCTGTGAAAGGTTGTTTTCTCTTGATGGTCATATTGCACAGAAGAAAAGAGTTTCTTTATCATCTGAAAATGTAAATGACCTTGTGTGTTTCAGCAACTGGCTTGGTGCAGAGGAGTAAGAAAATGTAAAGTTGGACGAATGGATAAATGCAGTTAATTTTGTCATTGTGTCACTACTCAACCTGCATCGCTGAAAGTGTTTTGTTTTGTTTTTTTTTTCGTTTTTTTTTTTTAACTGAGATTCTCCAAAAGAAATCCAGTACAAACATGGACTTCACAGACTAAAAAGTTCCCTGCACAGTAAACCTTGTACTTTTTTTGTGCTCGACCACTGAACATAGACTATTTATGCTCCCTGATAGATGAAAAATGTTTCTGCTCGTACCTGTTCAGAAAAAAAAGAAAACAGATTTATAAACGTTTACTTGCTGTTGCTCGGAAGGTGTATGTTATGATGTTATGAGCCTGGCTCTGGACTCTGAGGGTAACTTGTTTTTCTATAACAAACGAGATAGCTACTGTGTAAAAGGAATACTGTTGTTAAAAAGCACCTCATTGAAAGTGTTAGCAAACCAAATTTAATTTTTTTTTTTTAAATAAAAGTGCGCAATACAATACTTTTGAATTAATTATTGAATTTTCTGCGTAACAATGCAATGAATTGCAATTAATCCCAGAAAATCATGCGATTAATCACAATTAAAAATTTTAATAATTGCCCAGCACTATTTATAAGTAAGCAAATAGAGACTCAGGAGACAACATCACTGCATAGAACAAATATAGATCCAGAAAGCAACGTGTGTATTACTATGAAACTTCGATTTCATATAAATGATTTGGAGAAACTGTGATACACTGGTATATTGTACATATTGTAGATTACAAACACAAGGTGAAGATGATTGTAAAATGCAGCTACATTTTAGTAGAATGGTTTCAGTAAACATGACAGTTAAGACATCTGAATGTACCAGTTATTTCTATTCATTTGTTTTTGTATAATACAGGAATGTGTCATCTCAATCTGCTGTGGTAAAACTGATGAATTCACAGATTAAAACTTTTGTGGTTTTAACTGGGAATGTGTTAGTAGCAGATTTTCTAATAACTTTGGTATTATAACAAATTAAAAAAGGAGTTTTTCTTTACACCACGTCATATAGCAGCTGAGTGCTGCTGTTGGTGTTTCCACATTATGTAGTAATTGACTATATTGTTAGAAATCTTTTGCAGCAGATGTTTTCAACTTCACTCAGTCAGATCAGACAGACAAACATACAGTTGTTACTATAACATCAGATAAGTTACAGTAATCATGTTACAGTTAAAATATAAGACGGCTACAAAATAAAAACTTGCCATTGTGAAACGTAATGCTTCAGTCTTAATGGCAGGTCTACCGGCCCGTGTTTCTTCACTCAAACTGATAATGGCGGATGGCCGCCATTGTTAGTTTCAGCCTCAGCGGTGTTGTTTACACCAGCCTCCGGAGGTGAAGTCAGATAAGGTAAGGGGCGTGACATTTCAGATACACACTGTAAACGTTGCACCAATCACACCAGACTGAGCAAGCTGACCAATCAGAGCAGACTGGGCTGCTGGGGAGGCGGGACATGAGCCCAAACGCAGTGTTTCAGACAGAGGTGCTGTAGCAATGAGCAGTATGAGACAAATATTGTGCGTTTTGAACATTAAAACACATAAATCTATTCCACTAGACCCTAATATTACATTTTTTTTTATCAATATGACCCTGAAACTAAGCATAAGAAGTCTCCTTTAAATGTGGGCGGGGTTGTTGTCACTCACTGCTCTCCCCAGCTCTCACTGTATTTCCTCTTCACTGGTGACACAGAAAATAGAACAAAATAGAACAGACTGCAGTAAGAGTCTCTCTCCATGGGATATTTAAAAAATAGCCGGTTTGTGCATTTAGTCCTTCTCAGGCAAGAACAGGGGTTTAGTTTTGCCAGATTCCACAGGATTGACACTCCGTGATGCTTTTTTTCTCAAGTGAGGATTAGAATAAATGCATTTAGCATATTTAGGTCGAAATTCACATATACTTTTGAATGCTTGAAGATCTACTTACACTAAAAGTGTATGTCATCCAAGAGAGACAATAAAAACTAAGGAACGGTCAAAGTTGTCACATTGAAATTAAAGGTGTGTTGATGGATTCACATCATCAAATCATGCATTGAGTAACATTACAAGTAAAAGTTGCAGGCCCAGTGAATTATTATTATTTTTTTTTTTCTCAGTCTACAGCTGCTGCGAGAGGCAGCAAAACATCCTTTTATTTTATAGTTACAGTTTACTAATCACTAAAACTTGCCACAGTATGAACAGTGTTTATATAAGCTTCAAAACCAGCCACAACTCAGCCCTAAGCAGAGTGACCATTCACTATTGGCCAATCAATGGACTGCAGTGTTTCTAGCTCCACCTTTTAGTACCAGATCAGTGTGCTAGGTACCCAAACAGAGGGGTGACCAAAAAAAGGATGGTATGGAACAGTTCTACCAGTACCATCTGCGACTTTTGACAGTGGAAACAAACAAACAAAAAAAAAAGCGTATTGAACTGAACTGAACCAAACTCGACTGCTTGGTGGAAACGGGGCCATAGAGCTCATAAAACCAGTGTCATCTCTTTTGCCCACTATGTGTGAGCCAAGAATTTGCTACATTCTATGAGCTCTCTCTTCTCTTTCAGTCTAATAAATACATGAATAAACATCTCTACCTGGCCCGCCAGCAGTTATTGCTCATCACTGTGGGTGTGTGCTTTGTACAAATGTTAGCTGCTATTAGCTGCTTGGAGGCTATAGCCATACAGTGGCTCTCTTTCCCTGATTTGAGAAGTTTGTGTTGTGCAATCGTGCTGCTAGATGAGCCACTAAAGAGAGTCTGTCCCTGCTAAGGTGAGTCTGTAGCTGTGCAATGGCTCATTCCTTGGCTCGATGTGTTTTCATCCACCTCTCTCTTGTCATCCCCCTCATAATTTTCAGCGAAACCAAAGTGGGTCCAAACACCAGACCTGTGGGCTATTGGAGGACTGTGATGGAGGCGGACTCCTGGCCTTCTGATTGAAACCTCATTTGAGCCAATAGGGGCCCTCCAAGGCTAGTGATATGGCCTCCATAGCCAACCAGGACCTGAGCTGAAGAGATGTGCATCACTGACATTTCTGAGGTTAAAGCCATTTAATTGACTTACAATGCTGCAAATGGCCCCATGGCCTTAGGCAGAGGCGGGGCCCCTAGTATGCTGATCCCTGGCATCGCTAACTGGCTCTGGGGATGTGGAATGTCACCTCTCTGATGGGGAAGGAGCTGGAGCCTGTGCGCGAGGTGGAGCGGTATCGACTATATATATTTGGGGTCACCTCCATGCACAGCACTGGTTCTGGAACCAAACTACTGGAGAGGGGCTGGACTTTGGCTTTTTCCCAAGTGGCTTAGGGTTAGAGGCGCTTGGCAGGTGTGGGGATACTCACAAGCCCCTGGCTGAGCATCGCTGTGTGGGGATTCTCCCCGGAGAACGAGAGGGTAGCTTTGAAGCGACTGTGGGTCGCAAAGAGAGGGTCTCTGACTGTTGTTTGTGTGTACGCACTGAACAGCAGTATGGAGTACTCTGCCTTCTTGGAGTCTCTTGGTGGGGTCCTGGAAAGGGTGCCAGCTGGGGACTCCAAAGTTCCCCCGGGGGACTTCAACACTCACAGGGGGTTGATGGAGAAACCTGGAGAGGGGTGATTGAGAGGGATGGCCTGCCTGATCTGAATCGAGTGGTGTTTTGTCATTGGACTTATGTGCGAGTCATGGACTGGCCATAACAAACACAGGTAGGTTCATACGTGTACCTGGTACCAGAAGACCCTAGGCCAAAGATCGATGATAGACTTTGTGGTAGTGTCATCAGATCTGTGGCCATGTGTCTTGGATACTCAGATGAAGAGAGGAGCAGAGCTGCCAACTGATCACCACCTGGTGGTGAGTTGTATCAGATGGTGGGGGAGGCTGCCAGACAGACCTTGTATACCCAAACATGTAGTGAGGGTGAACTGGGAACATCTGGCTGAGGCCCCTGTTCCTGGCGTCTTCAACTCCCACCTCTGGGAGAATTTCTAGTGCACTCCGGGGGAGGCTGGGGACATGGAATTTGAGTTGTCCATGTTCAGAGCCTCCATTGTGGAGGCAGCTGCTAGGAGCTGTGGTTGGAAGGTTGTCAGTGCCTGTCATGGCAGCAACCTAAGAACCCACTGGTGGATAAGCGGATGAAAATGGATGGATGGATGAATGGATGTTATCTACTTTGAACTTGAGCCCCTTTTACACTGCCAGATTTTCGGCGAATGTTGGGCCATTTTGCAGGCAAGCTGCAAGCGTTTAGACACACGGAGCCGGATTGGCGAGTTGATCCGAGGTGCCCAATTTTCTGCCACGTAGGGGTAAACATATTGGCAGAACCTTTTTGGTTTAAAAAGAACGAGGGGCTGTTGATGACTTGTGGGAGGAGCTGATGATGACACAGCATGTTTGACCCACTGGCGGTGGACTTAAAAACAGGAAAAACAGCTGATAGCAGGAATGAGCAGCTAGTAGCAAGAGGGAAATGCAAACAACGTCGACACCAACCTGAAAGAAACTGTAAGGATGAGCAACTGGGGAGACAAGGAATTGTGCGCCCTCCTTGCCTTTGCAAACGCATGTATTATACATCACTGTTTACGTCACACACTGAGCTACATGTTTTGTTAAGTAACACGCCCCCATTGCCCCGAAAAAGGCTGCATTTTGTATGAACAAAAGTAGGCAGGTGGCATTTTGCTGCACTCCCCCATTTTGTTTTTATACTGCCAATGTTGAACGAAGACTGATTGGGCTTTCCTGCAAATTTGCACAATTCCTATTTAAAAAGGGCTTTGGACTACGCAAGGCTTCTTGGTACGGCCTCATTGTGTTTACCAGCTAATAAGTCCCAGTTAGATAGATAGATAGATAGATAGATAGACAGATAGATAGATACATAGTACTTTATTGATTCCAAACTGGGAAATTCTTGTGTTACAGCAGCAAGTAATCAAACAGTATGTAGACATTAGAATATAGAAATAGAAAATATACACAAAAATGAGTAGTACTAAAATTTAAAATATACAATATACAGGTATAAAATAAAACAAAAATATCAAATTGCAGGAGTAAAAAGATCAAATTATATTATATAACAGTCAGGAGTGTGGTAGAGGTTGTAAAAAGATGTGCAAAATAGCTACAAGTGTGCAACTGGTAATTATCAGCAGTGCAAACAAATGGTTGTAACGTAACTATTATGCTATAGATGAGAGGCTGTAGAGTGCTGTGAGTGCTCTCCGTCAGACAGAGGTGAGGTGTTAAATAGCGCTATGGCTTGGGAGAGGAATGATTTCCTGTATCTGCCCTTGTGACAGCAAAGCTGTATCAGACTGTTGGAGAAAGAGCTCCGCTGTCTGTGCAGTATGTGGTGGAGAGGGTGGTCAGAATTATCCATGATGGATAATAGTTTATTCAATGTCCTCCTTTCCACCACTGCTTCGAATGAGTTAGGTTTGCAGCCAATCACAGAGTCAGCCTTCTCAATGAATTTCTTAAGTCTGTTGGTCTCACCAGCTCCGATGCTGCTCCCCCAACAGACTACAGCAAAGTAAAGTGCACTGGCTACAACAGACTGAAAGAAGATCTCCGATCTTGCTGCACACATTGAAAGATCTCATCTTCATCAGAAAAAAGAGTCTGCTCATCCCCTTATTGTACACAGCATCAGTGTTGGCCTTCCAATTCAGTCTGTGGTTTATGTGGATGCCGAGGTACTTGTAGTCCTCGACCATGGTGATGTTCTCTCCCCTTATGGACAGGGGTTGAGAAGCCATCCTCTTCCTTCTGAAGTCAATCACCATCTCCCTAGTCTTGGCCAGGTTCAGCGAAAGGTGATTTCTTCCAGCCCACTCCACAAAATCATCCATCAGTGCTCTGTACTCCTCCCGTCCATCACTTATACACCCAACCACTGCAGAGTCGTCCAAGAACTTCTGCAGGTGCCATGACCCAGAGTCATATTGAAAGTCTGTGGTGTACAAGGTGAAAAGGAAAGGAGACAGAACAGTCCCCTGTGGAGCTCCTGTGCAACTCCCCACCATGTCAGACAGGACATTACCCCGTCGGACAAACTGTGGTCTGTCTGTCAGGTAGTCAGTAATCCAGGAAGTTGTGGATGTGTCGACCCTCATCGCCTGCAGCTTCTCCCTCAGTAGCAGTGGCTGGATTGTGTTGAATGTACTGGAGAAATCAAAGAATGTGATTCTCACAGTGCTGCAGGGTCCATCCAGGTGCGAGTGAGCTCGCTGCAGCAGGTAGATGATGGTGTTGTCCATTCCCAGATGAGGCTGGTACGCGAACTGCAGAGGGTCCAGCGATGATTTCACATGCGGTCTCAGGTGGGCCAAGACAAGCCTCTCCAGCACCTTCATCATGTGAGATGTGAGGGCAACTGGTCGATCGTCATTGAGGCCAGATGATGTTGACCTCTGAGGGACTGGAACAAGGCAGGATGTCTTCCACAGCACCGGAACTCTGTCCTGACTCAGGCTCAGGTTGAAGAGATGTTGCAGAACAGGAGACAGCTGGCTTGGACCCTTGGGCTGATATAATCAGGGCCTGCAGCCTTGCGTTGGGGAAGTCTCTCCAGCTGTCTCCTAACCAGGTCTGTAGTCATAGTCATGTGGGGGAGGGTGCATGATGTTTCCTCTGTTGTGTATTTTAGTGTGTTGAAACTTCTATAACTCAATGACAGAAGAACTTACATTGATTCTGTTGGGGAAAAACTTTAGAGTGTTACCTTTCAAATTGACCATGCATGTACATGTACTAAAAACTGAACAAGAATAGGTTTCAGTGTGATTTGGGTATACCTTCAATAGTCACTTTAGGTGAATTCAGGTGAATTTTACAGGAGGAGGACTGTTTTAATTGTATTTAAATATCCTTTTATAATGTGTTCTTTTGCACTTTGTCTCAATGTTTTTGATGTATTATGTGGAGCACTTTCAATTGCCTTGTTGCTGAAATGGGCCTCATACATAAACTTACCTTTCCTTGTCGTAATGGAATTGTTTTTGTTCCAGTTGATTAACTGGTGATGTTGAACTAATTTTGGAGACAGCTTTGAACAGTTAAAATACATAGTGATCATGATTTGGTAGGAGGACTTTTGTCGCACATTTGGGTGATTTTCATTTAGCTCTTTTAAAACATGGTTTTGTCTTGGTACACATAATCAGAGCAGTAACATATCGTAGTTGTATTTTTGGATTTGTACAGCTGTTGGCCATAGCTGCAAATCCCCTACTTCCATCTTTCATCCATATGTGTACAGGGAATGTGCATGCGCATCCCTTTACATCTATATATGCTTATCTGTGCTTCTGTTTAAATTTATGCCTGAATAATCCCAGTCACACAGTGCATAAAGAGCATGCATCTGCATTGTGTATGTATGTGTTTATCTGTTGCTGGGAATTGGAATTGGCCTGTGGAGACTGACAGGCTGTGGTGGAGGGGCCTTCAAAGCACTGGGTATTTTTAGTTCTCAGGGATTATGTGCAGAGTTGTTTTCAATTTACTATTGGCAGGTGAGTGGCTGGGTGGAGGTGTCTGCAGGGAACCAGACAGGCGGGAGCTCACATTGCCTCACTACAGATCCCTTTCTTTTCCTCTACTGCTCTCAGTCTCTCATCTTATTGTCAAGTGTTTCTTTTGCTCTCTTGCTACCCACACATTCTTCCCCTCCTCCTGTCCCCCCATCTTCTTGCTGTTTCCTTAATTTCCTCTTGGCTGCTGTGTTTCTGTAGCTGTCTGTTTCTATCTCCTGCAATCTTTATCATTCTTCCATACCTCTTCTTTGCTTTGTGACCATTGCTCTCTCAATTTGATTGGTTTCCTTTTCCATTAATCACCTCTATAAACTGGTCAACAATCTGATTCATTGCCATTGAAAGGGTTTCTTTGTTCTTCAACTGTGAAAGTATTTACCTTATATCATATAATTTGTATTTTTCATGTGTAGATTTTTCCTCTAAATTAGACCCTTGGGGCTGCAAACATTGTCTTACTCTCCAGCTGCTAAAATCAAGGTGAAAAATGGCCATATTTGATTAAAGTTATTCATCGTTAATCTGGCTTGCCTACAGATATTCATATTTGATTTGATGTGTCTTTCTTTTTTTCTTTCTTTCTTTCTTTCTTCTCATTTTTCTCCACTAAAGTGTATAAAAAAAAAAAAACGTAAGATAAAAACTGACAAAAATTGGCAGATGGGTTGCAAATTCCACCCATGACTCATTAGCCACTACTCCAAAATATTTGACAATACACCAGAAACTAGCAGAAGGATGTGTTTTTTTCTCAGAATTTGATCGTCAATGCTTTTACTTTTGTAAGTGCTTTAAGACCAAAAAGCCAAAAAGTGCTTAGTGCTTCACTTTCTGAGGAATTTTCCCTGGAGTATTTGGCAGGGAAATCAGCAGGTTAGCGGGTCTTTTTTTTCAGGAGTTGTGAATATTGAAACTTTTGTTACCTCCCTTCTGCTTCTGAGGCTGGTTTGGCTTCCTGGACTTGGGGCTGGTGGGCGGGGTAGGAGACATTGTCTGCCTCCACCTGGGTAGATCTCCTGTTTCTGCATGCCAAATCCTCTGCTGCTTTAGTTTGCAAACTAAAATTCACAGTCTGCTGGGACAAATCTCAAATATCCAATATATTCAACTTAAGTAAAAGGAACTTTATTCACTTAATAATTCATCCTGTCAGAACCTACTATGACCTACAACGATTTGCTCAGTAGTTCAGTGGCAAGGTGGTGTGCTTTTAGTGCAAAGTTCAAATTGTGCTTCTGCCATCCTGCAGCTGCTTGAATCTTTACATTTTTTAGGATAACTTTTGGCACTCTTTTACATTAAGAACTATTTTTGTATAAAGTAATAGAAATGGGATGCATACCAGATCTTGAACAAAATGAAAATTCAATACAAATGTAGTCATGTGAAACACATTTTCACTGAAGGTATGAGGTAACATTAAATGTTTCTAAAAAATAATCTATATATGTCAAAAGAGTATCAGGTTATAGTAATGACCACTATGAATAATCTTAAAGAACACGAAGAGTTTTGCACCTTGTCAAAAAAGAAGCAAGCTTTCAGATGCTTACAATCTGCTTGTACCATAACAAATACAGCTTGCAGCTTTAATTTGATGTATTTAACTAATTACTATGTCCTCTTTCTGTTGGTGTCCTTTGTATTTTTTGAGATACTAAGTGATTTTTCACTCTAAATAAAATTACTTATTTTCCTCTATCCTTCTCTTCCCCTGTGCATGATTTACAGAAGTGAGAAATACTCAAAAGTAGGTCAAATAGTTTTCCCTCAAGTCAGTCCCAGCATTCAGCCCCGCAGACCAATATTTGGTCCCTGTTTCCATTCTCAAATGGTAAAAGTGATTCTAAAGTAGTAAACAGTTGCATCCGGTAATAAATCTAAGTGCTGGGGAATTTGAACAGTCACTGCACTATGCCTGAAAGGAAAAAAACAAAATCTATGCAGCTTAATGCTTAATGTTTTATTAAATCTACATGTTTTAGACTAAAGGTCTCCATAGTAACTGAAATGTTTAAAATATTACGCAACACTTGATGATATCGCCATATGTATGTGCAGGGGAGGATGATGATGATGATGATGATTATGATGATGATGATGTCAGAGCCAGAACACACTACCAGCACTGAAGAGACAAATGTGCACATGTGGATTTTTTCATGCCAATACATCTGCAAATGCAGCCACAGCTGAATTCCAAACAGCTTGGGATCACAGTGTAATTATTTCACAGCAAATGTTTATATTTATGCATTCCCACACTTTGAATCTGCTATTGTTCAGCTCGTGGATAGAGCTGAATAATATGGCCACAACCTGTTCAGGTCAGAAAACCAAAGTTTGGAAACTAAAATTGGAAATGGTAAAAATCCTTTCATGGCCTAGAATTAGTAAAAAAAAAAAGAAAAAAGCTGAAGTAGAGTATTGAGGCTGCCTAAATCCTCACAAACCATCTCCAAATAAAACAGTTTTAGCTGAAATTGTTATTTCCTGTCTTCAAGGTCAAACATTTGCCCGCTGCAGGTGTCCTGCTCAGCCCTGGCCAAGACCTTAATGACCCTTTCATGTTCACTTCCAACTTCCTGACAGTGCGTTAAGTTGCCCTGTAAAGTTGAGTCCAGCCGCAGCCAAATCGTTACTTCTTTTTCTCAGAGACCACTGAGTCTGGCCCACTGTGGAAAGACCAGAGAGTTTGGTCAACTGAGACCTGTAACCAACACATCCACAGCTCAGCTGAGGTCAGGAGGCTACTGGGAAGGGCTATCTCGCCACACTGTTGCAGATTTTGTAACAGCAGCAAAGTTATGACTCCAACTCCTCAAATCTGCTGAATTAAACAATGACTTTTAATTATGACCTTGAGACATTAAGTGCATATCTAGAACTAGATGACATTGTGCATGCAGGTTAAAGTTAGAGGAACAGACTCAGGTATGCCATGTGAAATGTCATGTTCACTGTTGTGAGACAAATGTTTGTATACATACCAAAGGGCCCATGACCATGATTGACAATAGACACTGCATGTGCATTTTCACATGCCCAATCCACATTAAGCCTGATTTTTTTTTTTTTATAAAAATCCAATTGCTTTTAATCATTCTTTAACAGTGAAACATCATCACCCCCAAGTACTACTCCAAGTTAGGGCTCACATTCAGCTATGTGGTGTACAAATATACAGATGTAGTACAAGAACTAGTATTCATTTCAATTAAAATTACTCACAGAGCACTAAAACGTTTTCTAGCTTCTGTGTTTGTGTGACCCACTCCATAGTAACTAAAATGTTAAAAATATTACACAAAAACCGACACACACACACACACACACATTGACACACATTGAACACATTGAAAATGTTACAGTGACTACTTCTTTTTATAACTCTTACTAATTCAGTCTCTCTTTTAAACTCAGTGTTGACTACATTTGGATAGATGTTCTAGCGTGGCTTGGACAGAGACATACAGTATTTTGTTGTAGTGCATCTTTGCATAGCACTGGCAAAGACGCTAACATTTTTGCATCCAACTGGATGTTGATGGGTATTTCCATCACTGCCAACGGGAACCAATTGGTGCTGGAGCTGATAAATACCCACGACTACTGCATAGTCATTTGATCCAGGAGAGAATGCCAGCTGTTACCTTTAAAGAGGCTTTACAGTAGCTCAATTGTCTAATCTGTACACACACAGAAATGTAAAGCTGTGATACCATACTCAATAGCCCATGTTGTAGTTTTTTCATATCACCTGATCTCTCTCGTGCCCCTGCACACCTTTTCCCACAACAGCCTATTTTCATTCATTCTTAGTCAGATCATCTAATGCGCTTACTACTTAGTGTTCCGGTATAATTTCTGTCCACTTGTTTCCTGCCAGTTTGAACCCCTGCCTTCTCTTTGGACTTCTGACTCCTTGCCTGATCCCTAACTGGATAAATATGCCCTCCCTTACTAGTTACTGACCTCTGCCTGTTTCAGACCATGAACTTACAACATCATTAGACATCATTACAAATCACTCTGTAAACTTCCATTGTTATGCAAATGATACACAATTATATCTATCGATCGAGAAATGGATTAATTAACTTAACTTCAAACATGCTGTAAAGACATAAAAACCTGGTTGAGCTCCAATTTCCTTATGTTAAATTCTGATAAAACTGAAGTTATTATTCTTGGCCCTTAGAAACGTTCTATTTGAAGATATAGTTACTCTGGATGGCATTGCTCTGGCCTCTAGCACAATCGTAAGAAACCTCAGAGTAATATTTGATCAAGATTTGTCTTTTATTTGTCATAGAAAAACAAACTTCAAAGTCTGTGTTCTTTCATCAGTGTAATATTGCAAAAATTAGGCCTATCCTGTCTCAAAAAGATGCAGAAAAATTGGTCCATACATGTTTCCTCTAGGCTGGATTACTGCAATTCCCTATTATCAGGTTGTCCAAAGTTGTATATGGTCAGGCTCCGTCATAGAGAGCTCATAGTGCCATATTATCCCAACAGAACATTGTGCTCTGAGAATGCAGGGTTACTCGTGGTTCCTAAAGTCTCCAAAAGTAGAACGGGACTAGTCTCTCTCTGTCTCTTCCTCTCTTTATGTGTCATTTTGTCATATGGATTGCTGTAAATATATTATGTTGATCTGTTCTGTACACATGACATCTATTGTCCATCCTGGAAGAGGGATCCCTCCTCAGTTTCTTTTCCTGAGGTTTCTACCATTTTTTTCCCTGTTAAAGGGGTTTTGAGGAGTTTTTTTTTCTTATCTGCTGTGAGGGTCCAAGGACAGAGGGATGTGGTATGCTGTAAAGCCCTCTGAGGCAAATTGTGATTTGTGATATTGGGCTTTATAGATAAAATTGAACTGAATTGAACTGTTGTGTTTACCTGCCTGTTCCCTGAGTTGTGCTTTTAGGCCCAAACCTGGTTTGGAGTCGTCACAGTCTATGATGTCCTTCCAGAACATATCCAGGATGAACAGTATTAATATACTGTAATTCTGTTTACCAGAAATGGCCACAGTTAGAGAACAGTTAAATATGACCACTCTAATCATAGGTTTCAGTGTCACCAATATCATCGACCTATGTGCATTGCCAACTAATGCTGTTTTCACATTGCATTTCATATGGAAAAGATGTCGTAATGACAGATTAGCCAGAAGTACAGCACTTAGAGTGGTACTAACTGTCATTGCAGAGAGGAAGAGAACTGTGAAGCCAGTGGTTTCTGCTGACAAAGCCACCAGTCATACAGTTTGCTGGCCAGAGGAGGAGAGAGCAGCCACGCATAGCACTCTCAGCCCTATCCCCCCAGGAAGGAAGCCAGCATTAAATGGATTCTCACACAGGTTTCCTATGAACTCCAAGGTCTTTCGGTCAGGAAAACATTCAGGGTTTTATTATTTGAAACAGAAATTGTCATTGGGTCCTACTTCGCTTCCGTCTTACTATTTTTTCGATTTCTGTCTACTATCATACTGTGTCATGTGAAGGATTCCTCAATACATTAGACATTGAAATCTTACTGGAGAATTTTGTCCAGTAAAACTACATCTCATACAATGCATGTTGTTAGATTTTTTCTTTACACAGAATTACATAGCTATCTATAGTGTAGATAAGGAAGTAAGAGTTGGGAGAATGAATAAAATCAAACAGACAGACAGAAAGATTGAGATTGAGTTTTTAAGGGCTTTTACACTTCTAGACAGGACATATTGATTCTTTAATACTTAAACAAAGCTATCCCAACCATATACCAATGTTCCCTATTTTATTTCAAAAACACTTTATTAGGGGTTCAGGCCCAAAGAGTTGAAACCTTTTTGATTTTTGTCCTGTTTTCCTGTTTTATAATTCTAATTCTAATTATTATAATCATTGTTATTACTATTATTCAGAAACATTTCGCAATTCCTTTACATCATAGAAACATGACATTTTTGAGAGAGATTAGAAGTTGGGTGCAAATTATGCTCAAGAAGTATAATGGCAATAGGCTCAGGTGGGGATGCTGTAATTAAGGTTTGAAGAAATTTGCTTTGAAAGGCCACCACCCTCACACCGTATGTCAGATTGACTTCAAATTCAACACTCGCGTTCAGGTGAATGGGTTCTACTAGAGCTTCAAGAACCCTCAAGGTCCGCCTGACTCGATTGTCCGCCATATTGAATTATTTGAAAGACACATTTTTGACAAGGCATAGGTCAGATTTGTACCAAAGTTTCTGTGGATCACTGTGGGATAACACTCAGCATTTTGATGATATTGACCAATAAACTTTAGAGGGGGTGTGGCTCAGCACATTAATAGAGTTTACTCCTTAACCGTTGAGCCAATCAACTCAAAACTTGTAAGAAATGTCAACATATAAAACTCAACCATACCCTGAAAGTTTGATTCAAATTGACCAATATGGGGTGCTAAAAATATGAAAAGTTGATATCTCATAATCAGCCAGAGATATTTGTACGATATATGGTATGCATCATCTAGGGTCATGTCTCAGTCGATTTATAAAATTTGAAGATTAATGCTTAAAGGGGGCATGGCTTTTTACATTAAATCTAAATTTCAAGATGTTACATTCCACACTTCAAAATATTGTAATACATCACCAGTTTGTTCTATAGAGCAGAATTTTTCAGCACATCCACTGAATTATGACAAAACTTTGCCGCATTCAATCTATAGTCAATTCAGAAGTCCGTCACTATATTTTTAAGAATATGCAAAAAATATCTCCAAAAGTCTTCATCTAAATGTAACCACCATTGATGGAGACATTCTTTGGAGACTAGATGTCATATGTTTAAAACTGTCTTCACATCAGTTAAATGATTAGCTCACAGAGATATTCATTATATTTATTATTCAAATATTTGACAATATACCTGAAATCAGCATATTCTTGTGAGATCAATCATTACAAAACTTACATTGTATGTCAAATAAGGAGTGCTAAGTGTATTAAATGATTTAAGTCCGGTTAACAGGGGATGCCACAAGTCCCAAACAAGTGCAATAGCATTTCACAAAATTTGGCCAATATCAATGAGAGTTTTTTCAAACATCAACAATCTCAGTAGACTTTTTAAATTAAGCCATGAAAGCATGTCTCCAACATTTGTTTGCAGCTGAGCAATAGGAAGCAACAGTGCTCCCAGAGAAGACCATGGCCTAGCAGAGATTTGGACATAAATGAAAGAGCATCTGTCTCATTGTCATAAAACCTGTTAGTAATCTTAAACACAGGTGTCCTGAACTGTCAAAAGTCTTGATTCTACCCAGCTTTCAAGTTTTAAATGTCCATGCTGGCTTGAACCCCAATATTGCTGCTTGCGGCTATATTTATGATATTATTCTTAAGAAATGTTTTTGCAAATTCCTGTGACATGGTTCTTTGTAGAGTCATAAAATTTTCACCAATGATTGTGTGCAAACAGTGCTCAAGAAATATAATGCCAATAGGCCAGATGGGAGCGCTATAATTAAGGTTTGAAGAATTTTGATTTGACAGGCCACCACCTCCTATTTTTTTATTTTTTTTATTTTTAATGTTTATTTAACAGGGACGATACATACAACATTGCCACAGGAAATGAGGAAAGGTGATGTACATAAGACGTCTAGCTTCAGCTAATTTGCAGTCTTTGTCCCTGGTCAGGCTTTAGAATAGAATAAAATATACAGAATACGATACAAATGTAATAATACAAATACAGTGAGTAATACAGTGGATACAGTGAATAAGTACCGTGCACTGGGTTCTACGAGAGCTTTAAGAACCCTCAAGGTCCACTTGACTAGATTGTTCACCAAATTGAGTTTCCTGGAAAACATATTTTTGACATCTCCTCCTATGGCATAAGTCTGATTTGTACCAAAATTTCTGTGAATCATCACTGCATGAAGGTCTTCAAATTGATCAACAGCTTTTTGATATGTAATTGTGTTTTGATGATACTGACCAATGAACTTTAGACGGTGTGTGGCTCAGCACATTAATGGATTTTGCTCCTTAAAGTGGGCCTATTATGCTTATTTTCAGGTCATATTGAGAGATATATATATATATATAATGTTGATTTATGTGCTTAAATCTTCAAAACACACATTGTTTGTCTTGTACTGCTCATTGCTGCAGTACCTCTGTCGGGAAGCTATATTTGGACTTATGTCACGCCTCCCCAGCAGCCCAGTCTGCTGCGATTGGTCAGCTCGCTCAGTCTGTTGTGATTGGTGCAACGCTCAGTGCATGTATCAGAAACTTCATGCCCCCTACCTTATCTGACTTCACCTTCAGAGGCTGCTACAAACAATAAGCTGTGGCTGAACTAATGACGGCGGCAGTCCGCCATTATCAATTTGAGTGAAGAAACATGAGCCGATAGACTCCGAAGCACCTTCGCAACAAAGACTGGAGCAAGACGTTTCACAGTGGTAAGTTTTTATTTTGTAGCCGTCTTATATTTCAGCTGTAACATGATAACTGTAATTTATCTGACGTTATTGTAATAACTGTCTGTCCTCTGACTGAATGAAGTTTAAAATGTCTCCTGCAGAGTACAAAAGGAGGAAGCCTGGAGAAGCCTACAAACCAGACTGTCTTGCCCCTGCAGTAAAACATGGGGGTGGATCAGTGATGATCTGGGGTTGTTTCAGTATGGGTGGAACAGGGCAAATGCAATTGTCTGAAGGGCGAATGAACCAGGTCACGTACAGGGCTACTCTTGAAAACAGTCTTCTTCCATCAGCTGATAAACTCTTTCCTGCCTCGAATGACTGGATTTTCCAACAAGACAATGCCCCTTGCCACATGGCAAGGTTAGTTAAAGCCTGGATGGAGAACCAGAACATTCGAACCATGCCTTGGGCTGCTCAATCACCAGATCTAAATCCAATTGAAAACCTGTGGGACATCATCAAACTCAAAATGGAGAACCACAAACCCAAAAATAAAGCAAATTTGTTTGAATTTTTGCAACAGGAATGGGCTGCTGTGACCACAGAACAATGTCAGAAGCTGGTGGAGAGCATGCCAAGACACATGGCTGCAGTCATCAAAAACAATGGTTATGCAATCAAGTACTAACTAAAAGAAAACATGAAATGCCTAAAAGCACTGTTTTTGGCAATACAATGCCATAGCTATTGATGTAAGAACTTGAGCGATTTTGGTTATTATCAAGAAAACCATGGAAAATGGCTAGATATCAGCTCTTAAATTAAACTCTTATGAGCTATTTTTGTTGTTATCATTATATTTGTCCAAACAAATGTACCTTTAGTTGTACCAGGCATTAAAATGAACAAGAAATTGAAGAAAACAAGGGTGGTCTAATAATTTTTTCCATGACTGTATGTGTGTATATATATATATATATATACATGGCGAAATGAAATATAAACATTTTTGTTGTTTAAGTTCACATATATGTCGTCATTGATTCTGAATTGAAAAAGATTTACTTATTATGTCAAATATTGCTATTTAAAAAAAACGTGATTAATCACAATTAATTTGGCATCCTACATTCTAGAATCCGGCTGTAGTGGAGAGGTGTTGGGTACCAGGCCCTGCTGTGGTGTACTCTAAAAGACAAAGGAAAATTAAGTATCTGAAACTGATATTGCACCAAAGGAAAACAGTCAACATAAGGGATGGGTATCATAAAAGTAGTAGTATTGATAAAATCTTTTGTCAAGATTTTATCAATATTACTACTTTTACGATTTGGTACTTTATTGGTACTCTTATTGGTTATTTTCCATTTCTAAATAATTGCTTTTTAGAAAATATATTAATTCAAAAAGAATAATTTAAGAACAGGATAACTGAATATTTTGAATATAACTAAATGTTGTTTCCGAGCAGCAACAGTAATTTTTGCAACAGCAACGTCACTATATAAATAATATTCCTGACATCACAACACTGAGTAAAGTTTAGTTTTTATTAGTCACTATAAGTCATTCCTCCTGTCCCCTGTCCTCCTGTCCTCTGTCCTGCTCTCTCTCTGCTGATGAGATTCACTGTGTGCAGGTAACATTAGTGCTGGTAGAGAGAGGAGGGGCTGTTTGTCTCAGCCAACAGCTAATTTTAAAAGTATCTGCCCAATTTTAAGATAAGTGTCAAACTGAGTTAGTCTACATACAGACAGCCGTCATTTCAGCATATTAGTAACAATTCACTATTAGCTGAACTAGCATGCTGTCCTTGTGTAAAACATAACGTTAGTGTCGGTGGATGAGAGACTGTGGATGGACCATAGTGAATATCACTGTCTACACGTTTACATGTTCATGTTTGCTGAACACATGTATTGATAAATTATTGGCTTCTTACTCGCTAAGGTTTAATTGCGCTTACAGTAACCATCAACTCGAAAAATTTTTGAGTTATCTTCACTTTGTTTACACTGCGGCCGCTCAGCTGTTGACCGATTACCGCGTCTTGTAGGTGTGTGCATGCATGTGTGGATATGTGTGTATGTGGAGGAGTCCAGCCCCAGGACAGAGCGCAGATGAGAGGCTGCAGGATGAAAATAAATTCAACCAAAATGTGTAAAAGTACCACCAAAAGAACCAAAGGTGTCAGCGCTAACCAATATTACGGTCTTTGATAATTTAGCCCTGGGGCTAATGTAGTACCGGATTTTGGTACCCATCCATAGTCAACATCTAAAACATTAAACAGCGTTGTCCCCTTCCTGTAAAATAAGCAGACCAAACATACAGTACAGGCCAAGAGTTTGGACACACCTTTTCATTCAATGCGTTTTCTTTATTTTCATGACTATTTACATTGTAGATTCTCACTGAAGGCATCAAAACTATGAATGAACACATGTGGAGTTATGTACTTAACAAAAAAAGGTGAAATAACCGAAAACATGTTTTATATTCTAGTTTCTTCAAAATAGCCACCCTTTGCTCTGATTACTGCTTTGCACACTCTTGGCATTCTCTCGATGAGCTTCAAGAGGTAGTCACCTGAAATGGTTTTCCAACAGTCTTGAAGGAGTTCCCAGAGGTGTTTAGCACTTGTTGGCCCCTTTGCCTTCACTCTGCGGTCCAGCTCACCCCAAACCATCTCGACTGGGTTCAGGTCCGGTGACTGTGGAGGCCAGGTCATCTGCCGCAGCACTCCATCACTCTCCTTCTTGGTCAAATAGCCCTTACACAGCCTGGAGGTGTGTTTGGGGTCATTGTCCTGTTGAAAAATAAATGATCGTCCAACTAAACGCAAACCGGATGGGATGGCATGTCGCTGCAGGATGCTGTGGTAGCCATGCTGGTTCAGTGTGCCTTCAATTGTGAATAAATCCCCAACAGTGTCACCAGCAAAACACCCCCACACCATCACACCTCCTCCTCCATGCTTCACAGTGGGAACCAGGCATGTGGAATCCATCCGTTCACCTTTTCTGCGTCTCACAAAGACATGGTGGTTGGAACCAAAGATCTCAAATTTGGACTCATCAGACCAAAGCACAGATTTCCACTGGTCTAATGTCCATTCCTTGTGTTTCTTGGCCCAAACAAATCTCTTCTGCTTGTTGCCTCTCCTTAGCAGTGGTTTCCTAGCAGCTATTTGACCATGAAGGCCTGATTCGCGCAGTCTCCTCTTAACAGTTGTTCTAGAGATGGGTCTGCTGCTAGAACTCTGTGTGGCATTCATCTGGTCTCTGATCTGAGCTGCTGTTAACTTGCGATTTCTGAGGCTGGTGACTCGGATGAACTTATCCTCAGAAGCAGAGGTGACTCTTGGTCTTCCTTTCCTGGGTCGGTCCTCATGTGTGCCAGTTTCGTTGTAGCGCTTGATGGTTTTTGCGACTCCACTTGGGGACACATTTAAAGTTTTTGCAATTTTCCAGACTGACTGACCTTCATTTCTTAAAGTAATGATGGCCACTCGTTTTTCTTTAGTTAGCTGATTGGTTCTTGCCATAATATGAATTTTAACAGTTGTCCAATAGGGCTGTCGGCTGTGTATTAACCTGACTTCTGCACAACACAACTGATGGTCCCAGCCCCATTGATAAAGCAAGAAATTCCACTAATTAACCCTGATAAGGCACACCTGTGAAGTGAAAACCATTTCAGGTGACTACCTCTTGAAGCTCATGGAGAGAATGCCAAGAGTGTGCAAAGCAGTAATCAGAGCAAAGGGTGGCTATTTTGAAGAAACTAGAATATAAAACATGTTTTCAGTTATTTCACCTTTTTTCCACGTGTTCATTCATAGTTTTGATGCCTTCAGTGAGAATCTAAAATGTAAATAGTCATGAAAATAAAGAAAACGCATTGAATGAGAAGGTGTGTCCAAACTTTTGGCCTGTACTGTACATATTCAAACACATGTAGACACACACACATAACACCCTTTCATCACACAAATATCTCCCCAGCTTTGTAACTCGACTAATTACAATGTTTTTACATGGCCTCCATGTAACAGAGCTCCAAGTAAAAAAAACATGTTGTACATTTTCCATAGAATGTATATTAAAAGCCGATTCACAATCAAACTCTGAGTACAGCCACACATTTTGATAAATAAAAGCAGGTTTGATTGCTGCCTGTCGGCTAATCGCTGGATGTACAGCCTAGCTTTAGCTCCTACAGCCATCTACTCCACACTTCAACACTCAGTAACAGCTTCCTAGTTTGTTTTTACACAACAAATTCACAACTCATAAAGCATACTTACAGGGTGTGATCTTGTCCAAAAAGGGGAACTGCCCCGTCTTCCAGGAGTAACTGCAGTGAAAATCCAGCAGTAAACCATCGCCACTTTGTGAAACAGTCCTCAGAAAAATAGAGGAAACATGATAAAATGTCCAGGTTGTATTGTGGAGGAATTGTATCAAAAATAAATTTCAACCACCTCTTCTTTGTTCCTTTTATCCTTTGGCAGTCCAAACATTCACAAAATCATTAAATTGTTGTCATTGTACTGTATGCACAACACTTTCTATTTCATCTCATTTTTAACCAAATGTCACCAACATATTTGACAATACACCTGAAATCACCAGAATGATGTGATTGTTTTCAGAATTTTATCACCAAAGCTTTAACTGTTATTGATATCTCATTGCGTTTTAAAGATATTGACCAATGAACTTTAAAGGGGCGCGGCTAGCAAATGACTCCACAACGTTTGGAGCTTGTCATCACAAACCTCACAAGATTCATTGTTTACAATGACTGCTGCTTGTGTTACACATTTTGTCATGACAGTAACTGGTATACAATTTGGTGGTTGTGTTGAGTGGTATTTATAGTACAATGTCTCAACAAGTCCACACCAAACTAGGTGGCCGTAAATACAAATGTGGAACACTTATGACCAATCAAAAATATTTGCTCTCAGGGGGTTGCAAATTCAAATGAGAGGTCACAAGAATATTGACAATACATGAAGTCAGGAAGAAAGCAAATAGTTCTATACTAACTTTAATCATTGCCTCTTCTCTTTTGAATCAGAGAATAATCGTGGTCTTTAAGGGCCTTTTAAAAAGTATACAGACATTATGAAGAAGCTCATATCTTTGGTTAAATTGGTCACAGTTGGTAGACGTAGGTAACTGGCTATGGTCTACAGACTTTGCCTTGCTTTAAGGGGTCACAAGCCAAAAAATGTTGGTGACTGCTAAGGCTAGGTATCCGTAGGCTGCTCAGTACCTTTCAGGAATTGACCAAAATAATTCAGTACCAAGTAGTAGGCCTCTCAAATCCAACAGTGCCAAGAGTAACAGGTGGCACCTTGTATGGTAGCCTTGGCCACTAGTTTGTGAATGTGTGTGTAAACTAGTAGTGTAAAAAGTGTTTTGAGTGGTCAGGTGACAAGAACAGTGCTATACAAGTGCAGGTCTATTTACTATTCCATTTAACACTGTCAACTGGAGTGTGTCACCAGCATAAAACTTGATATGGCATGTGCTGAAGCTGCATGGCCTTTGAGACCAGTTTTAGTCGAAAATTAAAAAAAAGTAAAAGTGCCATTTGGAAGTACTTTGCGCATGAGGCAAACAACCAGGGAAAGGCTAAGGGCGTCGATAAGCCTGTGCAAACAATGCTACAAAGTGGTTGCGATGAAATCGAGTAGCACAATAAACTTGGCAAGTTATCTTAAGGACCGAAATCCTGCTTTTTATGAGGGATTTTGAGAGGTCAGTAAAGCTCCTGTTTCAACATCAATTCAGTATTTAACATTTATAATAAACATTAACCTAACCAGCTGCACACGTAATTTTAGCCTTTTTATTTTTTATGATTGGCTGACAGCCACATTAGTCATCTGTTATGCTATTATTTTTTTATTTTATTTTATTTTTTTCGAATGATGCGCCAGTTAGAGTGTCAGCAAGTCTAAGTAGCTCCTGTTTTTAAGTCATTTTGAGTGTGTTTTTTCCTTTGTTAATTTTTCCAATGTGATGAGTAAAGGACCCAATACCGGCCAAGCTGAGGAAGCCGTTACGAGGCTGTATAGCAGACGCCAAAGCTAAAGGCTAGGAGGCGGAGATACAAGCCTTTCCTGCCGTCTGTAATTATGGGAAATGTTAATTCGCTATCCAACAAGTGTGGCATGTGACGTCATCCATGAAACTGTTGCTAGGATTCAGACCCAGCATCCTAGTGCATTCATTGCAATATCAGGGGATTTTAACAACACCTCTCTCTCCTCCCATCTCTCTGGATTTGTTCAGTATGTGGACTGTCCCACCAAGGAGGATAAGACACTGGATCTATTTTATGGAAACTCCAAGGACGCCTACAGTGCCTCTGCCCTACCACCTCTAGGCAGATCAGATCATAATCTGGTCTGTCTCCAGCCCACATACAAACCCTGTGTATTAAAGTTGCCTGTTACCAACCGCTCAGTCAGAAAATGGTACCTGGAGACCAGTGAGACTCTAAGGGACTGTTTTGAATGTACAGACTGGACTGTACTACTGAATCCACAACATAGACGTGGACAGTAGGGTGCACATTCTGACAAAATATATTAACTTCTGTTGAGACACTGTGATGCCAGTAATGACTGTACGCTGTTTCCCCAATAATAAACTCTGGGATAACGGTAGCATCAAACAGCTCCTCAACCAGAAAAAGCTGGCGTTCAAGCAAGGGATGAGGAGAGGCTCAGGGAGGTTCAACATGAGCTGAAGGGGAGACTGAGACAGGCAAAGGTGGACTACAAAAGACAGGTGGGAAGTAAGCTGCAGCAGAACAACATCAGAGTGGTGTGGAAGGGAATGAAGAACTTCACAGGCTACACAAAGAAGAATAGCCAGGTTATGGATGGTGATGTGGACAAAGCCAACAACTTCAACCTATTCTTTAACAGGTTTCAAGAACTGTCCACTGTCCTTTACATCAGACGAGGTGAGGGCGGAGCTCAGGAGACTGCATATAGGGAAAGCTGCGGGCCCAGATGGAGTGTGTCCAAGGCTCCTGAAAGACTGTGTAGCCCAGCTGGCAGAGCCCCTTCAGTAGCTCTTCAACAAGAGTCTTCAAACAGGCAAAGTTCTGGTGCAGTGGAAAACATCTTGTCTAAAGTGGGGCGCCCGGCCCAGTTAAATGACTACCGACTGGTGGCCTTAACATCACACGTTATGAAGACCCTAGAGCGCCTGGTCCTCTGCTCCCTGAAGTCAGAGGTCACTGATGCTGTGGACCCCCTCCAGTTTGTCTATCAGGAGCAAATGAGAGTGGAAGATGCGGTTCTTTACATGCTGCATTGGGCCTACACTTACTTGGAGGAGCCAGGGTGTTGTGTGAGGATCCTTTTCCTTGACTTATCAAGTGCCTTTAACACTATCCAGCCCCCCATACTAAGAGACTGGTTGGAGAGGATGGGAGTAGATCACTTCCTGATCTCCTGGATAACAGACTACCTGACAGAGCAGCCTCAGGAAGCTGTGTCTCGGGGATGATCGGGAGCAGCACTGGTGCTCCACAGGGAACTGTTTATTAAGCTAGCAGCCAATGGCTAATAGTAAAACATCTAATGTTATTGTGCGAGCTTAGCAGCCAGCATTATCAATCCTGCCCATCTGTAACGTTAATTGGCATGGACAGCAACAAAACAGTGACAACAAAGTTTTTACCTTGTTGTCATTGTTTTGTTGCTGTATTTTATTTTTTATTTTCACTACCTCAGACTACTCAAAAATGTCATTGAAATCTTACAATAAACTTGCTGTTTTTTTTTGTTTTGCACTCCTGAGCCAGCTTAAAAGTATTGCTATTGATGTAACTGTTGTTATGTTCTAATTTTTATTCAAGATATTTTTTATACCTCTTTATTTTTTGTCATAGAAAAAAAAAGGTTACTGGTTGGAGGTGAGCTGTTTGCAGAGGTGCAGTAAGACCCTGTTGTCTGCAGCTCTTTATCAACATCTCACTGTGGCTGTTTCTGCTTTCACCTTCCTCCCTGCCATATTATTAGGCTTGCCTTTACTGAAGAAAAGCCGTTAACAATGTTCCACTAACTCAGTAATAACACATTTAATTTCCTACAGATTCTTCACAATAAAAGTCCCCTGTTATTTTGTTATGTGTAAACTTTTTTTGTGTAGCACCAAAATAAGGAAATGTAAGTTTTACAGCAGCAACTTCACACAAATTCTAATACGGGGGGTTAGCTTTTGTGATTACTCCTGAGAGGGTCCATCTCTGGTGCGGCTTGGTGTGGCATGGTGCATCTAAACTGACAACGGAAACACAAATCGGCGTGGCATGGCTTTACTCGGCTCAGCCAAGTGTTACAATGGAACAAGAGTAAGAGAGAGGGGAAGAGATTTTTCTGAAAATGATTAATAATTTTCTGAGAATGCGGCTTCGATACTTTAAGACTGACCCAACCAAAACCCGTGATATGTTCAAGCGTATCTGTTTTTTTTTTTGTTTGTTTTGTTTTAATTGTATAATGCAGTGATAACAGAGAAAGTGAAAACAGGTGTAGAAACATATAAACAGTAAAGACAGAAGATTACATAAAGTGAGAAAGAGACATACAATCAAAATAAAGAGCAACTAAGTACATCAGAACAAAATAAGACTATAAAACAAACAAGGAGTAGAGCACAGGCTGAAACTGATTGGTGCACAGATGAAAACAAGTATACTGCAATGCTGTATGAACCAGTGGGTATGTATGTGTGTGTGTGTGTGTGTAGGTGTGTGGATGTGTAGGGGCTGAATGAGTTTGGATCTCTTCTTCTTTTTTTTTTTTTTTTTTTTACATGCTTATCTGAACCGCACGACCCACAGGCCAACCTGGCAGGTCCTGCAGGCTGTGGGTTAACCTGCTCACTAATACTTGCATTTCAGCATCTTTGCACTTGAGGTCTAAGCCTGGACTGTTTCAGCTTCCTGCCAGATCAGCAAACTTTCTGTTGTTGCTGTCTCTGGAGCCGTTGTATTTCTTGCGAATGGTCAGTCTGCTCGGCTAGCTCAAGCTAACGCGTCAGCAGTGGCATCAAATACAGAAACAGTACAGGCTTGGTGTCGCATAAAGGCTCAACTTAATAACAGACTTAATACAGACTGAACTGAAAATGTCAGAATTGGTCTCAGTTAAAGCTTTTCGTTCCATTTTACACACTAGGCAGCGAGAAACCTATGAGCAATGCTTGTGTTTTTAATTGTTACTGTCCTTAAAAGTGTTGCACTTCCACTGCAAAATTGTTGAATTTTTGCCAATATTTATTGTTTGTAGTTTATTGCCTTAACCTTTCTTGAATGTTGTATTTATTATGATGTGTGCTGCTGACCTCTTGGCCAGGTCGCCCTTGTAAATGAGATCCTGATCTCAATGGGACTTATCTGGTTAAATAAAAGTTAAATAAAAAAAAATAACAGAGGGAAATAAGTATCAAATGAAGTTCTGTGTTGGTGTTGGTATCACTTTTTGTGTACTGGTATTGGCACTGGTGGTGAAATTTTAAAATGATACAGAGCCCTAGTAACTACTTGCCTAAAACCATAACATAAAGGCCCAGAGTCAAAGAGGCCGTGGCTCAGAGGTAGATTGGGTTGACAACCAATCGGAAGATCAATGATTCGATCCCCAGTCTGCATGTTGAAGATACTGTGAAAGATACTGAACCCCATTGCTCCTGATGATGCTTCCATCGGTGTGTGAGTGTGTTAAAAAATACTGAGCAGGTGAATGAATGATCTTTACTGTCATTGCACATGTTACAGAGCAACGAAAATTGTTTCAGTTTCAGCCCGTCCAAGAAACATAAAAAAAGACAGTGACACATAACAGGGGGAGGACAGGAGTGGGAGAACTGTGGGTCGCCATATGAACGGCGCCCCGTTACTTAGATGAAAAAAAAGGGAGAACAAGAGGGAGGAAGAGGGAAAAAGCAAAAGCAACTCCCAAACTAGGCTCCTGTAGGGGGTCACAGTGTGGGATTAGGAAAAAAACACCTCAGACTTGCACATGTGGGTGGGTGGGTGGGGGGGGGGTTGGGGGTCGCAGCACAGACACTGTGGGCCCCCCACAGGGCGCGCACGCAGCCACATTTGGGCGCATTGCAACAACCTCCCATGCTACACTGCGATGAAGGGAGCCACGAAGGCGTTGAGTTGGAGGGGGGTGTGCGTGTTATATGTGTCTTCGTGTGTGCATATGTGTAAGCCTGTGTACTTCATCTCCACTCAGTTCCAACCCATTGTCTCTGCCATCTGATAACTGATGATGAAGACACGGCCGTTGCCGTGGAGACAACCTCGGAGAGTTCTGATCCAGAAACAAAGTTCACAGGAGTAGGGGGTGGTGGTGGGGGGGGGGTAGGGCCGGAGCATCTTGTCTGCATAACATCCAGGAGAGTGGAGGGATAACCAGCCTTGGGAAGGCTGGTTATCTCGGGGAGCCAATGAAGAGCACATTTTACCGAGGCACCATTGAGAGCATCCTTTCCAGCTGCATCACTGTGTGGGGCGGGAGCCTCACTGACTACAACAGGAAAGGCCTGCAGCGCATATTAACATAGCCAGAAAGATCATCGGTGCCCCACTCCCCTCCCTGAAAGACATATACACCACCCACCTCACCCGCAAAGCCATCACAATCGTGAGTGATGCAAGCAACCCCGCCCACAATCTGTTCAGCCTCATGCCCTCTGGGAGGAGGTACAGGAGTCTCCGTTCACGCACCACCAGACTCACCAACAGCCTCATCCACCAGGCTGTTAGGATGTTGAACTCTCTCCCCTCTCTCCCCTCAGCTGACAGAAAACTCACCCCCCCCCCGACCCACAATGACTATCTTTGCACTACTATGCTATTACTGATTGTCTTTGCACCATTACACTTACACTGTGAAATTTTACTTTTTACTTTTAACTTTTTAACTTTTAAATCTATTTTCTTATTGTTTGTTACTGTGTACTTTATTTATTTATTGTTTACTTAGTGTCAGGATATGTCTGTCTTAGCTGTTTATATGTCTGTCTTTATTGTTGTGCCTGTGCACTTTACTGTCTACTTTTACTGTCAGAAATGTCTTGCCTTGTCTTGTCTCACCGTGGGATAGTGAGAAACGTAATTTCGATTTCCTTTTTCCTTTGACAATAAAGCTGACTTTGACTTTGACTTTGACTTTGATAACAATTGTTTTGGGTCAGGCAGACATTGCAATTTCCATCTGCCTTGAGTCTCTCTGAGTCTCTCGGTGGCTTTGCTTCAAATATATCTGAATTCAGTGCCCAATTTCAGCCGAGCCGAGCTTACAACTTCTCCAAGTTGGCATCCATCTTGTTAAGGAGTTCAGGAATCGCATCCAGCCTGCGCTTCTGATCAAGAATCGCATCCTGCTTGTGATTGAGCTCACATCTTGCTTGAGTCTGAGTGTTGGCAGCCCTGCACATTCCCTCAATAATGACGGGCAGCTTCTCAATTGCCAAAAGTGCTGCCAACGTCTTCTGAACTTTGCGACAGATCAGGAAGCTGCTAACTCCAAACAGCAGAATGCCTGTTATCATAATTCCAATTATGTACAAGTCTTCAACATCCTCAACGGAAAGGATTGACAGGCACACAATCCTCCACTTCTCCCAGGAGTCCATCGTGTATCCGGCTGCAAACATTCCGTCAGGGCAGGTGGGTTCTCCTTTACCCAGTCTCTTTGTTGAGAAAATTTGGTTGATTGCGTTGAGAGACCAGCTGATCAAATCCATGATTTTAGGTTTTGGAGAAAAATGCAGAGAGAGGCTCCGATAGATCAGACAGAGACAGCACAAGACAAAGAGCAGTAAACAGGGCAGATAAGGGCAGGGAGGGAGCGAGAGAAAAAGCGTCTGCCTTCGTTGAGAGCCACAAGGTGACACCTTGTATGGTAGCCTCGGCCACCAGAGTATGAATGTATGTGAATGGGTGAATGTCACTGGTAGTGTAAAAAGTGCTCTGAGTGGTTGGTTGATTAGAGAGGTGCTATACAAATTCAAGTTCATTTACCAAGTCCATAGCTGTGCACATACAGTAGATGGTTCCGGTATCCATGTTCCCATTATTTAACAGCTAATGTAACCAACAAAGGCAGTCACTCATAATGTCTCTATACTTCTTTAACTTCTGTCATGCCCACATAGCAGGTTTTAATGCTTTGCCATTGGTATTTGAGGTAATGGGAGTGATGAGTAATGAAGTGACTGATTACAGGAATCTGGGGCCCTGTGTTGGCTGTGTGTGACAGCTCTCATGTGACATCAGCTTTTCTCTCTGAGGGAGAAACTGTATGAAAAAAACAGCATCTACAGTGTGTATATGCGTGTGTGTGTGTGTGTGTGTGTGTGTGTGTGTGTGTGTGTGTGAGATATGACATCATTTGCCTCACTCCTGTCTTAGTTCTGTCAATGTGATGGAGCGATGTACACACACACACACACACGCACGCATGCACATATGCACGCACTTACACAAACACACTCATAGGCAGGCCACAGCGGCGCCAGTCGTGGATCATTTTCGTGTCAAGTTTGGATAAATCAGTGGTAATGTGGGCTGACTGTGCTGTACACCACTGCCTGCAGGCAGTCATGCAGTGATTTGCTTACGGCCCACACTGTTAACCAACGTTTGGAATTTCCCTGCAGATCCCCTTTTACTAGAATACCTAAGTGTATTTCAACTGGCAGTCCAGTTTTTTTTAACTATGTTTACTCAGGTTTATTTGTAGATATACGATAAGTACAGTACTCATTTTTGGTAAAATATTAAAAATGCTTTCAACATTTACAAGTTACACTTATGTGCTTTCTTAACAAGAGTGAGAAGAGGAGATGGATATCATTCTTACGTCTGTGTATTAACTAGCTACAGAGCTGAGTCAGGTGTGGTTAGCCTAGTTATCTAGCTAGCTTTTTTTAATAAAAAAGTTTAACATTTTTGGTGATTAACAATTTCCCTTTCTTTTCAAGAGTGAGATGAGGATACCAATCTTATGCCTGTGTGTTTTGAACAGAATTAGAGTCAGGAGGTGAGTAGACTAGCTTTATTAACATGAAGTTACCATGGTTAGGTTTAGGAAAAGAAACATGTTGAGGATGGATCTTAAAATGACTCAAAGTTCACATGACTCTGAACATACATGTCCTATGGGAAAGTCGATGGTTTCTGACCCATCCACCACTCCAGTCTGCCTTCTTATAAGACCACTTGGACCTCTCATGACTTCATGGGATATGTACAAATGTTGGTGCATTACTTTTCGTAGGAAAACAAATGAACAGTTTATGAGAACAGTCTGTGTTGTTTCTCACCAACCATATCCGGTTTTGGTCCGTGATACCAAACCTGGCAACTTTGGTGTGTCAGAAGGACTCTAGGAGTGGTGTTGATAGAAATATAGTTCCAGCATGTATGTACAGTAGTGATGCACGGGTCAGGGTTTTTTAAAACCTGCACCTAACCTACCCATTATGAGAGCCAGTCAAATATATGTGTTGATCAAGGACCCAAACTCGACCTGGAAAACCCACAAACCAGAGCTGAAAGTTTCTGGCAATGACCATCATTAATAACAACCTACTTGCTGCTTACTACATTGTATGTCACAATATAAAATGTGTGTTTTCTGTTTACAAAGTACAAATGTAGGAAGACAGCAAGTCAAATATGATCTGGAGCACACAGCTGGTATACTACATGGTTTTCTTATGTGACCTAACAGAGGCACATATTTAAAAGATTCAGGGTGCTTACTGTTAGGACATGATGTTAGGCCTACATATTCTCAGAGGGAAATATTTTTACCTGAAATTATGACAGAAATTATTTTAAATCGTCAGAGTGCAATAGATTTTTCTTGTCAAATTCAGATAACAGAAACCCTGAGTGATAAAGCTGCTTGCTTTGTTTTAGTTTGGGTGAGAGACAGAGAGAGTATGAGAGAGGGGCGAAGAGAAGGTGGACTATTGTGCAATGGTTCTGGAACTTATTAATAACTAACTTGCTTTGTTGCGTACTGACCTGCCTGCCCAAAACCTGCGATATTTTCTAACAAGCTTATACAAACCACCCATCCTGTGGGTCAACCCATGGGTCAACCTGCGCATCACTAACATACAGTAATGTTGGATACACACTACACTATATCAGCCTGATTATAGTCCGACGCAGCATTGTACGGAGTCGGC
Source organism: Cephalopholis sonnerati (assembly GCA_019142605.1). Lineage (NCBI taxonomy): Eukaryota > Metazoa > Chordata > Actinopteri > Perciformes > Serranidae > Cephalopholis > Cephalopholis sonnerati. The sequence continues at coordinate 650,145 of JAGQAX010000008.1, forward strand.
TCGGACCGTAAACAACAATGGTGTATGCAATAATTAATCATTTCATCTCTTGTAGTGTGTCATAGTAGACAACAACCGACGCCATGTCTGAGATGCCTCACAATGTTCCAACAGAAAATCTAGCATGTTTGATTTTCTTTTTGTCGTTCCCGTTTTGACTGCTCCCATCACAGCTGTCACTTTGACCAATGGGAACACAGAGCGACTTGCTGCCATAGACAATTGTATGTCAACAACAGCCCAGCCTTTTTGATATTTCCAATAGGGATGTTACAAAAAGGAAAAATGATGGCGTGAAACAGCAGAGACTCTTTAGCAACCCAGTGAGTACTGCCTTTAGCATCAAGCTAGCAATGAATGTTTTTCTTTCTAATGGAGGATATTAAGTAATAAAATGAAAAAATAGTGGTAGTACTTTTACGTACCACAACTGCAGAGGCTACCAGTTGAATCTGTAATGGACTACATTATAAACGGGCCGTTATTTATTATTCCCTATGTATTTTTATACTTTTACTTTTAATCCACTCCTGTTTGCCTTGACAAAGTTCATGCATCACGCTGTCATTTCAAACTCAACACTTCCTGTGTCCCATATGACTTCAGTTGAGAGAATCCCTTCATTTATTTAACAGGCTTTCATTGTGAAACATTTGCAGGAACCTGTTCTGGAGGAGTCAGTGACTTGCATAGTTCTCATGCAGTACTTCAAATGTAACTCCTGCCATCTGGTGGCACTCTTTACGTCACAAAAACAACACTTCGGCTGGCACACGTACAGCCACAGTGACTGAAAAAATAGTCATAATAATGAAAATAGGACAACAATAACCCGAGGACATCACACATGTTGTGAAAGACGACCAGGGATGATTGGTGTGGACCTTTGTGTAGTCTGTCATGTCTGTTGGCCAAGTTACGGCATGATTTTATGATTCCACAATCGCCTAATCTGACAATGTGACTGTTGGAACGGACAGAAATGTAATCTACTGTGAACAAGGCATAACTACAAACTGCTTTTTCCACATTTCTGTTGACTCCAGCGCTATACTTAACACACAGCATGAAAATGATAACCATCTGAACATCTCACTTGGAAAAGAAAATTAGAATTGCAAATCCAATTTTGATTACATTCCAGAGCAAATGTTCTTTGACAGTTACACCCTCTTCACAGTGAATGGTCAGGTGAGTGAAAGTAATTTTCTCTAACCTACTTCTGAACAACCAAGGGCAGCTCAATGAATGCCTTTTGAGGAGACTGGCTAAAAGTGTGCTTTGTTTTACCCATGCATCATTGAGTACTTGGATGGAGGCACTGGGATGCTATGGTGGCCGGCTGATCACCTTTGAGTGAACTGGTGTGAACACTTTAGCCATTAGTCATGGTTGGATGACATTTTGCACAAACACATTGTTTTTCTGAAGCACATTGAGGTTGTTAGGCCCTGCTGTTAGCATGGCAAAAATCACATAATAACTTGTAGCGTCTTAAATATTTTGTTTATGTTTCTAAGTTTGGATCAATGTGTTTTGTGTTTTTATTTGTAAAATCTGATGAAATAACGTCCAATTTTTGTATTTTTTATTTTAAAGGGGAACTATTATGCTTTTCCTCTTTTCTGACCTACAAATGTTGTTACAATGTGAGCTACTCGTGTTAAACGATGCCAAAGTGTCAAATAATGAGGTTTATGCATTTGGACGTGAGCCCTTGGATGGCTCTGCATGCTGTGTTTTACTGTCTTTTTTTAACAGAGTAGTCCGATTGACGTCAATGCATGCCGGACTTACTTATATGGGCATACCCAGGTATATGCCGCACAGGTAAGCAGGTAATGACAACAACAAGCTACGGCTAACGGCTAATGTTACTTACCATTCAGCGACATCTTGAAGTAATCTCTGTACTTGAGAAACGTCAGGCTGTCCAGTCTCTACCTCTGGATCGAATTCGGGATCCAACACATACAGCTGTATTTCAAAAGTTGACATTTTCAAAAGTGAAATTCTCTCAACTTCCGCACCGGCAAAATAAGGAGGTGGGGCTCGGCAGCGCTCGGCAGCCCTTCAGAAGTCCTCGGGAGTGTGACCAATCACAGCGGAGTGGGCACGGCGGGAGGCGCACATGGGGGAGGGCCGGGGGGTGGAGTAAATTACACAGACTGTTTTCGTGGGATGCAGGAAATACAAGGAAGCGATGCAGCGAGAAAATGAGTATAATACCTCCCCTTTAATGACAAAGTTTCAGTACTTTTATTGACAGATATGGCTTATTGACTTACATAACATTTTAGCTTAGGTTTGCATTTGAAGATACTCCAGGAAATGGCATCATAATAAGTAAAAAAAACAAAATACAAATGCAGGCACTGGCAGACCATATCTAATGCAGAGTTCAAAGGGTTTTAATTTCATTTCAGTCTGTGTGTCAGTGCACAGATTGTGACTGATAATGCTACTGAGTATCATAATACTGGTATCAGCCTTTTAAGAAAGCCAACCCAGGGACTGGTCAATGTTCATCAAGACTTGTGGATATGTGTGTGCTTGTTTATGAGTGTCGGCCATTCACAGCGTGTGTCAGCGTGGCCTCTGCTGAATGTGTCCAGTGTTGTGTTAAAGCACAGCGGACTCATTCATAAGGCTCTGCAGCAGTTTGAGTAAACAGTTCACCTTCAGCTGCTGCAGCAGGAGCTGGAAGTGTGACTTTCTCTGTTGACGAATGGGAAGGAAACAAGAAAGACCATCATTAGTCTTGGCTCATCTGCCTCAGCTGCTAACGCTGCATACTTTTCAGTGTTGGCTACTGATTAGCACCATGAGGAGCAGAGGGATTAAACATGTTAGTGTGTGTTTGTTTGATGAAAGAATTGCTTTAAAGTTCATTCAAGTCCCAAGATTCCTAAACACCAGTGCTGTAAGTATAGTTTGTGGTCAGGTTTTGTGCAGAGGGCCCCTGCATCTCCATGTTCTTAGCTTCTTGTTGATCTGCCCATGGTAGTAACATTTACATAAAGCTAAACTCACATTACAGGACTTTCAGAGTGGTCAGACTGGTGTACATTTCACACTACACAACTTGCTGTCTTGAAATCGGGAGTCTTCAAGTCGTGGTTTTCACACTATATGACTGACTGGGGACAGGAAGTCACACACAACTATCTTTCACCAGGAAAAATTCCCAATGAGTATTTCATGTGTTGCACAGGTTGAACCAAAACCAGGGGTCAGGGGGTTGCTTATTAGAAAATCAAGTCAAAAAGTAAACAAAGCAGCATTCTGAGATATTGGCTAATAACAGAAACATTGGGAGCAATAGTCCATCTTACACCCTCTCTTCCCATCTCTCTGTTCTCTCTGTCCACTGCAAACACACACCGTGGAAAACAATGCAGCGCCACTTGTCTCTGTCCTTAACCTGTGTCTTTTGCTCTCATTGGCTGTAGCAAAATTCTTGATGTGTCCAAATAGAGATATAGATATCTGAGGAGCGTCTTAGATGCATTGGTCAGCCTCCATGCTTTGCAAGTTAAGAGATCCTGCTGATAGTAGTTTAAGTTGAATTGCATCTCTGATGTTTCCATTCAACTTTTGCTAACATTTCAAATTGCTTGTGGAAGTGCTGATTAACTAATATACATTTGCTTTTGTTCTCTATAGGGGCATTCAGTATTTTAGCCATGCCAACACTATGGGATGTTGACAGTTGAACAGTGCACCACTTTGGTCCAGACTGAAATTTTTCAACAACTATTCAATGGATTTCCATGAAATTTGGTTTAGACATTTATATTCCCTTCAGGGTGAATTCCAGTACTTTGGTAATTATCTGACTTTTCATCTAACACCATCATCACGTCAGATTTGAATTTGTCCTTTGGTTTTTGACCAGAAAACTACAAAACTATAATCCCATCACCCTTAGCTGTACTTTATGTTTAGTGCTAATAAACAATTGTTAGTATGGTAACACATTAAACTAAGATGATGAACATGCCTAAAATGACCTGCTAAACATCGGCACATTAACATTGTCACTGTGAGCATTTTAGCATGCTAACATTACCATTTAGCCCAAAGCACCTGTATTTCCAGGTATTTTACCTGGATCTACTCACTGCATGTTGCACCATTTCATATGATACAGCAGATACTTTATTTAGGCTGCAGCACAGTTGATAAACTTAACTGCAAAACTAAAGAATTACATTCTTTTATTGCCAGATTAAACTTAAGTTTTAGTCTCACCTCACTTCCTGCCTATATGCTCCCTCCAGTGTTGAGGGAGGTGCCTGATCAGGTGGAGGGTTGTGAAGGAGGTGTCGACTGAGGCATGTTGACCCATTCAGATAGACCCAAACATGGATTGTTATGTGTCACCATGTCAGTCTGAATGGGGTAAAGATGGGATTACTTAACATGCTATCCCAGTTAATTAAATGAATGTAGTGGATGTCGGTCAGGAGAGGGGTATGGGGTGACTTGGGAGAGGCCCATAGACATTCCGGAACCAGCCAGGTTGAAACACAACAGCAGACAAATTATTTTACGGGTGATTGTGAGAGTTGGCTAAACAAACAGTCTAAAGTTCAAGCAGACAGTAAATTATACTGTAAGCTCCATTCTTTTGCTGCAATGTGTTATTGCTGTTGAGTCACTTACATAGATAATCTACATCCACCAAGGATGTGACTTTTTCTCATCAAGCAAATAAAAAGTCTGGCTTGTTCAGACAGGTAACAAAAGCATGTATGGACAGTATTAGGACAGCTGGATATGTTAAAACAATATCGCTGCCCTTTCATTTGTACAAAACTTGCTCCCCCAATAAATAAGTGGGTGCAGGCAGCTGACCAACCAGCAGTGGCTTGATAGTGTAATAGCAAGAGTTAATACGTTTACATGCACAGTTAAGTGGAGTTACGGTTATAGCTTGAGTAGTCCATTTAATTGGACAACTGCCATTATTCCAGTATACAAGCATGAGAGGGGAATCGATCTATTGATCAAAGTATGTCCAACTCCACTACAATAGGTAGTGATATGCCCCCTTTCAGCTTGTTTGTAGTTTTCCATTTGACCTATTATGGCACAGACTAAGTGGCAGCTATAGCTCAGAGGTAGAATGGGTTGACCACCAATTGGAGGATTGGTGGTCAATCAATTTTATTTATAAAGCCCAATATCACAACTCACAATTTGCCTCAGAGGGCTTTACAGCATACGACATCCCTCTGTCCTTTGGACCCTCACAGCGGATAAGGAAAAACTCCCCCCAAAAAACCCTTGAACGGGGAAAAAAAAAAATGGTAGAAACCTCAGGAAAAGCAACTGAGGAGGGATCCCTCTTCCAGGACAGACAGACATGTAATAGATGTCATACAGAACAGATCAGCATAGTAAATTAACAGTAATCCATATGACACAATGAGACATAAAGAGAGACAGAGAGGGAGAGAGAGAGAAGTTGAGACAGAGCCAGAGAGAGATGCAGGGCAGACAGCAATGCTAATAGCTTACAACGACATTAATTTAGGTAACAATATTATAGTCATAATTACAGTAATTGTGGTACAATATGTTGTAGGCATATATCAATATATGGTAGTACGTGTATGTGACAATAATCATATGTGTATAATAACAGTACAAGTATGACTAATAGTAACAGCAGCAGGCATCAGGCAGGACCACGGCAGCAGCACAACCACGACACATCATCCAGGCACAGCTGCAATACGAGTTAACCTGTGAGACAGTGGAGCACAAAGGCTCCTGAGAAGAAGCTGAGTTAGTGATATGCAGTAGAGGCGAGTTAGTGAGATGCAGTAACAGGACATGAATGTTAGCAAAGGAAAGAGAGAGAGAAGGAGAAAAGGGGCTTGGTGTATTATAGGAGGTCCCTCGGCAGACTAGGCCTATGTCAGTCTAACTAGGGGCTGGTCCAAGACAAGCCTGAGCCAGCCCTAACTATAAGCTTTATCATAAAGGAAAGTCTTAAGTCTAGTTTTAAATGTGGAGACAGTGTCTGCCTCCCAGACCGAAACAGGAAGATGATTCCACAGAAGAGGAGCCTAATAGCTGAAGGCTCTGGCTCCTGTTCTACTTTTTGAGACTTTAGGGACCATGAGTAACCCTGCATTCTCAGAGCCCAGTGTTCTGGTGGGATAACACGGCACTATGAACTCTCTAAGATATGATGGAGCCTGATCATTTAGAGCTTTGTAAGTTAGGAATAAGATTTTAAATTCAATTCTGGATTTTACAGGGAGCCAGTGCAGAGGAGCTAAAACAGGAGAAATGTGATCTTGTTTCTTTGTTCCTGTCAGTACACATGCCACCACATTCTGGATTAGTTGGAGAGTTTTTAGGGACTTATTAGAGCTACCTGATAATAGAGAATTACAGTAATCCAGCCTAGAGGTGACAAAAGTGTGGACCAATTTTTCTATATCTTTTTGGGACAGGATAGGCCTAATTTTTGCAATATTACACAGTTGAAAAAAAGCAGTCCATGAGGTTTGTTTTAAATGGGAGTTAAAAGACAAATCTTGATCAAATATTACTCCGAGGTTTCTTACGGTAGTGCCAGAGGCCAGATCAACGCCACCCAGAGAAACTATATCATCAGATAAAGAGTTTCTGAGGTGTTTGGGGCCAAGAACAAAAACTTCAGTTTTGTCTGAATTTAACATCAGGAAATTGGAGCTCATCCAGGTTTTTATATCTTTAAGGCATTTTTGAAGTTTAGTTAATTGATCCGTTTCTTCTGGCTTTATCGATAAATACAACTGTGTATCATCATAACAATGGAAATTTACAGAGTGATTTCTAATGATGTTACCTAAGGGAAGCATATATAGAGTGAATAGAATTGGTCCAAGCACTGAACCTTGAGGAACTCCCACTGCATGAAAAGTGGGATTTTCGTCCCCGTAAACGCCCGGAAATCTCACTCATTTTCGTCAGTTTCCGACAATTTACAGGCTGCGAACGCGGCGTTTATGGGTGCCACAAATTGTTGAATACGGACCCATGATGTATGTGGAGACCTCCCGGGAGGTGCTAATGGCTCTAATTAGCATATGAATAGCAGCGGAGCCGCGTCTGGCTTGAAATTCCTCACTCCAGGATTGGATGAAACCACTACTTTGAAACAAGAAAAATCACTCGTGATTGGTCGGCAGATCTGTCGCTATTGGTCACTCTGGGTCATTATAAATGTAAACCCCTCCCCTAAAATAATAAAATATAAAAATAATTTTAAAAATAATTATTATTATAATATAATAATTATGATAATGTATAATTATTATTTAAAATTAAAATAAATGTATTATTATGTTGTATATTCATGTCATTGTTATCCTATGGGCTACACTATTATTACCATCAAGGACATGAATGAATTTATTGAGTAAAGGAACATTTGCAAGGGACATGTTTATTCAAAGAAAGAGCTTTATTTATATCACACAACTATGTACATGTACATTTCAACAACAAATCAAAATCATACAGCGCCATCAACTGTCTATTATTCGCCGCCTCTGACCTGTCGGCATCTGACGCCGATCTGTCTGCATGTGCTCCATCTTGCAGACGTCTGTGGTGCTGCCCTGTAGTTTGGGTTCGCCTCCAATCTGACTGCAGCGTTGCAAAGAGTTCAGTCAGCTCCTGCTGCGGAACGACGGAGGTCGCACAATCCACCCAGACACCCCGTCAAGTGTGCCGTCTTCCTCATGTCGACGGTGGCCCACTTCCTTAGGTCCACCTCGTCTTCTGCCAGGACACTCTGTCTCGCTTCCAGCAGCTGTAAAAACAATCAGTAAAAACAATAAGTACTGCGCAGTGCACTGCATATTGACACAACACATCTATTAATGCACCTGAAAATAGTCACACTGACCAACAACGAGTCTGATCTAAAAGTCACAATAAAAAGTAAAAAAGAAACAGTAAAAGCCACTTACACACAATGGCGTCATTATCTGCATTAAGTGAATCCGGACTTGCGGACAGAGCTCTCAGTAAATAAGAGGTCACGGCCTGGTTATGAGGCGAGGTCAGTAACCAAACTTAGACTGGTTCTGCTTCTTCATTTGTTCTTTTACTTTTAGCTTAGATAGCAGTCACCGAATATATTCTTACCGCCGTTTGGGGATTGGTGCACCCGTCTTCTCTTGTTAGTTAGTCTCCTCCACACGAGTTTACTGCGGTTACTGAGTCATATCGGCAGCAAACACAGCAAGCTGACAGACAGCCCACTGATAGCGTTCAGCTGTTTCTTCATCCATGCTGAGGAGTTTCCGGGTGTTGAAGGAGAGATGCCGTTCAGCCACTGTAGTTCACGAAACAGTAAAGCAGCGAAAAACACGCGACATGGAAGAGACTGTCTGAATATACAGGAGTAAAAACAGGACTGTTGATATGCTCGTCTTGCAAGGTCTTCCGTTTGAATCATGCCAAGCTCGCACGTGATTGGATGAGAGCTAGATGGCTCGTTGGGCTCCTCCAATCACATGATCATTGTTTACGGAAGAGGTCACTGCAGTCATGCCACTACGCACAGTGGCTGAGCTCTAGGAGACTGTGATGTTGTTTGCATGGAGTGCACATTTGACCTTTGTGGCAAAGCCTGGTTAAAACTAATTGTTGAAATAAATTGTTTTGTGTATCTTTTTTATTGAACATTGACCATTGCTAATGACCATACACAGTAATTAATCTACCATACTTTCATGAAATAAATCAATTCAAGCTAAAATTTAAGAGTCTATAATTAGGCTATACTAAGCCTCATCTATTTATACCAGAGATGAATGAAGCTAATGCCTTTTAGAGAAATGTCACCTCTGTGTGGGGAGTGAAACTCCCCCTGCTCCCCTGGTTTGCATTTCTATAGCTCACAGCATGTTCATTTACATGTTAAAGCCTCCACTAGAATTAGGGGAAGGGGGGACAACTGCCAAGCAAGGCCCACGACAATTTATGACAGTTTCCGGCAGTTTTCTGTGTTGCCTGTAAATTGCCGCGTGCAGCCGTAAACCTGAAATTCCACGGCAGTTTACAGTGCCGCATACTGACGGAAATCCCTCTTTTCATGCAGTGTCCAAAACAAACTTTAGTACGTAAAGATGATTCATTATGAACCGGAATGAACTGAAAATGATCGGATAAATAAGATTTAAACCAGTTTAGTGCAGAACCTTTAAGGCCAATTGAGTGTTCCAGTCTCTGTCGCAGAATTTGATGGTCAATTGTGTCAAATGCGGCACTAAGATCTAGTAAAACAAGTACAGATATGAGTCCTTTGTCTAAAGCAATCAGAAGATCATTTGTAATTTTAACTAGTGCTGTCTCAGTGCTATGATGCACTCTAAAGCCTGACTGAAATTCCTCAAATAAATTGTTATCATGGAGAAAGTCACACAGCTGGTCTGTGACTACTTTCTCAAGGATCTTTGAAAGAAAGGGAAGATTAGATATTGGTCTATAGTTGGCTAACACCTCTGGATCCAGGGTGGGCTTTTTTAAGAGGTTTAATTACAGCGACCTTAAAAGACTGTGGTACATAGCCTGTTAATAAAGATATATTGATCATGTCTAATATGTAAGTGTTAATTAAAGGTAAGACTTCTTTAAGTAGCATAGTTGGGATGGGGTCTAAGAGACACGTTGATGACTTGGATGAAGAAATCATTGAGGTCAATTGTTGAAGAAAAATCGGGGAGAAGCAATCTAAACATGTATCAGGTCTTATAGCTGTGTAGACATTTAACAGTGTTGGGCAGTAGCGTCGCTACAAATAGCGTTGTTTGTAACTAACTACATTTTTCAGTAGCTTGGCGGTAGCATCACTATTTCCTGAATCAAATAGCTTTTCAATAGCTTAACTGTTTTATTGATTAAGTAGTGTGGTGGCGACCGTTCAAGCTCTTTTTTCCGAGGCCAAACCATGCGGAACGATCTAAAACATCCCCACAGCACAGGCATGTTCTGTGAAGTGTGAGAGAGTGAATGTGAAACATGTTCACACAGCTGAGCTTGCAAAACAACGGAAGCATGAGCCGAGGCCCTTTCCGAAAGTTGATACTTGGTCCCCTAGCTACGTCCACTGTGCTAAATGCATCGATAGAGTGGGGGAGCATGTGGTGTCTAGTTTGGGAAAACCCCTCGACGTGACGCAAAAGTCCAATCAGATCGCTTACAGGCTTGCATCTTTGTGTCCGGGTGACAGTAAGAACCAGACTCAGTTCAAAAACCTGCCAATTTCACACTAGCAAGCGTGTCCGTCTCATAAACTCGCTACTGGTTGTGTTTCAACTATTTCCGGAGGCACTGACCACTCTTCGGCTTGGCGTTCATTCACTCAAACAAATATTTATTGTATCACAGTATATGACTGTTAGCTAACAGGTCACTGGTTTACCTGATGGTAACATTAGCGAGCAGTGTTTGGGCAAAAAAGATGAAATATTGTTTAAATATGCTTACAGCTGAAAGCCAAGTTATGTTAAATGGTAAAACACGTAATGCTCTTCATGTTTCATTGCTGCTAAGGTTTGCCGATAGACAGGGCATTAATGTTACACTGTCTGACCCTGTCTTGTGTAGAGTGAAAATACTCCTCCTGTGAGATGTGCTAGCCCACTGTACCCCCTCTTCCTCTCTGTCTCTCTCTCTCTCTCTCACTCACACACACACATGCACACGCACACACACACGCACACACGCACAGACACACAACTCAATGTGTTTTATGTTGCCTTTCTTTGTCAAAAGAAGCTTTTATGTAATACCAGTAACTGGTTAATGTTCAAACCAAATTTTTTTGAGGATATATTTTTGAGGAAAATAAGGGAAGCAATTTTCTTCCAAGAGCAGATTGAAATATTTATTTGTGAGATTAGTGATTTTGTTTTTTGAAATTACAGTGAATTTTTTGTTATGCTGCATGGCTTGACCTCTCCACTTGTCTTCGTTTATACTGTACTTAGCCTATATTCTTATTTTAGGCATTGTTTTAAAGCCTTGGGAAATGTTAAGGAATGTCCTAATAAAGTAAATGGAATTCCAGCAATGTTTTGTTTTGGATTTACTAAATTGGCAGGTAACCACAAGAATATTCACTTGGCATGACATTGGTTCAACTCACATTAACTATTATCATTATCACTATGTGGAGTTGGTTTAACTACCAGTAAGTAGCTTTTCATGTAGCTAACTACTTTTGCTGTGTCTGTGTAACTTAGCTTACTACATTTTTTTCTGGGTGGTTGTTGTGAAGCTTAATTTACTGCTGAGTAACTGGTAGCTTAGCTCACTACAATATCCATGTAGCTTGCCCATCACTGACATTTAAGCATGTTGGTTGCTAGTTGGGAAGTTGTTGTTGCTGTTAAATGCACAGCACTAAAATTAAGCGTGGAGATAGATCTGGCTATGTGAGACTAGTTTCATGTAGTGTTTGGGATTTTAAGAATGTAACATGCTTCCTGTGTGTCACCTGAGATAGGCAGCCAATGTCAGGCAGAAAAATCATGCAATATGCACTCGCATTTTTTTTAAATGTCCTCATTTGTTTTACAGAGGTTGTTTTACAGTAAAGGGACATCTGTCTCTGGTATTGTCATTGTCTGTTGATACACAATTATCGTCATTAGGGTTGCTAATCAAAGAGAGTATTACTGCAGCAATTGACAAAAATGTCCACATTTAACTATACTGGGAAAAAGCGTGAAAAAACTCTTTTCTCTCTCTATGTTGGCTTCTGTCAGTTGGTCCCGGTCCATGTGTCTGGCTGTGTCTAGACAAACCACAGTGTCTTGCTAATCCTGGGCTTCTGCCTTACATTACAGCCATCAATTTAAGACCTCCAGGCCTCCTAATTCATCGTGCTGTATAATAGTGGGACACTGTCAAACACTCCTTCACTGCACACGTTTGTCAGAATTACGCTGTACATGTGTGTGTGCTCTGCAGCATCTGTGAGACATGGCAATACATGTGCCTGTCAGTGCTGCACTTGTCACGCCTGTCCTGTATAAGCATAATTCAAACACTTCCACACACATGGTTCATGGTTGGTATATGAGGAGGATTTTGATGCTGCTACTCTTTCATGGCTGCTGTCATACTGGGGGAGTGTGTATTATTTGGATATCAGAGTGTCAGGCTTCAACCCACCTGGCTTTTAAAAGTCTGATACCTGTCACAATATCATGCATTCAAAATGATCTACACTGTTTTACATGTCAACATTACTGGTGATACGGAATACCAATCATAGACCTTATAAATAATGGATGTAGCTACAGGGACGTCACCTGTTGGTTTGTCGACTCTCATTTTGAAGCCTTGAATTTAGCATTTCAGTCAACACCATCTTGCTTTTTTGGAGCCAGAAGTGACTACATTTGGACAAGAGGCTGGAGCTGTGGAGGAGCGAGGGGTAGATCTGACTGAGTAGGAGAGAACACAATCCACAGAGAGCCTGTCACTCAAAGTGACCCGCCCTTCATTATGCGTAACTTTAAGCCTAACATGTTACTGGTAAGATAACAGTTGTTATGAAGGGGGAAATTATCTATAGAAACCAAAACCATTTTTTGTACCAGGCTGTAACATGTTAATGCCTGCTGTGAAGTTGGAAATTTTAACATGGGGGTCTGTAGGGATTGACTAGCTTCTGGAGTCAGTCTCAAGAGGCCGTTCAAAGAACTGCAGTTTTGGGCACTGCTGTGTTGTTTCTTTTTTTTTGCTCCAGAGATTTGTCTTATAGCTTGGAGACTATACGCTAACCTTGGTTACAAACTAGAGATGTAGAGTTAAAAAAAATGTGGCCATTTAAACATGCAGGGACAGGATAATGAAAAATGCTATAAAGATGAGAGGACATTATAGGAATTGTATGATCTATTGTTAATGGAGGGGACAAAAAGTCAGGATATGTCTGCCCTTGCTTATTTAAGTTTGATCATTCCTTTTGTAATTGTCTGCAAGTTCCCAAATTTGTGTAAGTGTAATGCTAAATTGTTAGGGTACTCCTCAATCTTATAAAACTCTTCCTTCAAAAATGTATTCTTATTTAAACAACTTAAATTCTCCATATCACTTATGTGCCTGTCTACAAAACCTTTAACCAGATTCTCACCGGTCTGTCCTGTCTGTCTGTCACTCACAAACATATCCTAAATCAGCCATCCTGTCTCCTTTCCTCTAGATGTCATCTCTCCTACACACTTCAATCCTTACTTCAGGCGGCTGACATTTGACGTGTCCTCCATGGAGAAGAACGCCTCCAACCTGGTGAAGGCTGAACTGAGGATCTTCCGTCTTCAAAACCACGGGGCGCGAGTGTCAGAGCAGCGCATCGAACTTTACCAGGTACACCAACCCATGCTCATCCCAACTCATCAAATACTGCTGCTTTGTCAGTGGACCGCAAAGTCTAAATATGACGCGCTAGATACCTTCCTGCACTGGTTTCGGACATTCTTGGACTGTGTGCAGTGTTTCCCATTAATCAATGAGACTGTGGCGGCCACTAGATACGTTTGGCGCGAACCAGATTCCAGCGACACTGGAGCGGGACGTCTGACTCTGAGGTAAGTGCAACTTCTTTTTTGGGCAATAGCTCCCATGCTAACTGCGGCCGTGGACACAGTATCTCACTGCGCTGTCTGCCCCCCTTCTCGGGAAGAGGAACGGCTGCACCGCGCACGTCTCGGTTCCAGAATTTCAGTGACGAGAGCGGCCACGCTGCTTCACTATCACCGCGCATTCAGAGTCCGTACAGGCACACAGTACAATCACCTGTTACCATACCAACGAGCTGACGCGGCTTATTATTTCATATTCTCCTCTCCTGGGGCCTCATTTATTACAGCGTGTAAAAGTCCTCTTAAATTTCACTTACGACGAAAAGGCAAAACGTGCGTACGACCAAAATATATACACTCTTTTCAGGTCTATCAAACTCTGCGTACATACGGCTGCACGCTATTCCCCGTGATAAATCACACCGCGCCGAGAAAAGTGTGGATGTGAACACACCTCGTTTCCCGCCTTGAACACGCCCGAACATAACCATAGCCTATATGGTCAATGCAAATCAGTACGTGCATATTAAGTAGCCATGTGCGCTCTGGGATTTTGTAGAGTGACGTCAGTGTAAGACGGCGAACACAACAGACGGAGAGAGCATGGAAGAAGCTGAATTTCTCTCAAAGCGAGATACACAGCAATATCGGGAAATATCAGTCAGATGGCCAGAGTTTGTAAACAGCCCGAGTTTGTAAATAGTTGTGTAGTGTAATGTGTAAATAGTGTAAATAACCTGTTGTTGAAATGTTGTTCAGTAAATTGTTCAAAAGATTGTGAGTGAGTGAGTGAGTGAGTGAGTGAGTGAATGAGTGAGTGAGTGAGTTTTTGGTTTTGTTTCTGAATTAAATTTAAAATATTTCTGATATGCCTTTGTAAGTTCTTATTTATCAACGTATGTTCATGTCCATGGTCCCAAAATGCACTTACTGTAAGGGCGATACATCGCGCTTAAAAACGTACACACGCATTAAAACCGCCGAGGGTCAGAGACTCTCCCACCACAGTCTCCTAAAATCCTGTGGGAAACACTGGTGTGTACATTTTCTATGACAACGGAAGTGTATTTTAAAAAGAATTGATGCGTGTACCAAAAAAATTGACAGTTTCTGCTTATTACATGTGTACAGTCTTTCAAAATGAAATAACAACATAGCAAACACTTTGTTTTTATGTTTATTTCCTTAGGTTTAGGCAAGAAAAGCACATGGTTGGGTTTAGAAAATGGTTTGGCTTAAAATTAGCACAGCTGTTATTAAGGTCGTGACATATGTCATGTGACATTTGTAACTACCGTAGCATGCTACACATACTAGCACACTACTTTGTTATTAAAATAACAAAAATTACATAATAAAAACAATATGATACTACTACTACTACTACTAATACTAATAATAATAATAATAATTATAAAGTCTGGAGTTTGTTTGACCCATCGACCTCCCCACCCAGCCTCCCTAAAGCCCCTTCATCGCTCTTCATACTGTTTCAGTTGCAGGCAGCATTACAAACTGCTGCCAGCCACCATGTTTCATAATACCACAAAAGGTGGCTTTGTGCTTCAGTATCTTATGAGGCCATCCACTGAAAAAGCTGTAGTATTTGATGAGTTCAGTTGTTGCCCACTGCATTAACAACTGATGCTGGCTGATGCATATCACATTGCTGCAAGTGTGCCTCCGTGCCTTGGTATCTCATGCTGAGATCACTGACAAAGTGGCAATATTTGAAAAGTTGGGAATAATAATGGGCTAAATACACACACTTTCCTCTAGGCTGATATCAGGAGTTAGGAGTTAGTACAATAATGAGTTTGGGGATTTTTGCAGACTAGGAAGGATTGTCAATTTACTATTCATACATTACAATTAAATAAAAAAAATGACTGTTGCATATTATTTTTTATGGGGGACATATTATTGTTTTCGTGATTTTTGTGATTTTATCATTTACAGACTATTATGCAGTAGGGATATTTGATATGCCATGCATGTAGGAAACCCTTGTTAGACACATGGCAAGAAATGGCCCACTGGATGACTTTGCACAGACACTATTAATGCAGTTGCGAAGGCTAAGAGGTGCCAGCAAGTTAAACAGAGAGGAGTCTACTTCCTGTAAAATGCTGCTTCAGAGTCTTACACCCTCACCAGAATACAGCTCTCTGGAAAACAAACAAACAAAAAAACACACATACAAAACACAAACATTTAGTATTTGTTGTGGTCATATTTAAATATATTAAACATTGTGCAAAATATTGTCAGTTAGAAACTTCATAACAAAATAGTCTGTATTATTTATTTTAAAATGAGATTGGTGGAACCCTACTGCCCTATTTCTCCACTTATTATCCATAGTTTTTTTTGTTATATATGTAAACAAACTGACTGGCCTGTCTCAAAATGGAGGCAAGCTACTGCCAACTTCTTTTTTGCCAACCAGGGCCCGTGCTGAAACAATGTGGATTCCTCACACTTCGTGGTTCATAGCCAGTCAATAGCCAGCCACTTGCCTGATGGCTCATCTTGTAGTAAATGACATTCCTCACCTTCACAAGAGTTTTCAACTTTCTTGGAGTTATTGACTGTTATAGATGTATATAAACACAACAACTGGTGAAGCAGGTGTAAGTGGACTCAAATGCATGACTCTGGAGATAGTTTAAGTAATATAACTCAGTCTTTACTGGTCAAAAGGTAGGTTAATTACACAGAAGGACTATCAGTGGAGGCAAACAAATCCAATAGGGATGAAGCAGAGGCAGAGTCAATCAACAGGCTAAATCCAAAGAACCAAGAGAAGGACACAGGGAAACAAGGGCTGGAAAGCTAGACACAGAAGGAGCTACGACAAACTGGCACTGAGAGAAAACAAAGGTGAACACTAAATACTCTGGTGAGGGGAAAGATAATGAGACGCAGGTGAGGCTATTCAGGGCAGGAAAGACAATCACACACAGGTGAAGGCATCAAAAGCAAGGGAAAACACACAGGGGCAGGAAGTGAATGGATCTGAAACTAGAGGGGACGTGAGTTTCAAAGTCAAACAGGAAACAACATGAACTAACAGGCAGTGTCATGTTAGCCTACTAAAACATCTGACACTGATTTCATGTTTAGAAATGTAAACTCTGGGCTTAACGTAGAATTTGAAATTTACAACAGATGGCAAGTGGTACATTGTTATCAGGCAAAGATGCATTAGACTACTAAAGAGAAATTAACCTGCTTATACTCACACTGATTGGTCGTTATGTGAGGATCGTTCATTAGAGCAGGGTAAATTAGACACCACCAGATGGCCAAAGCTGAAGAAAATTGCTAATGTTACAGAGGATAACTAGGCCAAGTTGTTTCAATCTCCATGAAACATTTTTTTAATCAGAGTCAGCAGTGATTCTTATTGAGTGTCTCCTTTTCCTCACCAGATCTTTGGAAATTTCTGCATTCGTTTCAGATCAACTTAGAAATAAAGAAAAAAGTTGACCTAAATATTTAAGTACATATAAATTTACAGTAATACACATTCTTGATGGTGTGTCATGTGTCTGCATGTACCTTTGCTGCGTTTGACAGAAGCCAAAGAAATTTCCACTGAGGTGGACAGTAACCTTATCTATCTATCTATCTATCTATCTATCTATCTATCTATCTATCTATCAACTTTTTGACTTAAATGTTAGACTACTGTCAAACTGCTGTGAGCACACAGCCTAATTGTTTTCCAAGCATGGGAAACATAATGCAACTGCTTTCAAGATGATAAGGCTAATTTTGAATGATTATAATGCAATAGCATTTTCACAATCAGTATTATTATTCAATAGCATGTGGTACAGGGTGCAGCTGTGGCTTAGGAGGAGTGGGGTATCACTCACCAACTCACCAATCTGAAGATCTGTGGTTTGATCCCATGTCAGAGTATAATTTGGCAAGATACTGCACCCTAAATTGTGTGTGAATGTGTGTGTGTGTGTGTGTTTAACTGGATAGCTTGTGGCACCTTGTATGGTATTGGTATTCTCGGCTCTGGGTATATGAATAGTTGTGTGAATAGAATAGTTTATACTAGAAAGACTAGAAGGGCACTTTACAAGTGGCACTTCACAATTTAGGGACAGGGACAAATATAATTTTATGAATATGCTGCCCATCTGAAAATGTAATAAATTCCCAATAATGTAATCAGGTATTGCTTTATTGGTAAAATTGTTTTGCAATATCATTCAGTACAAATGTGTATTAAGGAAAATCGCATAAGAAAGAAATGAAAATGTCAGACAGCAAATGGTGCACAAACACAGGTCTTTAAAGTGCCGGGTTACAAAGAGACAGTCACCCAAAGGGTTCAAACAGTACACTCATCCGATGAGTTACACTGTAAAACCTCTTTGTTAACTGTCAGTCCACCACATCATAAAACTCTTTTATGACCAACCTCTACCTCAGATTTTTTTTCTCTACTGTTTGTGTCTGAGCTTCAGTGTCTCCTCTGTCAGGTTTCCCACACAAGTCCTAACAGCAGATCGCAGGGAAAGCAGCAGGAATTGTGTTTTACACATTAGGCAGCAATGAGCCAACATAAACACATGGTTCTGAAGGACAGCAGAATAACAGAGGTCTGTTCAGCATCTGGTTACGGTCTCACAGCTCCACCCAGACCTGGCCAATCAATCAGAGAGAACAGAGCAGACTGCTAGACCTCAACTGACTATTCCACCAACAGTCCTTCAAAGCTACTGTGGCTGCCATCTACTGTCTTCTCTGTTAATGTATTATGTATAATTTTATGACTGCTGCATGCACTTGCCCATAGACTGTGGTTGAAATATTATCAGGCTTCATCCAGCGGCCAGTTTGGATGGAAAACACTGAAGTATCATTAAGTTTATCAAATTAAATCAGTACATCATTAATATTTGCTTCTTTTTGGACAATGACAACTCACCCACTGCTGCCTGCATCCAAACCTGCAATACCATCATACATGCAGCTGTTCTTCGTTGATCTTTTGTGTGTTTGGTTTCACACTGCACTACCACAAGCAAACACAAACACAGATTGTAAAGTTTAGTCACATGGTGTTCATACAAGTAGATAATGAATTAGACAGCATTTTTGTAAGTCAGTCCATCAAGACAGAGAATTACAGACAAGCTGTCATTAACAAAAGTTTGCATTGTACATTTTTGCAAACCAGTAAGACATTTGTACATTGTAACAACTGAAGTGACGTAGTATATGAACTGACTATGTCATCTGGAGGTAGAAGGGATACTGCATGGAATGACAAATAGACAAGATGCCTGCCAAGCTGCAGACTACTGTTTGAGACAAGAGATGCACTGATCAATCGCTAGTGACCGCAGTCAGCCAATTTTCAGCTTGGTTGGCCTGTCACTGTCATATACAACCAATCCTGTGCTGATCAAAGTTACATGCATGCTGCACATGGTTAAATAGCTAACTAGCAGACTGAGGTATACCACCCAAGTCTGTTTTAATCATGGGGTTGATAAGTGGCTCAAAACTGTAGCAAAGCAAAGCTTTACATTGGCAAATGCTAACATCTCATGTATGTGGATGGAAGATGCTAAAACACTTACCTGAGTACCTGTACCTGTGTGTATAACTCAATAAAAACACAAATATGAGTGGTCTACCCTCATCTGATAGTTAGACGATCAGTCAAAATGACTAGCAGACTGGGGGTAGCTGATTATAAGATTAATGTACCACAAGACTGTCCTCTCCAAAAAAGACACAACATTTGGTCCAAAACTTAAAATGATCAGTGTCAGGTGATCCACCACCTTGGTCCAGAGTGACATATCTCTACAACTGTAATGTGAAACGGTGTTTTAGATTTTTGATATTGTAATACTGCTAAGGCCTTGAGTCTGTTTTTTTGTATGCTTTTTTAAAATCCGCTGTCTAAAAAAAATGTTGTGTACAGAAACCTTGCACACTGAGTCCATTTTATTGTTCTTTTCATTGTAAAAATATGCAATATGCATATGCAACATGACAACATGAAGAGACACATTTCCTTTTTTTGCCTCTTCCCACTGGAGTTATCTATTTGGCTGCTACCACTTCCTCCCTGTCTCACATTTGGTACCAGAGATGCATGAAGGGGTGGAGTTGTCCACCCTATCTGTCTCCACATTCTGAGTGCAGTCCACATCCATCCTCCTCTTCATCATCATCCAACTGAAAATTACTATCTGACCTGTTAAAAGTGAGCTGTCTGAATTATGAAAGGATACTGTGCAACCCGTTCCTCTCTTGACTGATTCTTGATCAAACGACTCTCTAAACCTTCTGATGGATGCAAAAAAAATGCAAAAAAAATAAAATAAAATAAAAAATTAAGTTTCAGACTCAGTATACAAACATTATTAATACAATGTGAGGTCGCATACAACAATTTTGGATGAAACAGAAGTTGACTCAGTGTGCAAAAGCATTCAGTGTTGTCTTTTCCTAGTGTTAAGGGCTGCATTACATTAAAGTAATGTAATTTTCTGAATGTACCAGATTTCTCTAGATGTTCTATCATTTGCCTTTATCCACTTAGTCATTATATCCACATTACTGGCAATCATCAAAAAATACCACTGTGTAAATATTTTGTGAACGCACCAATGGTCAACCTGTGCCCACTGCTGCAATATTGATATTGAGGTATTTGGTCAGAAATATTTAGATTTTTGATTTTCTTTGTATCACCCAGCCTTATTTCCTGTTGACTTTGGTAACACCCTGACTTGACATCTAGCACCACTATGTATTGTCACACAATGGTTCATGCGATATCTTTCAAATTAGCGCCCCACGCATGACAGCATGTTCTTCATGTTTAGTTACATAATTAATGTAAAGTTATGGAGGTTAGGTTGCACTAAAGTAACAAAGCAAATTCCTAGTGAATGAAAGCCTCATTGGCAAAATGTAAGGCGGAGTCTGATTTTGATTAATCACAGAGGTGGTAGAGCAGAAAACTCCAAACACATGGGTCATTTTGGAAGGTGATTAAAGATTACTTAAAGATTACTACTTACATTTTGTTGTCAAGGTTGGAGTCCTTGTTGGTCAGGACTGGGTGCATAGAACTATATTATTTCTTTATTATACTACACTATATTATTATAGTATTTCTTTTTATCCAGTGAGACTACTATACGCATCTTATTAGTTATTTGGTGCCACCTGTGGCAGCATTCTCAACTGTCCAAATGAAACAAACTTAAGACTTTTTAATAAATAGCTGTAAAATGGAATTTCTGTTAAACAACTTTGACATTTCATGCCTCTGTTGTGTACACAGATTTTAGGACACAAAGACCTGAAATCTCCTACACAGCGATATATTGACAGCAAGGTGGTGCGAACACAAACAGAGGGAGAGTGGCTGTCATTTGACGTGACAGAGGCAGTGAGCGAATGGCTGAACCACAGAGGTTAGTGAATATTCCTTCCATCACTGTAGCACATTTCTCACCATTTATTGCATGTGTTACATTGTTCCATCACCTTGTTGTGACTTTTGTTTCTTCACAGACAGAAACAGTGGATTCAAGATCAGCCTGCACTGCCCGTGCTGCACATTTGTACCATCAACTAACTACATTATTCTCAACAAGAGTGAGGAGCTGGAGGCACGGTTTGCAGGTTATTTGATTCAGAAAATTGTTAAGGCATGTTGAAGGATAAGTTTGGTGTTATTCTGTATTATATTGATGTCAACAAAGGAAAGCTTGAAAAGACCAACATCAACACTGTGTTTGTATTAAGATACTATGGGACCCGCCCACCCTGTTTTGTTTGTGAGACTAAATGTCAGTGCTGGTGTCACCTTACATATTCATTTTAACCTAAAACATAGTAGTTTGTTGCATAAACCTGACAGCAACTTAGATTAGATTAGATTTTATTTTATTTGATGTTTATAGCTATCGCTAATTTTCAACTATTGTTCCTAGTTGGGCTTTTACAAGTAGACCTAAAATGTTATTAAAAAGACAACTTTAACCAACATGTCAGCAGTTTCATCTTAGAGACGTATGTCACAGACAGACATTGAATGATGTGTTTTATAGACATGCCAAAGGGTGCCCTCAGCGTCATTATCACAGGCTTAATGCACAAGAAAGCATTGGTACATGACGACATGGGATGAAAACGAGTCTGAGCAGCAGGAGAAGTGAAAACTCATGTGGCTTTGAGGAGGCATATTGAACAATGGAGATGTGTTGTGGGTCAGGTGTTGGGTTTTCACTTACACTAAAGGAAGTATGTTGTTTTCACCCATAGACCTTATATACTGAACTGGACTGACAAAGCAGTTTCCACTAAGTTCACCATAGAAACTAAGCCCACATCCCCACCTCTCATTTGGCCCAGCCAATTACCCAGACACTGCTTTGCACCACCATCTCATTTTTGACATTTCTAATTATTGTAGGTCCAATCTGGGCGCTTAAAGGGATACTTTGCCTTTTCAAACCAGCTTTGTATCGTAACAATGTGGGTACTCTGTGTAAATGAACTGTGGTAAACTTCCCTCATCTTACCAGCACCCAGATCTCCCTGCTCATTTCCCAGCAAAATTCTGCTGGAAGACAGGAACCATCCAGCGGCTTTTGACTGGCTACTACAGATTGTACTTTCACTTTTTTTTTACGCCCACCACCACGGACAGTGACAGTATAGAAGTGGATTGAGTGAGAGACCTGCCCCTCTCTTTCTCTGTCAAACTCAGATCAAACAGTAAAACTAGGAAGTGCTGATCGAAATAAATCAAGATTTTGTTACCTGTTGTAGTTAGTGTAGATTGGATTAAATCTGATGTTTTGATCTGCTGATTAACACAATTACTTCCAAGATGCATTTTATTTATCTCTTTTATGTTTCCAGGTATCGATGACAGCTTCATTCACAGTGGTGACCTGAAGGTGTTTAAGAAGCGACGGCACAGCACTCGGTCTCCACACCTTCTCCTCATGCTGCTGCCTTCATACCGGCTGGAGTCCCATTCCCAGTCCCAGCACCCGAACCATCGATCCAAGAGAGCCCTGGATGCTGCTTACTGCTCCAGGTACAAACCTGCTATCTACATTCTTTCTCCCATGACACACACATATCAGAAGAGATTCTCCCTGCTGTGAATTCTCCTTATACATGTTGACCTTTGATCTCTCTCAGGTGTTAGAAAGCATGGCAAAATTCAAGTATTCTGAGCTGAGCTGTTAGTGATTGTTTGTATTCAGTGATAAGCAGCCAAATGTTTCCATGTAACTGTAATGGGTGGAGTTAGGGTGAGTTGTAGCACACAGAGAATTAGGAACAGTTTGTAACGATGTTTACTGTCACAGCTCAGCAGGTACAGAGCAGGGCAAGTTAACAGCACACAGTTCAGTTCAACACTCCAGCAATGTCTCTCCATAAAGTCCTCGATAGCCTGGCTGATTGGTAGGCCGGACCAGGCCAAGAGGAAGGTGAGTAAGCAGGGGCGGCAGCCCAACAAACACAGTTCAGTTCAGTAACAAGCAACAGTACTGTGTAAGAGCAGGCAGGGGATGTAGTCATGGAGGCAAAAAATTTGGAACCAGTTAAGTGGGGCTGTGGCTCAGAGGTAGAGCGGGTCATCCACCAATCGGAAGATTGGCGGTTCGATCCCCCGGCTCCTCCAGTCCGCATGTCGAAGTATCCTTGAGTATCCCCAAACTGCGCTGATGCTTCCATCGGTGTGTGAGTGTGTTAAAAAAAACTGAGTAGCAGGTGGCACTAGTGTATGAATGTGTGTGACTGCGTGAATGTGACTCGTAGTGTAAAAAGCGCTTTGAGTGGTCAGACGACTAGAAAGGCGCTATACAAATGCAGGTCCATTTACCATTTAAGTACACGGTCCAAACAGATGAATCAGCAGTCAGAGGGGACGGAGGTCGAGGCCAGGTGGAGGGTCAAGAAGGCTGCAGGTAAGTACTCCCAGGACACACACAAAGTCAAGCGTGGCAGCACAGTAATCATCCCTGGACCACTGGAAACCACAGGTAAGCAGACTGGAACACTCACACTGTAGCATCATCATTGGATGGTAACTCCAAGCAGCCACAGGCAAACAGGAACCAAGGACATGGAAACAGGACTTGTGGTCGGGGACAGAAGGTGGAGGTGTTTACCAGAAATCAGATGAAGTAGGCAGAGGCAGGCAGGGTCAGCAACGGGGAATCAGTCTGAAATAAAGTGCTGGAGAGTCTTATATGAGGAACAGGTGAACTGAGTTGGCGTGATCAGGTGGGCATGGTGAACAGGCAGGAGGGGGAAAAGCATAGGGCAAAGAGGTGGCATGAGTGGAGAATTACTGACTGAGGGCTGAATGACTGTTCATGCAGAGAAGGGCAGGTGACCAGGAATGCAAAACTGTGACAGTAACATTATTTGCATATAAGCTCCATGGACAGCAAAATCCAGAGGCATTAATTATGAGCTTTACACTATGTTTCAGTTCTTGGGTAGTGCTATTTCAATTGAATTGATATCAAAAGGACTGTGTCTGTAGGCATAAACTTCATAATGGGGTGCCAAGTAATGGAATTTCTCCATGTGTTAGCAGCTCTTCAGGAAGAGTGAGGCAAGCGTCATTCTAACTTTTGTAGACTACTGAGTAAAATCCAAGCATCCATTACAATCTCAGCAGCAGAACTCAATCTTCAGATATGGCCTAGAGCTTCAATATCTGACTTGAATTAATTAATTAATTTCAGTTTTTGGGTAGTGCTATTTCAATTGAATTGATATCAAAAGGACTGTGTCTGTAGGCATAAACTTCATAATGGGGTGCCAAGTAATGGAATTTCTCCATGTGTTAGCAGCTCTTCAGGAAGTGTGAGGCAAGCGTCATTCTAACTTTTGTAGACTCCTGAGTAAAATCCAAGCATCCATTACAATCTCAGCAGCAGAACTCCATCTTCAGATATGGCCTAGAGCTTCAATATCTGACTTGAATTAATGAGGCCATAGATGTATAAAGAGAGCTAGACATAATATAGGGTGGCAAGGTGGTGTGGTGGTTAGCACTGTCGCCTCACAGCAAAAGAGTTCCCAGTTCGATCCCGGGTGTGGGAGCCCTTCTGTGTGGAGTTTGCTTGTTCTCCCCGTGTCAGCGTGGGTTCTCTCTGGGTACTCTGCCTTCCTCCCACAGTCCAAAAACATGCAGGTTGGGGATAGGTCAACTGGTGACTCTAAATTGTCTGTAGGTGTGAATGTGAGTGTGAATGGTTGTCTGTCTCTATATGTCAGCCCTGCGATAGTCTGGCGACCTGTCCAGGGTGTACCCTGCCTCTCGCCCAATGTCAATGGGATAGGCTCCAGCCCCCCCTTGACCCTCAAGAGGATAAGCGGTTAGAAAATGGATGGATAGATAGACATAATATTGGAAGTGGGGGCCAGTTCATTTCTATTAGAGTGGCTCAGTGGCGCATGATGCTAAAAAAGTTTGACAGGTATAAAATTACAACCTTTTTTTTCTTTTAAGATTGTTTTTGGGGGCTTTTCTGTGCCTTTGATCAATAAAGCAAGAATTGAGTGTGAGGGGGGAGAAAAAGAGGGGATGATATGCAGCAAAGGGACATAGGCTGGAATCAAACCCATGGCTGTTGCAGCAAGGACATTGCCTTTGTGCTCTACCCACTGAGCTGCTGGGCACTCAAAATTACAGGTCCTCCCCATCAATGGGCCAATAGAGCAAGTGCACTAGAAACTTCGCCAGCTGAGTGGCTGATGTCCGGTTTAGCTCTCCGCTTCCTTGAATTGGGATGAAATGATTTAATTGTGCGGCTACCCTAGACTTAACAAATGTCACTGGACTGGATGAATCAAATCATGCAAGAGAAATAATTCGTTTTACAGAGGTTGTGACACTCAAAGAAGTAGATGTCTCCGCCACTGTGTTAGGCTGGCTTCAAAGTCCAGTGTGGTCCCTGGGGGTCTGGACAGAATATTGGGTTTCAGTCAGGCTTAGGCCATTTTGTTGTGAACAGCTTCAGGCTTGGTTAATGTGAGATGTAATTTACATTTTTTTTTTTCTTTTCTTCTCTGACTGTGCCATTTGTCTGTAATTGTGAAACTCATTTTTACTAGATTAAATAATGCAAAAAAGTATCTGATGCCAGAGACCATCTTTGAACTGAGACAGTGGGGTTTCTACATTAATTTAAGTGGTGCCACTAGGTTTTCTAGTTTCAGTAATGAACTGTAATACACTGTTTCTATTTTAGAAGGTAATGATGGCCACACCAACTATACATGGACACTGCATGAAAAGTGGGATTTTCGTCAGTAAGCGGCACTGTAGATTGTCGTGGAATTTCAGGTTTACAACTGCACGTGGCAATTTGCAGGCAGCACAGAAAACTGCCGGAAACTGTCGGAAATTGACGTGGGCCTTGCTTTGCAGTTGTGCCTCCATGACCCCCCTTCCCCTAATTCTATGGGAGGACTTCACATTTAAATGAAAATGCTGTGAGCTATAGAAATGCAAATCAGGGTAGCAGGGGGAGTTTCACTCCCCACCCAGAGGTGGCATTTTTCTAAAAGGTACTAACTTAATTTTAAGAAAATCACTGGTATAAATAGATGATGCTTAGTATAGCCTAATTATAGACTCTTAAATTTCAGCGTGAATTGATTTATTTCATGAAAGTATGCTAGATTAATTACTGTGTATGGTTATTAGCAATGGTCAATGTTCAATAAAAAAGATACAGAAACAATTTATTTCAACAATTAGTTTTAATCAGGCTTTGCCACAAAGGTCAAATGTGCATTCCATGCAAACAACATCACAGTCTCCTAGAGCTCAACCACTGTGCATAGTGGCATGACTACAGTGACCTCTTCCACAAACAATGACCTCGCATGTGATTGGAGGAGCCCGACGAGCCTTCTAGCCCTCGTCCAATCATGTGCGAGCTCGGCATGACGAGCATATAAACAGTCATGTTTTTACACCTGTATATTCAGATATTCTCTTCCATTTCGCGTGTTTTTCGCTGCTTTGCTGTTTCGTGAACTACAATGGCTGGACGGCATCTCTCCTTCACCACCCCAGAAACTCCTCAGCATGGCGCGATCAACCGCTTTCAGCCAAACTGCTGAACGCTATCAGTGGGCTGTCTCGCCAGCTTGCTATGTTTGCTGCTGATATGAATCAGCAGTTCACCACAGTAAACTCCAGGTTGCTGTCCATTGAGGATAGGTTGGCTGCGGTGGAGTCGAAAAACCGTGTGGAGGAGACTAACTGTAACAAGAGAAGACGGGTGCACAATCCCAAAATTTCGGTAAGAATATATTTGGTGACTGCTAGCTAAGCTAAAAGTAAAAGAACAAATGAAGAAGCAGAACCAGTCTAAGTTTGTTTATAAAAGTGTATTTTTTTGGTCTTGTAATTTACAGGAAGCAGTACGCCGTCTCCACAACTCGGAGACAAATTGTATGCACTACGAACCCAGAGCAAGGGTAAGGTTTAAAGAATATGCTTTCATTCTGCTGTATGAGGAAATGTTTGAGATACGTTCTTGACTGATCTTACCCGTACATTTTGTTTTTCACAGACTGACCTCGCCTCATAACGAGGCTGTGACCTCTTATTTACTGAGAGCTCTGTCCGCAAGTCCGGATTCACTTGATGCAGATAATGACGCCATTGTGTGTAAGTGACTTTCACTGTTTTCGTTTTTTACTTTTTACTGTGACTTTTACATTTTTTTTAATTTAATACCACTCTCATTTAATTGTTTTCCAGCTGCCTGTAAGACGTACTACGAGCGATTTCCTCGACCTCCATCGTTCCGCAGCCAGGAGCTGACCGAACTCTGTGCCATGCTGCAGTCGAGATTGGAGGCGAACCTGAAGTACAGGGCAGCGCACCACAGTCATCTGCAAAATGGACCACATTCGGACAGAACGCCGTCAGATGCCTACAGCTCCGAGGCGGCAAATAGACACGTGACGGCGCTGTAGGATTTTCATTTGTTGTTGGCAGCTCCTACTTTTTTGTACATAGTTGTGTGTTTGCGTGTGTCAATAAAGCTCTTTCTTTGAATAAACATGTTCCTCACAAATTTTCCTTTCCTCAATAAATTCATTCATGTCCTTGATGGTAATAATAGTGTAGCCCATAGGATAACAATGACATGAATATACAACATAATAGCATAACATAATAATAATTATTTTATTTTATTATTGTAAGGGAGGGGTTTACATTTATAATGACCCAGGGTGACCAATAGCGACAGATCTGCCAACCAATCACTAGTGATTTTTCTTGTTTAAAAGTAGTGGTTTGATCCAATACTGGAGTGAGGAAATGCAAGCCAGACGTGGTTTCGCTGCTATTCATATGCTAATTAGAGCCATTAGCACCTTCCAGGAGCTCTCCATATACGTCATTGTTCATTTCCGACAATTTGTGGCACAGGTGAACGCGACATTCACAGGCTGTAAATTGTCGTTAACTGCTGAAAATTTGTCAGATTTCCGGGCGTTTACGGGGACGAAAATCACACTTTTCATGCAGTGGGAATAATGGAATAAAACTGGAAGTATCCTTTCAATAACAGGGCCAAAGTCCACTGATACATGACTCTTCACCTGTCTAATCCTGTCTCGACCCTCCATCTATAAGGAACTATATACACCAACGTCAGGCTGGAGCAGAAACTTGGTTCCTACTGCACCACGATTCACCTTTCCCCTTCATCTCTTTGTAGAAACGTTCAGGACAACTGCTGCTTACGGTCACTCTACATCGATTTTAAGAAAGATCTGGGCTGGAGGTGGATCCATGAGCCAAAGGGCTATGAGGCCAACTTCTGTGCTGGGGCTTGTCCGTATCTGTGGAGCGCCGACACCCAGCATTCCAAGGTACAGTATGAGGGACAGGGTCAAAGATCAACAACCTGTGAGATCAGCGTTCATAACCTTTTACTTTACTTCAGGACATATTTTGTTCATGGAATGGCTCTAATTCCTGCATTTCAGGTATTAGGCCTGTATAACACCATCAACCCTGAAGCATCAGCCTCACCCTGTTGCGTGTCCCAGGACTTGGAGCCCCTCACCATCCTGTACTACATTGGCAAGACCCCAAAAATAGAGCAGCTCTCCAACATGAAGGTTAAGTCCTGCAAGTGCAGCTAGAAGCCCTTACAAACCAGCACAAACCCTCTCTCTCTCTCTCTCTCTCTCTCTCTCTCTCTCTCTCTCGCTCTCTCTCGCTCTCTCTCTCTCTTCTTCCTTCAGACAAACACACATACGTATCCACACATACAGTGGATTTGGACAAACATGCAGTCAAACCACAACTGTACTTTCTTGTCCATGCACCATTATACTCACGGCAGTGTTTCCACACAGGAACAGTCAGGAGTGGTGTGTTGGAGAATGGAGGTACAGACCTATTCAATGCTAGTTCAGTGCATACACAATATACAGGAGCAGTGTTGTCATGACACCAAAACTATGACTTTGATACCAATGCTGAGTACCAGCAATATGGTGATAAATTGCAGTATTTGGTTGATATACGTTGCATATGTTGACACTGCCTAATGACAAGCAGATTGGGGCTTATATGCAGAGATTTTCACGAGACTTAGGGGACACATGCCACATATTTAACTGCCTGGAAAATGTAAAGTTGGGTGCTTGGTGCTACTCTTGTGCCCATTCTGTGCCAACTTTCAAGAGTGTGGAGGCAGGTTGCTAAACAACCATTACAAGTATTGTTTCATAGCCTACTTAGCTGAAATTCTGAGTGAGGAGCTGATGTTCTTTCAGGTGCTGTTTATTAAGTGTGTAGGCCGAATATATTGTCCATAGGACAGATATACAGCCCTGGGTGGCCCTGCACTAAATTGATCAACTTCTCCATATTTACCACAGACCGATCTTTGCGAAAGAAGGAAAATATATCGTCAGCTGTGATTGGTTGTTCCCTCTCAAAAGTTGTCAAAAGTTTGACTCTGTGTATCTCAGGGGGCAGCCATTGTGCCCTGAAAAATAGGGGCTTGGGAACGCTTGCATGTTAGGACACCATTGCTCTGGCATTTTGAACGCATCTGCTGTGTGTCTACATTAAAAACAATGGATCAGAGGGCACAAAATGCGGCATACATATGGCCCCCTAAAGAGTCTTTACTTTGCTGTAGGGCTGTCCCATATATGATTTATTTGGGTACCAGAACTTTGGTAGTAATTAAGAGCAAAGCTTTAGTCAGCCGTGGGGCTGGGTTGCATATTATTATCATAAATGCTCATAATATTAGGTTCAGACTCTGAGACAACCCCTGAAAAGTGGTATGAAACAGGAGCACAGAAACAGCATGCTAGCTCCAACAAATTTCAGACTCAGAACTTTAGGCATGTGATACTTATAGTTAGCTCTGTCACTGTGTGTATGTGCGAGTGGACTTGCTGTTAGGAGAAGTTTGCTTTCAGGACTTTCCTCGTAGAGAGGGATTTCCTGGTTAAGGTTAGAAAAAAAATAGTAGCTTAGGTTAAAGTGAATACAACTTTGGAACCCATCGGCTTCCAGTCTGAAGATGATAAGCCTCTTGCGGCGAGGGCCTATATTTTGGGATGATCTGATGTAGCCAGTGGATATCTGAGCCACTGGTCATTTTGACTAGTCCTTATAAACAGATATCTGCAAATGAATGCAATAAATTAAAAACAAAAAAGCGAACATACAGCTAACTCACTATCAGACGATGGGCTCATGGGTTCTGAGATTGCATTTTGGCCAATGGGTTCCACCTCTCCATCAGTCTGTTCACCTGTAGTTCAAACATGATCAGCCATTACTACTTGGATTACAGACAAAAACATCAACAATTCTGATACCAGAATCTTTTCCAGTTGTGTACAGATTCTGCATATATCTGCAGAGACTGTTTGTAGATATTATAATCATTTTTTTTTTTACCTATTTTAAATCATAAAAAAATATAAATTTCTATGCAAACCATTAAAATCAGTGTCTAAGAAACACTGAGGTTTACCTTTATTTATAATTGTCATTTATCAAAAAAAAACAACAACAAAAAAAAAACAAAGCAAAGGAAAACCAAATACAGAACTGATCAAAAGAATAATTATCATGATAGTTGAATATTCAGGTCCAGCCCTAGTTTACTGTGATTTTTAGCTTCAGGAGCTGTTGGCTATCCCATGGCACATGCACTTTATACCTATTAAATCTTCTCCAGGAGTGCCAATGCAGTTGTTTGGTGTCACACAAGTCTGAATGACTGACATTGTGTGAATGACATTGTTGTAATGTGACCAAGCAAACAAAACTAGGCATTAAAAAGTTAGAAAGTCCCCCTATTTAAGAATGTGCAGCTGAAAATCATGAAATAAAGCAGCAGAAATTTTAACCACTGCTGTCTTTAAGTGAAATAGTTCCATATTTGGCTCTTGGCAACAGTTTATAAGCCAGATTACATAGAATGGGATCTAGTTCATGATGTGAGAAACTGGCTGATGCCAAGCAGCAATGGTATGATGAATCTAATGAAATGCCTTAAAATGACAAACCACTAAAGGCTAGTAGATATTGGTTTAAAATGTCTGACTGTATTGAAATTCAATTTGTAAAGTTGCTAACTGATAAATCACATAGCGACATCGTAGACTTATAACAGCGTAGTCGTAAGGCGAACTTAACAATAAACTGCAGAAAATAAATGCCCAAAATTTGTTTAAGCTCATTAACAAACAGTCCTGTCATAAAACTGTGTACTTAGATGCGAGATTTTGTTGTTTTAATGTAAAATGTCTTGTTAAGTACATATCTGGGTCACAATTCTTTAATGACCAAATGTATTGTTAGACTGCAATACTAGTTGTTTTGGCCAAATCCCTGGTTATTAGCTGCCTATTCCAGTGCACACATTTGCACTGACGAGGTGAACGTTTGTCAAATAATCTTAAGAAATGGTACCAAAGTCATGCCAAATTTGGATTGTTGTGACTCCACTGTACAGGACACACACAGTAAATGCTACACATACATAAATACATACACAAACAGTGACACAGATATGGCTTTTGTACAGGTATTTTCCTTTTTGCATTTTAAAGGCCCTGTCAACATGCATCACCTTGCAATTGTCACACTATTAAGATCCAAGAATGAGGCAAACACTGGAAGTATAAGTGATAAGTGTCTATGTGTGGAATAAGTCCTGAAAATAACAGCCTCACCCCTGACACCTACCCTCCATCTCCCACCCCACAGTTCCCACAGTCACACCAACCACACCATGTCCTAATTTCTCTGTTTGTCTTTTTCGGTTTCCTTTTTAGTTTTCTAAATCTTGCCCTTGTTTTTGCAATTAAAGAAGTTCATGGTTATGATTTAGCACCCTGCAAATTCTGACCCAGGTAGAGAACTGGATGGTGTCAAGCACACACTGATGATAAACATACAGTACATATGTATAACATCTACTCCACTCTAAAATTTACAGATGTTAGAAATGTATGAATTTTGATAAATGCATCAGAAAAGTACTGACATCACATGGGGCCTACATAAAGGATAATTCCAGTTCATTATAATGATGGTCTTATCTTTGTAGTTGGCTGTCATCTCTCTTTATTAACAGAAAGAGGTCAAACCTGAATTTGCTGCAGTTATGAAAATCTAATTCAGTATCACAATGGCATCAAGTTGAGTTAAGCCAATCATATTTTAGGCTGTTCTCATGCACTCTTTGGAGGTATTGCTATTAAAAGTAATGCACCAAAATTCATACATATTCCATGTAATGAACCAGTAATTTATGCATAATCCCCATATTTTGGAAGGCTGCAATCATGTGACTGATAGAAGTGAAAAAGGAAGTGGTCCCAAGCAGCCCAGTTAGGAGGCAGGTTGGGGCAGTGGTAGGTCATAAAACTCAGGACTTCCCCAAGAGACCGGTGTTCAAAACCGTGTGAACTTTAAGTGACCTTTTAGTCATTTTAAGGTATATCCTCACCATGTGTCTTTTCCTTAACCTAACCACGGTTACTAATTTCATAACTTTACCTCAATCCATTGTATGAGGATATGTTGCACACAAAATTTTTCTCTTGGTATCTGTAGTTTTTTTTACAGCAACAGATAATCACTGCTTAGCTTTGTTCAAATCACAAAGGCTTAGAATACCTAGTTTCCTAGCAGCAGATAAATCATTTATGTGACAATATAGACTGTTAACCCAGAAACATTATCAGAAAGGTGGATGAAAGAATCCGTCTAGTGATTGTATGGCCGTACAGAAGCTAGAGAAGTGGCTACAGGAAGTGACATCAAGCAAGGACAGAGCTATCCTAGAAACCAGAAGAATCTGTCAGCTCATGTTTCATTTGCTCTGACAGATGTGTCTGCTCCCCTTCCCATTCAGACAGATTTCCAGCAAGCCTGACCCAGGAAGTCCAATCACAATCTTTTGTCTAATATGGGGCTGGTTTAATACAGTTAGTTGACTGGAGTGTCTCTGATCCAAAAGTGATACATTTTACTGCTCTGATTTGGTTAAATTTGCGTCCAGTCTGCTCCATGCAACACAACACACCAGGATCATGAAACTTAGATCAAACTGTCAAACTAGGCAGCACTGATCAAATATGAATCAAGATTCTGTTACTGCATTGCCTATTTCTAACATCAAATATTTTTAGGAACTTATATTAGTGTAATGTTAAGGTGTAATTTGAAGAGTCACTGACCAGGCTGCCCTTTTTTTCTTGCTTGAAAATAGCCCATACACTGCCCCAACTTGCATGTGTCACTCAGGGATACACGTTTCATTGCTCTGATTGGTTGTGGGTCACATTTCATCGCTGTGATTGCAAGGCATCAGTTGTTGTCGAGTGCAGCTTGAGCACAGGTGTGATTATGCTGTATTAAGTTCACATGGTTTACAGACCCACTTCAACTTTGATCCGCTGTACTTTCTGTAGTTGGGTGCACACAGTTTTCCTGTGCAGTGAGGGAATATCAGTGAAATTTCAGTTTGACATCCAAAAAAAGGTTTAAATAATGTGGATAACTTAAATTGCTTCCAACTGCTAGTGTCTTTTAACCCATCAGACTTAGATGTAGTGTTCACAGATCTCTGTTATTACATTAAACATTTTAAGACTATGCCTTTATCAAAAAAAAAAAAAGTTTGAATGAACTGGAGCAAACCTGTGACAAAGCAGTGGTATTTGATGACTTAGGGAAACAGGCTGGCAGTTTGGTCATCAATTAACCCACACAAGCACTGGGAAAATAGGCAGACTCCACTCAGAAAGTCCCCAACCAGCCAGCCAGCAGGTTGGAGCCCATTTTTGTTGCAATAAAAAGCTTTCTTTAAAAAAGTATACATGATTTGCAATGAACTGGAATTATCCCTTTAATGTTATGAATGCACAAATTCTTGTTATTCAGAATAGCTCACATGAAGTCAATGAGCAGAGGTGTCTTCATGTCCAATTTAATATATATTGGCTGTACAAAACAGTGATTGCTGTTGAACAATTAGAGGCTTCCCACACATAGAGAAAATCCAAAGAACATAAGCCTTAGAATTACAGTGGCATTGTCTTATGCACTCAGCACAGCCACAGATCCACGCTAGCTATGAGAGGCCTGGGTTCAGAGAATGGAGATGCTGTGTTTTGGTAAGTGATGATAGAGCTGTGTTTGGAGAAACACTGTTGGTAATAAGTGTGATGGAAGATTATTGAAGGTCTGAATGAATTAGATTATTATGATAACAAAATGTATCCAGCCATCAACAGCAACATGTCACTCTGTAGCAGTGTGTTGTAGTGTCATCAGTGTGTCATCTATCTGCCAAAAAAATCTGCCATTTGCTTCATAAATTTGAGAAGCTGTCTGTCAGTCATTATCTTTTTGTTTTAAACAATTTGCACTGATGCTGTTGTTATTTTGCTCTTTTAAAGTACCTAGTCTTCTTAGTCATTGAGAACTTCCCCTGCTATTGAATGAGTAGTGTTGATGTAGGTGACCTGATCCCAGCCCCTTCCAGCATTTAGTGCCAGTGGACTTGCTGAGTAACAGGAAAAAAAGAACTAGGCACCAACTTTGTCACAATAGAGCTGTTATTTTTTATATGTATTTGTTGTTGTTTTGATGGTGATGATGATGATATTGTTGATGAAGAGGATGATGATATTGTGACCCACTGTGCTGTATTGTAAAACAGCATTGTTGTGGTGCTAGTGGTTAAATAAATTATTTAAGTTTCAAGAGAATTGAGTGTTTTGTGTGTTCTTTCTGATACTGATTTGTTTGTCTGAGGTGAAATTTAATCTGACTGCTGCAGTGTGTCCTCTTGTCCTCCTGGTAAAGTTTAAACCCTCCTACACTTGTTGAGTTCTGGCTATGGAAAGCCACAAAGACATGTAAGAGGCTCATGTTTCTGGCATTTTTGTAGTGCAATTTTGCTCTTAACTTGATATATGATCAAAGGATAATTCTCTTTGTACAGTCATACAAAATAAATGGGATTCTACAGCACTCAGAACAAAAGGGGTTGCAGATGCCAATGCCAAACTATGTTTTTATAATGTGGGTATGGTCTCCAGTGGTTACACCGAGTGTGGACAATTCTCAGCATAAACAAAAGGAAAGATGTTTTTTAAAAAGGCATAAATCTAAGGTTTTCTGTGTCCTCATCAAAAGGACTTGCATGTTCCTGGCTTTAAACCAGAGTAAATGAGCCCAGTATCCCCAAGGAAGTGTCCTCAATAATATGTCAATACATCTCAACATTTGTATCCAGTGCCACCATTTAGTGCAAATGCAGAAAGCAGGTGAAAAGTAAGGGTGTGGAGATCAACCTGGTTGATAGGTGTGTAACACTCTGGATGTTTATACAGAAGACTGAAGTTCGTGTCCCATCACAGATCTGCAAATACATTTGCCTTTTTATGTCTCCACGCCAGCATTGGCCATGGCCAGAGACATTATGCTTTCGAGTCTGTACTTTTGTCCCATTTTTGCGATCTGGATATCTCAAGAACAACTCAAGGGATTTTTTTCTGTCAAGTTTGGCACTAACATTCACTTTAAGTCAAGAATGAATTTTGATGGTCAAAGGTCAAGGTCACTGTGACCTTGTACATCTTATTCTTATGAACCCAGTATCTCAAGAGTACCTTAAAGGGATTATTTTTTTCAAATTTGGCACAACTGTCCACTATGAGTTAAATATGAACTGGTTAGAATTTCAGTATGCAATATTTCGAGAATGCCTTGAGGGAATTTCTTTGAATTTGGCAAATTATAATAATAATATTAATTTGTATGTAAAAAGAAACTGAGTAGAATTTGGTGGTCAAAGGACAGAGGTCAAGGTCACTTTGATGTCACAAAACATTTTTTGTCCATAACTCAGAAATTCCTATGCTAATTATGACAGAATTTTATACAAATGTGTAATGGTATAAATTAAGTGATGACATTGTAAATCCAAACGGTCAAAGGTAAACCTAACTGTGACATCATTATATTCTGCAAAAACACTTTTCTGGCCAGTATTCAACTTAATAACTCAGGAACAGAAGCGGAGACATTTGATCAAATACTGAATTTATGACACTAATTTCGAGTGTCCACCTTGAAACTGTGCTGATTGCACAGATCTTGTGAAGCAGGATGTGTGCAAAGCATCCATGTTTTCATAGACATATCTCACATTTTAAATGCAACTTGACAGGTTTGTTGAGGCATACAACCATGAGGCAGCAATTCTAGTTTTTTGATAGCAGTAACCAGAATATTTTCCAAACCTTAATCAAGTGTTTCAGGCACTAAAATAATAAAGGCTAATCCATGATGCTGTTGATATGAAAGAAGAATGGGTGAAGTGAAGAGATGTGGGAGTGAGTGTAATAGAGTGTAGAGTGTAGGGTGGAGTTTTTTGTCAGCTCTGGAATGAGGCTTTCCACTAGGCTCTGTATGAGGGATTAGGTCTGCATAGTGGACCAATGATAAATAAAGACCGTGTGGTCCTGGCTCTGTGTGGTTCCTGTGCAGGGGAGAAGACCAGAGGAGAGCCTGGCACTGGCTCCCAGTCGTAATCTGGACCTCCACAAATTACATTTCAGATGGAAACTATTGCAGTGTGTCATCATCTGGGTCATTGGTGATCATGTTAAGCAGAACAGAGCCGCAAATTCCCACACACAACTGTTGGTCTAGGTTAGACTGGAATACAGTTTGATGATATATCAGCAGTTAGTCAACATGATAAAAGATGTTTAAATTCTTATCCTGTAAGAAAAATGATGTAGGTATACGGTCATATATATTTAGTGTTGGGCAAGCTAAGCTACCAGTAACTCTACAATAAATGGGGCTTCAACACACTGGAATTACCCCTCAGCAACATGGCTAGAGTACTTAATTTCATTTAAGCTTTTCTTTTCTTTTTTTTAATATCAATTTCAAGTCAGAGCTGTCTCAGTGATCAATAAGGCAGTCAAACCGGTAGCCTAAAGTATGTTTGTTTTACCCACCTCATTGATTTTGTACTTTGATTTCTATCTATCTATCTATCTATCTATCTATCTATCTATCTATCTATCTATCTATCTATCTATATCTAGCTGTTGACATGATGTAGCAAGTAGTTAGCTGTTGACAAGCTGCTGGCACGTTTTGCAGACTGCGCTGAATTGTGATGATTAGTTTGGGTAGTAATGGCTGTGTTGCCAACTAAATGGGACCATATTTTACAGAATGAACAACAAGTTGTATTGAGAAAGACTTAAAAAAAACAAAAAACAAAGAAACGATTGAGACCCTAAACCTATTAGTTTACTGAAGTAAGAAATCAAGTGAGAGGCAAGGCTATTTTCATAGACTTGTATACAATTAGACTTCTATTTTCAATCAGGGGAGTCATCCCCTTCTAGCCAATAGAAAAAATGCAGGATAAAGGCACTTCCACATTTGACTTTGATGTAATTTTGCCAAGTAGGACATGCTCCTGCATTACCATCCTACACTGCATTCCAAGACCAACATTGCAGTCAGCCAGTCACAGCCCTTTGAAATCCTCAGTGTGCTGCTCCTGTGCTTCTTTGAAATTCCTTTGTGCTTCCTCAGAGTTAAGTTAGTTTTCCATATTGAAGATTAAGGTTTTTGTTCAGTGTTACTGAGGATTTTGCTGAATTGTATTATCTTCAAAGGTTATTGCAGGGTTAGTGCGTTAGCTTGCTAAGTAGGTAGGCTATGCTAACAAGCAAACTCACCAATCGACCAGAATAATAGCAAGTTTGCTTGCTAACTAGATAGGCTATGCTAACAACTCAGCTCACCAATAGATTAAAGATATAATTCATTAACGTTAATCATTAGGATAATGTCATTTTGCAGTTGCAAAGACTTTGATGGACACATTTTCCCTTACTCCTGCAGTATAGGGGAGAGTGGGGTAATTTGTGCCAAGGGGCAAGTAGTGCCACCCCTGTTATTTAGAAAACCATAGAAGAAGTTGGTCATGTGACCACATATTTTTGAAGAGGCATCCATTTCGCTCATCCTGCAAAGAAGGGAGACACATGGCTTGAGAGGTAAGCACATTTAAGTTAAAAAAACATTTTTTTTTGCCCTCCAAAGTAAAATTTCCATGATTAAGGTTTTTTGATTGCTGTGTTTTAACAATTATAGAAAACTCTGAAAACAGTTCACACATGTTTTAGTGCTTTAGTAAGCTACATCATGAGTCTATACAGTTAGCATGATGCTAGCTCAAAACAGCTGGGGGATGCATTTTTTTCAAAATGGTGGGCTTGGGGCAATTTGTGCCAAAGGACCTGGGTTAAGTTGTGCCAGTGGCACAACTTCCCCCAACTTATGATTATTTACTATATATTACTTTATTGTATTTTATTGTTATTGCTCATTCTGGACAACCATGAGTCTCACATCTCACTCAAGTCAGTGACAACTGCTAAAGAGAATGGGGTCATTATGCTCACCCTGCCACCTCACACCTCACACCGCTTGCAACCATTAGACAAAACTGTCTATGGACCACTCAAAACCTACTATAACCGAGCGATGGATGGGTGGATGCGATCACATCCTGGGCGAACCGTATCGATCTACGAGGTGCCAGAACTTGTGAAGCAAGCGTTCCTCTCTGCAATGTCACCAACAAACATAACCTCAGGTTTCAGAGCAACGGGCATATACCCTTTCAACAGGGACATCTTCCCAGAAGAAGACTATGCACTATCAATGGTGACAGACATGGCAAATCCAGAAGATGAACCCAGTGCCATTGCTGACCTTCCTGGAGAAGAGCCTTCCACCAGTGCAGCTGCTCACCTGCCTGGACCATCACATGTGCCAACACATGTGACAGGTATTTTAAAAAAAGTCTGGTAGTGGCAGTGCGCATAGTGGCACGGCTCAGGCTTACCCTCCATCTGACCATGCAATCTTGTTGTTCCCTGCGTTCAATGACAATAAAGTTCCTTTCCTTTCCTTCAAGCAGGTCCAGACCCAAGAGAGCCACTCTGCCAAATCCCGAGCACTCATCAAGTGACGAATCTGGTTGTTCTGCTTACTTGGGTTATGTGTCTCCAGAAGTCATTCTTCCTTTGCCAAAATCCACAGAAAGAAAGAACAGAATTGTGAGAAAGAAGGTGAAAACAAGAATTGTGACTGACACACCTGAGAAGATGGAGTTGGAGAAGGCTCACAAAGAAAAAGAAGATAAAAAGGCTGAACAGGAAAAGAAAAAGAATGAAAGAGAGAAGAAAAGGGCTCTGAAACCTGCAAATCAAACCAAAACCAAGAAGAAAATGGCCGTGTACAGTAGCTCAGAAGAAAGCTCCACCACCGATGATAACGCAGAAGATGGCCTGGAGAAGACACACAGCAGAGAAAAGGAACGGGCTGAAAAGAAGAAAAGGAGTGGAAATAAGAAGGGGGTTCTGAAAGGGTCAAAACCAACCAAACCCCCCAAAAAAAGTGCTCTCCAGTAGCTCAGAAGAGAGTGACTTTCCGATTCCACTTAGCGATGCCACTGAATATGAGAGTTCAGATGTCCAGAGTGACGATGATGATGATGATGATGATGATGGTGACAAGGATCTGTCTACTGGTGACTTTGTCATTGTGAAGTTTGCAGGTAAAAAATCCAAATCCTATAACTATGTTGGATTGGTGGAGAATGTTGAAGGTGACGAGATCAGTGCAAAGTTTCTAAAGCAAAGTTGTAAGAGGTCTGTTGATGGAAACCCCATCTTCACATTTAGAGAGAATGATGAAGGAGTCATCCCTAGAGGTGATGTGCTCAAGAAACTACCCACACCACAAAAGCTTGGTGGTACAGCCAGAAGGGAGCACAAGTTTACATTCCCCTGCAGCACTGACAAGTGGAATGTCCAGTAGTAGGCCGAATCTGTGAAGATATTCAGATGCAGATGCAGTTAGGTGCTCATTTTGGAATTTTCATTTTGTTCTGAGCATGTGTTCATGTGGCGCTAGGCCTTGTTGAAGCAAATTGGCCTTTGATGATGTTAAAACTTTAAATAAACATGTACTTTTGTATTGAATTTGTCTTGCTTTTATCTAGCATTATCGTTTGCGAGATTAAAATAATCTTTTTTACTTCAGTTATCAACGGCACAGTTTACCCCAGTGTATTCTGACTAATGGCACAACTTACCCCGCACTGGGGGCAAGTTGTGCCACAAATTTTTTTCTAAAGCTATATTTCTCAAACAGTTTATTTAAGATCCAAAGTGATTGCTCCCAGGGATGCACAACATCCTAAACTATATGTACATATTTTAGTTGGAGGCATTCTTGTAATCCCCTTGCGTAAAAGGCACTTGAAGTAAAAATTGGCACTACTTACCCCACTCTCCCCTACTAAGATTGCAGTTCTCATGTTTATCCAAGACCATCACTGCCATGTTGACGCTGGATAATTTGTCGATCCAGAACCATCTTCATCATCTCTATCCTGCATAATCTGTTTAGCATGAGCCAGGGACATCATTACCATGTTGATCCTGGATAATTTGTTTATATTGATACAGGACCATCACTAACATGTTGATCCTGGACAAAGTTACTGGGGCGGTTGTGGCTCAGAGGTAGAGCGGTCCTCCACCAATCGGAAGATCAGAGGTTGATCCCTGGCTCCTCCAGTCTGCGTGTCGAAGTGTCCTTGAACAAGACACTGAACCCCAAATTGCTCCCGATGATGCTTCCATCGGTGTATGAGTATGTTAAAAAAAACTGAGTAGCAGGTGGCACCTTGTATGGCAGCCTCAGCCACCAGTGTATGCATGTGTGTGAATGGGTGAATGTGACTCATAGTGTAAAAAGTGCTTTGAGTGGTCAGATGACTAGAGGGGCGCTACACAAATGCAGGTGCATTCCATTTATGTTGATCCAGAACTGTCATCATCAAGTTGACACTGGATAAATTGATTATGTTGATCCTGGACCATCACTGTTATGCTGATGTCGACATGAACAAATTACTCAGCATTAGCGTGACGATAAAGGTCTTTGATCAACCTAACCAAATTTATCCAGGATCAACATGGAATAAAATTAGGGAAAATGTGTTAATTGCAGAAATTTGCAACTGAAAATGCTATTATCCTTCCTCTTTGTTAGTGAACAGTAGTCTAGCCTATGTTAGCAAGCTTACTTGTTAGCATAGCCTACCTACTTAGCAAGCTAACTTGCTAATTATCTAGCCTATTGGCAAGCTTACTTGTTGGCATAGCATACCTACTTAGCAAGCTTACTCACTAACATTTTAGTCTATTGGCAAGTTTACTTGTTAGCATATCCAACCTAGTTAGCAAGCTAACTTGCTAGGCTTGTGGTAGCTCATAGGGTTTTTTTTTTCAATGTTACTGAGGATTTGGTTCAACTGTAATTTCAGTTAGAAAAACTAGTTTGGCTCTGAAGAAGCACAAAGGAATCTTTTGAAGAAGCACAAGAGCAACACATTAATGATGTCAAAGGGCTGTAATTGGTTGTCGCAATGTTGGACCTGGGATGTAATTTGGGATGTTGAGTCTCCTAGGCAAAATCACATTGTGTAGGGGTGCACTGCCATTTCAGAGTGCCATTGCCATGGGGGGTGTACCTAGTCTGCAGTGGTGTTGGGTGCCCATCAAGTGGCATGCACATGAATGCCAGGACCAAAGGTTTCCCAGCAGAACATCACATTGTAAAAAGATGATCAATGTTTTTCACTTAACTTGATGGCGGTTTTAAAGTTTTGGCTGAGAGTACAGTAAGAGCACTGGCGGATTTTGTAACTAAAGCAGAAAGGTCAGATATCATACAGTTCATTACATCACTGAGCTCATACAGATGTTTTGAAGAAGAAAAAATATACAGTAGAAGCAGTGTTTTCATTTACTTAGAGTTGTGAAAAATAGATCAAGCAGCAATATATTGTCCACATTTGGGGAAATAAGTCCTGCAGTAGCACTAGCACTGCTAAACTGTTCCCTCTGTCTGGATCCTACTCCAATTATGTGCTGGAAACAGTATGGCATCTTAAATGCTTCAAGGAAGTCTTTAATCTGAGAACATCAGAGGCGCATATGACTGCACAACCTACTGATTTAAGGCATGAGTTTAGTCAGTTATGTTAGGGTTAGATAAAACACAACAGGTCAATCACAGCTGCAGCAAACATTTACACTAAACAGTTAATGAGTATAAATGGAAGAATTAAACTCACAGTAACAGCATTAACTACACATACAGTAAGAGAAAGACGAAAAGCCCGCTCACAACAAAGGAAAAAAATGTGTCAATTTTTTTCCAGGTCATATTTTTGATTTTGCTTTGCCTAACTAAATGGGTTGTAACAGAGGGGTGGTTTGTATGATCTGTTGTCCAACTATGGTCAGATCAAAAGTGTTTACACTTCTGAATGGCTACACTTGCCTTCATAGAGGGGGGAGACATGTTATTGTTTAAAATGGGGATAACTGCACACGTTTTTAGACAGTCTCTCCTGTAAGAGAAAAATGCACTTTCACATGAAAAGTGAAAGAAATAGCTGTGCAACAAATTAAAAAGAGCTAGAGAGAGAAGCTCCAACACTGCCTACTGTCCCACCTCCATACAGCCCATCATGGCATTAAGTGGGTGTGAATGTCAACTTCTCAGTAAAACGTAAAACGTAAATTAAGTTGTATAAAGCCTTTTGGGTCTCCAGAAGGAGCTGCGTGAAGTCCAACAATGCTGAATCAGTATGGAGCTAGAACAGTCTCAAAATGAATAAATGCACACAGAAATTAATAAATGCACAAAAAAGGATTCACAAATGTATTTAGGGATTTATGTATGTATATATATACTATATATATATATATATATAGATAGATAGATAGATAGATAGATATAGATAGATATAGATATGACTCAAAACACAAGTACATTTTCAATGCACACAAAAATATGTTTCATTCCATATATAAGTAAAAGGAATAGCCGTACACAACACTTATCAAAGACATCTGTACATTGTTGGTAGTCTTTGCCTCCAGTTGCCTGCCCTCCATCTGGACAGTGCACCGATGTCATATGCAGAGAAGCTATTACCAGAAAAGAAAATTGCATTTTGAGTTATTATGTAGTAGATACATTGAAGCATTATGTTTTAACAGCACTGTGGTTGACATGTAGTTAGGTTTAGGCACAAACTGCAAAATCACAACAGGTTTTGTTGTTTGTTGGTCTTGAACAGTGGTCTACAGCAGTCTATAGCGGTCTGCAGCTCTGCAGACGTCTGGCCCAAGTGTAACGCAATACACTATCCCCTCCACCTCCAGATGACAAACACAGCTCATATATTACATCACTTCAGAAACACTGATATGGTAAGTGTGAAACATGCAAATGTTTGAAATAAACACAAGAACTTGTGCTTCAGAAAAGAGATCAGCACCCAGTGAAAATAGCCTATGGCACAGCTTACCTATGTAGACCAGTGAGCAGTGATCACTAACATGTCTTTGTACTAGTAGTTTGTACTAATATTTTTCATGATTAGTAGTTTGTTTTAACGTTTTTCAGAATAAATGGGCAATTTGGTGTATATTAGTATATGACAAGTTGGCCTCACCTTCAGAAAAGATAATAGGAGTACTCCACTGATTTATGGAGCTAGAACAGTCTCAGAATGAATAAATGCACACAGAAATTAATAAATGCACAAAAAAGGATTCACAAATGTATTTAGGGATTTTTCTACACACACACACACACACACACACACACACACACACACACACACACACACACACACACACACACACACACACACACATGACTCAAAACACAAGCACATTTTCAATGCACACAAAAATATGTTTCATTCCATATATAAGTAAAAGAAAATCCACATATAAAAAATAAGATTTATAAACATATCATCATATAATATATGCACACACAGATATTTCTTGTTTTAAATATGTGCAATTGAAATTCACAAATGTACACATTTAAAAGTATTTGCAATTTTCATCAAATACATATTTATGAACTGTTGAACCTGCATTTACAAAGTGATTTTAGTTTGTAAACTTGCCTGCATTTGTGTGTGCGAGTTTTGAGACTTCCCTGACGTGACTCGATTCACAAATGCATTTTTTCTAAGAGGGGATTGTCTGCAGCCAATCAGATGTCTCACTCCTTTACAGCCAATCACGAGTGCCTCCCCACGAGGGGTGTTATATGACGTCATTAAAATGCGCGCAGATGGCCAGAGGCTGGAAGAGGTTTGCAGCCCGCCAGTATTCAAAGAAAAAGATGGCTGGACTGTAGCAGCATGGTGTCTGGTAAGGGGAACCGTGGCAAGTGTAACGCCGGATGTCCACTGGACCCGTCGCGTAAAGACATCAACAAACAAAGAAAAGATTTCTCTGCCTTTCGGACATTGACCACTGTAGGCCATCCAGAGTTTTCATGGGTGTTTTATTTTGAAAACTGACTGGATACTCTCATCTTTCCTGCGCCTGACCTCACCGTCGCGCGGCGTCCGTCAAAAATAGGACTGGCGCAAATTTTTTGCGGAGTGAAGCGCCGAGCCGCTTCTACATTTTATGTT
Organism: Cephalopholis sonnerati; assembly: GCA_019142605.1. Lineage (NCBI taxonomy): Eukaryota > Metazoa > Chordata > Actinopteri > Perciformes > Serranidae > Cephalopholis > Cephalopholis sonnerati. The sequence goes on from JAGQAX010000008.1 coordinate 694,951, forward strand.
TCACTTACATTTAAATTGCCACGGTTCCCGTTACCAGACGCCATGTTGCTGCAGGCTAGCCTTCTTTTTCTCTGAATACTGGCGGGCTACAAACCTCCTCCAGTTTCATGTGATGCTATATTTTATTTTCAGTAGGATGAAGAATAACACTGCCTACATAATACAACTTCTAATTATCCTTGGAAAGTTTCATATACACAAATCAAAATGGTCTGACTATAAACCCTGCTGTCGTTGTTTCATTGTTGAACTGGCACCACACTTGAATGTGTAAACAACAACAAAGCTGCGAAGACTCTCAACCTGTTAAAGACTGTACATTTTATTTGATTTTTGAAAAGACTGGCAATGAACTCTAAAACCCCCTGGCCTGTTGAATGATTTTATGTCATTTGTGTTTGTAAAACCTCGCATTTGCAAATAAAGCATTGTAAAAAAAAAAAAAAGAAAATAAAAAAAAAACTTCCTCCAGCCTCTGGCCACCTGTGCGCACTTTAATGACGTCATATAACACCCCTCGTGGGGAGGCACTCATGTGATTGGCTGTAAAGGAGTGAGACATCTGATTGGCTGCAGACAATCCCCTCTTAGAAAAAATGCATTTGTGAATCGAGTCACGTCAGGGAAGTCTCAAAACTCGCACACACAAATGCAGGCAAGTTTACAAATTAAAATCACTTTGTAAATGCAGGTTCGGCAGTTCATATATATGTATTTGATGAAAATTGCAAATACTTTTAAATGTGTACATTTGTGAATTTCAATTGCACATATTTAAAACAAGAAATATCTGTGTGTGCATATATTATATGATGATATGTTTATAAATCTTATTTTTTATATGTGGATTTTCTTTTACTTATATATGGAATGAAACATATTTTTGTGTGCATTGAAAATGTGCTTGTGTTTTGAGTCATGTGTGTGTGTGTGTGTGTGTGTGTGTGTGTAGAAAAATCCCTAAATACATTTGTGAATCCTTTTTTGTGCATTTATTAATTTCTGTGTGCATTTATTCATTTTGAGACTGTTCTAGCTCCATAAATCAGTGGAGTACTCCTATTATCTTTTCTGAAGGTGAGGCCAACTTGTCATATACTAATATACACCAAATTGCCCATTTATTCTGAAAAACGTTAAAACAAACTACTAATCATGAAAAATATTAGTACAAACTACTAGTACAAAGACATGTTAGTGATCACTGCTCACTGGTCTACATAGGTAAGCTGTGCCATAGGCTATTTTCACTGGGTGCTGATCTCTTTTCTGAAGCACAAGTTCTTGTGTTTATTTCAAACATTTGCATGTTTCATACTTACCATATCAGTGTTTCTGAAGTGATGTAATATATGAGCTGTGTTTGTCATCTGGAGGTGGAGGGGATAGTGTATTGCGTTACACTTGGGCCAGACGTCTGCAGAGCTGCAGACCGCTATAGACTGCTGTAGACCACTGTTCAAGACCAACAAACAACAAAACCTGTTGTGATTTTGCAGTTTGTGCCTAAACCTAACTACATGTCAACCACAGTGCTGTTAAAACATAATGCTTCAATGTATCTACTACATAATAACTCAAATGCAATTTTCTTTTCTGGTAATAGCTTCTCTGCATATGACATCGGTGCACTGTCCAGATGGAGGGCAGGCAACTGGAGGCAAAGACTACCAACAATGTACAAATGTCTTTGATAAGTGTTGTGTACGGCTATTCCAATTAATCAAATTGGGAATAACAGTCTCTAAAAATAGTAGGATGTAAAGGGAAGAAGTTTGAAAAAAACTTCTGCAATTGTGGATCAAAAACCTCAATCTTAAGTATGGAGGAGCAGAGTCGACTAATTTCAAATGTAAATGTAAAAGCGTTGTGTTAAACATGCCTCAAGTTGGATGCTGTTACAATGTGCTGTGACAACTTCTCTGTGTTTTTAGCCACGGCCCAGATTTTTAACAACATTTCACCAGACCTCTGGGAAAATAGCTGACCTAGTAAGTAGAAAACAGTAGCTAAAGTTAGCTAACATTAGCTGGTGACATTAGCCTGACAGCAGTGCATCTATGCACAGAGTTATAATATAGAAGACAGTTATACTCAAGCACAATTTACACACCCAGCCAAAAACAAGATGGCACTCATTTCAGTTATGGATCCAACTGCTCACTAAATAGTTCAAGTCTGCTAGGCTCTTGTACATTTTCATCGACTTACTGTGTAACGTTAGTACTAGCATGATGATGTAGAACAATTAAATAGTCTAGAAATTAATAGCCTCAGACACAGGGAGGACAGAGGATCAAAGTCTGATAATTCTGAGATATGGATATATATTTGTGGGCCTATGAAATGAAACACAATAAACAAATGTTCAGTTAGCACAACAAAGGAAATGGCATGCGATTAAGTCACCATGATGAGTGCAAATTAAAGCACCGAAGCTGAAAGACCCACCTGCCTGTTCCCAGTACTCCAGTCAGTCCCAGCAGCACCAGAGACAGAATTATGCATAGGAACGGGACTGTGTGCCAGTGTTGCTCTGCAGCTGTAGGGGATGTGAATAGAAACATATCCAATATATATTAACATCACCCTGATTGAATGAGGAAAAAACAAACTGGAACCCCGCTCCTTATCCTTGCTGCTTTCAGCAGCTTTAGGACTCAAAAGCAGAATAGGGTACACTGTAGACATTGCAGGTGGATTATTGGAAACACACTCAACACACAGTACGGCATGACCCAGATGTGCCTTTCACTGGCACCCTTCTGTAATGTAATGCAGCCTATGATGACATAGCAGCACACAACAACCTTCAGGGGATAATTTTCTGGTGGCGCATTAGCAGACCTGGAGCGGTGTAGATCAGCGTGGATGAATGAAAAACAATAAAAAGTTTATTTTGGGTGGTAACGTGTTACATTATATTGTAAATGTGATAATGTTACCTGAAATCATGCGTTACATCACCTCGTTACTGCTAAAACGTAATGTATTACTGTAACGCCTTACTTTTGTGATGCGTTACCCTCAATACCGATGACAATTGTGCCAGGTTGTGGGAAGCATCACTTTTCTTCATTTTGTATGGATCAGATCCAAAATTAGTTTCAATTTTCTGGTGATACCTGCTGCCTGAAGATTCAGCAACTGTTTATGTAGTCACTTTCCTCTGTTTTTAATTCACGTGGTATATAGATTAATCACTTCCTTCCCTTCATCTGAATTTTGCACGTCATAATGATTTAATGTGTGTTTTAATAATTGCAAACAAGCTACTGGGTTGGAAATTTGAAGGTGTGTCATGGTTTCAAAGATGCCCTTCACACACACACACACACACACACACACACACACACACACACACACACACACACACACACACACACACACACGCCCCTAAATTTCCTCTCAGTTCACTATTGAACATGCAAATTTGACTGTTTCAAACCAAAATTTGACATCTCCTGTGAAAGAAGTAACCAGTTATCTTTGTCTTGAATGTTGAATCCATTCAGATTCCTGGGGCTGGTGTAACATTTGAAGACCATCAGTCTTGCACATACCATAAATTCAATTCAAATTTAAATTCCATCAGTTGTAAACTGAGAGGGTGAGGTGAAATCCTGTTGGATGTTGAAGGACCCTCTGTCCTCAGTCATGCAGCCAGCAGTCCCTGTGGAAGGCCTGCAAGTTTGCAACAGAGGACAGCGCAGATTTTCATGGTGAAAGGGCACGCTTTCTCTGGAGAGAAAAGCGATTTGGAGATTTTGGTTACTCAGCTGCAGCTGGCAGCATACAATAACACAAAATCAGAGAGAGGTACTCGAAATGTGACATCAGCAGCCAGCAATGTATTGGCTCCTATCAGCAGAGAGAATAAAGAGAGAAAGTACATGTCTAACCGCGTTATGTGTGTGTGTTTGTGTGTTTGGATGCTCGCAGCCAAGGCATTCCATTGACAGCAATTTTACTGAACTTGATACCATCTCGGTCTGGTTCACTGCGCCTGCCCACCCCACTTCTGAATCCCCTTACTCTGCGTCTCATGTGGTGGCAGTAATAGCCCAGAAGACAGGGTGTTGTATTGCGTCTGTAATTACACAGGAAGGCCAGCTCTCTTTGAGGTCTGGATTAGCGACTCTCTTTGTGTTCTACTCAGAAAGGGGGGCACAAAGGCAGCCAGAAGTATAGCTCACAAGCTCAGTACAAAGTAAATTTTTTCCCCTCTCTTTCTTTCCTCTCTGCTGCTTTCCTCTAAAGTTTGACAGGCGTCTTGGAGATATCATGATAGAGTAAGAGGCAGGAAAGCAGCCCTGGAGCCAGGGACATTCAATTCTTCCAGCACCAGTCTGCCTGGTGTCTGTCTGATATTTAAGTCAAGTTCACTTTATTATATTGAGATTTAAACACAAAATACTTTGAGATGAAGTGTTCTGGAAGGTTGAAAGAATAGAGACAACAGGAAAATAACAATTCAGTAATAAACACAGTATGTGCATATTTGGTTTTGGACAGCACTAAAAGCAAATCTACCAAATGGCCAGAAACTATGGAGTAGGGGTTGGTGATATGTCGAATATAATCAATGCATTGCAGCTTGTTCCATGTGGGATGTACCAAATTATCATATCATGAACATCAAGTATAAACTGTTACATAATTTTTTAAGTCAGCAGCATGACACTTGCTCTGGCATTGTGGTTCACTCACTGTCTCCTATTGCTCTGTCCCTCTCACAGACATACATGATAGGTCCAAAGATGTATACTAATAACTATATACTGGATTCCAAGATGTCACCCATTCATTTAAAAGGAGTTCCTTGCCTGGCGCATATGCAAAAAAAGTTTTCAAACTTCAAGGTTTGGCCCACAAAATGTGAACAGTAGCATTGCTCCCACTGGCTCTGCCCCCAAGGTCCCGCTTGGCTCATAGACTTTACATTGTGAGACATTACAGATTTTTAAATTGCTTTTCTCGGCTTGAGGGAAGTTTTACAAATATAAAACCACCATGGCTCACAAATTCAGAATAGAAAGAGTCATCATTGACCTTGTTTGCTGTTTGAGGTGTCCTATCTTTCTATTCTGAAAAAAAGGTTTTCCCCATTGACCACCACTGTAAAAGAAACCTCAGCAGTTAAACAGATGTTTCTTTTGCAGTGGTGGTCGATGGGGAAAATCCTTTCTGGGCAATACTGCAAGTGACTACTGGGATAAATTAGAAGCAAGGCTTTTCAGGGGGCCTATCAGGTTACACACACTCCATCCAGATCACCTCTCCCAAGCAATGGTGTGTGAGAAGGAGAGGTGTGTGTCTTATCTGCAGGGCTCTAGACTGCTAGTATTTAGTCGCATTTTGCGACTATGGAGCAACAGTGCATTGTGCACATATTATAGTATCCAGCTCTCTTGGTGCCACAGCAACAGTTTAGCTCTCTGCTAACCTCTAACATCTGACTGTTGACCAAAAGCTTTAAGTTCACAACAAAAACATCAACACCTCTGGCCGAGACAAAGCCGTGTGCCTCAAAATAAAAGTACTAGTGGTTTTCATTTATTTAATTATAGCAAACCTTTTTTAAACCTTATTATGACAGTGCTTTATCTAACTTAATTATAACAGCATTTTATTTAACTTTTTAACTTTACTGTAAATGTAAAACTTTTAATAATTTTGTATTTTAGCAGTCTACAGCAGTTAAGAGGCTTATGGGAGGGAGCAGAGTCTACAGCAGAGGTTTGAATGGTCACAGTGATGGAGGGTGGGGACTAGGGGCGATTGCTCTGAGACAACAAGCGAGGCTGAGCCTCCCCTAAAATTTCATAGAAGAAACGGTGAAATATGCATTATATTAAACATGCCATAGGGTGCCTTTAACATCATGACTATGATGTTCAAACGTCAGCTGTTTATCACCAGTTTTCAAACGCGACCTTCCTGTCATACATTCACGTGTCAACACGGTGGCCACGGAGCCTCCAAGCATTCCTATGAGACAGCGCTGAGCAGGTTTTTTTCATGCAGCAAAGCAAGACGGTCATTGGATAAATGCGACAAAATCGTCACTTCCAGGGAGGCTTAGCTTCATTGGGATCTGATTGAATGGTAGGCGGGAGAGGACACTCGGTGTATGCATGATGATTGGAGGAATTGTCAAAAAGGCTGAACCACTTTGTAATTGACAGCGCTTTTGAAATACACACCGGCATCGTCGCATTTTGAGCTCAGTCCCATGCGGATATTTGCAAGTGGAGTCTTCTGACAGAGTGCCGTTCAGGTGTTTAAACCCATCTGAAAATCTTTGAGGTGTGTTTTGCTGTGGTTCTATGGCATAAGTGTGGTTGAAAAACTGCTTCAATTAAATGTTCCTTTTATAGGTTACTGCCTCGCTACAATATGACACATTTTATGATGTAAACTTAAGGTGAGCTTCCCCTGTTTGAAAGACCAGCAGCCGCCACTGGTGGGGACTCATATCCACAGTCAGAGCTCACAGGGGGGGGTTGTTGTGTCAAACCTATTGAAGAATAAGTTTAGCTCTGTAGCAAATTCTAGGTCACCTTTGACTCCAGGTGTGGTTTTCCCACAGCCTGTCATCTTCTTTTTCTCATTCCAAACCTCTTTTGTGTTGTTCTGTCACATCTTGGCCTCAATCTTCTCCTTATAGTTGTTTTTGACCTCCCTCAGTTTCCTCTTCAGCTCCTTTTGAACAGCCCTAAGTGGTCATCAACGCTCTCTTCTTCCTGTTAAGAAGGCCTTTAATGTCCTTATTGATCCATGGCTTGTTATTTGAAAAGCAGCAAACCTTTTTTGTTGTCCTCACAAAATTTTATGTAGTCAGTTACGCAATGAGAGAGACCCTCAATGTCATCACCAAAGTCTTCTATAAAAAGTCCCCAGTCTGTGACATTAAAACACTCCTGCAGCGCCTCCTCTGTGTCACATGGTGTACTGACAGAGTTCATCAGTATATCAAGTATAAGTTGTGATGATTCTGTTTTAGTTTTGGTTTTAGGGTGGATTTTTGTGTGTTCTCCCTTCCCCCTTCCCTTTCTGTTTCTGTTCCTGCCAGGCTTGTGTGTGGCATGGGGCGTGGCTGGCTCTTTCCACTGCAGCTGACGAGGCACACCTGTTTCTATTCAGTTCATCAACCTGCTTACATATACCTGGTCTTCATTCCACTACTCTGCCAGATAATTCCATCCGCGTTGGTATGCCAAGCATACTCTTTTCCAGTGTTGCTTCAGTAGTGATTTCTTCCTGTGGTTTTTGATAGAGTTTTCATGCCTTGTGCGTTTTTGAGCTCACTTGTAGTTTTGCCCTGTTTTCCATGCGCTCAGCCGTCACGTCATCTCCTGAGATCCGGCTCTCTACACTGGTGGACAACATCCTAGCCAGCCGGCACCCTGCCTCCACTACCTGCATTTTTGTTTTTCCTTCAGCAGTAAACCCTTTTGTTTTCATACACCTGCATCTGTGTATGCTTTGGGGTCCAGCCACAAACCAAAACTTACAAAATTAGCACCTTGTGTTTTATTCCAAAAACACACTGAAGTGAAGACTGCATTACAGGTTACTAAATTACATGATCATGTCAAAGGTAAGAAACATTAGAATTATTCCCAAAATTGTATTGGCCCTGTCAGTAACTGTCTTGGCGTGTATGATTATAATATCTTTGAGTTATGAATGCTCAGTAATGTGATATTTAACACTAGTCTTGGCTAACAAGTTTGCTATCTAATGCTAATAGAAAACCTAGCATCATTGCTAGCTAGTCATGATATGGTCGCAGTAATGCTAGGCAACATAACCTTATTGATAACTCACCGGGAAATGGCTTACCTGTTTAAATATGCAGTAAAATGAGTTGCTAGCAAACCATAATAAGTAAATCGGTAATTTGCTTACAAGATCAGACTGCGCTCATTGACCAATACGCAATTTTGATTTGCTAGCTGACTAAAGCAATATTAGCTGATCTTAGTCACCTGTTAGGTACAGAACTGCCTACATGGGATGGCTAACACTGCTTCTGCACTGGTTGGCCCGTAGAGCAGGCGCACAAGAGACCTCCGGTTTAGTGCTCCTTTAACTTGGGGAGAAAATGATTCAATTGTGTGGCTTTTACAAACTTTCCAATTCTAATCAGACAGAACGAATTAAATTCTAATGGTGAAACAAACCATTTCACAGGGGTTGTGATGCTAAAAAAATTTATCCACTGATTTACCATTTCTTTTGCCATGTAAGTCAAAGGGAAAATGTCATTTTGTGTCGTGTAATTCCACTGTTTGACTACTACAGAAATTAGCTTTAATGCTCTGCACACTTCCTGAGGCCTGTACTCACTCCCTCTTCCTCTTTTTGAAGTTCTCATACTCACACAACTGAAGTTAAATCCAGTAACTACCATTACTACTACTATTACAACGGGGTGCCGTTCTCATGGCGACCCACAGTTCTCCCGCTCCTGTTTGCACGGGCTGAAACTGAAACAAATTTCTTTGCTCTGTAACATGTGCAATGACAATAAAGATCATTCATTCATTCATTACTGGTGGCAGAATTTTACTAAAGGAATCAGTAGTTGTTTGTACGACTATAGTGTAAGAGACTGTGGTGTTTATTACAACTTCAGTAATATCTGCTGTTTTATGTTCAACACACAGCTCTAAGTCCACCTGCTCAACAGAGCTCCAGTCTGTCTTTTCCATCTGTTACACAGTAGCCTTCAGTGTGAAAGCTGATGTGTAGCCAATCAGGTAGTGCTGTGGGTGGGACATTGAGCGAGGCTACAGAGTGACGACTGCAGACAGAGGGAATGCATCTGAGGCAAAGTAGCGCCTGTTTTGATAAATTTATGACTGCGGTATTGTGGTGATGCAGTTATCATCACAGCCCTAGGTTAAGGTTTGGTTAGGTTTGGGCACAAATATGACTTGACCTCTTGAAGAAGAATCATATTTTGGATTAAATTGTCAACATTCTCAAAATAGGGGGTATTTGTCGTTAGGGTTATAATAATGAACACTTGATTAAGGTTAGGGAACAATGGTGGTCATTGATAAAAGAAAAGAGTGTTTACTGCCAGTTGGAATCAGGAAATGAACATACAGTAGCTTCCCTGTGTTGAAGTCTGAATTTTTGTTGACCCATCTATTCACCCTGACCTTCTCCCTACACAAACTGTTGCTCTATAGTATCTGACTTCCTCCTTTGTTTCTGATGAAGAAGAGTTGTCATCAGTATGACCACTTGAGGGCACTGTCACTTCAACCTAAACAGATGTTGTTTTGGGGCGATTTCTGAAAAAAAAATATTCTGATGTGTTTTTTGGGAGAACTGTCTTAAACACACAAACAAGAGGAGTTCCTTCTTGGTTCTGAGATCAGTCAGAGGATGCATAAACGTACACACAGGCACTTTCCATACACACAGTTTGGCTCTATGTGGTGACTCCACAAACAGTCTAGATGCACTTTTACAGAATACTACCACTACTTGTTTCCTCCCAGTCTTACAGTGTATCTGTATCTCAGTACCTGTTTAGGCACTATTTGGTTGCCTTTCAGTTTAGTTGTGGCTCTTCCTCTATATCCTGAGTTCCCAACAAGTTGGTATTCTGTGTGAAACAGAATACAATGATTTGCAAATCATTTTTGACCCTCAAGTCAATTCATTCCAAAGACAAGATATTTCATGTTTAAACTCATAAACTATGTTTTTTGTAAATATACAGTCATTATGAACTTGATGCCTGCAACAAGTTCCAAAAAAGTTGGGACAGAGGCATGTTTACCACTGTGTGACATCACCTTTTCTTTTAATAACACTCAGTTTGGGAGCTGGGGACATTAACTGTTGAAGTTTTGAAAGAGAAATTCTTATTCTTGCAATACACCAATCATCCAAAACATTTAAACCACATTTGAAGTGAATAAGATTGATTGGAACCTTGGCTCCTGCCATTCATGCAGGTGCCACTTGACATGTATCACCCACCCAAACAGCATTACAGACCAATACACCATGGCAACGACACTCCCAGATGGCAGCACAGGACATCCCCAGAGGTCCTGTCTCTATGCCTCGACAGGTCAGAGGCTCCACCGTAGATCAGACTTGGCTCAGACCTGTTGAGGCCTAGACAAAGGACCTCCGGGGTACTGGTTTGTCCCACAGATACTTGATCAGATCGGGATCTTCGGAATTTGAAAGCTAGATTGATGCCTAAAGCTTTTTGTCATGTTCCCTGGGCCATTCCTGAGCAGTTTTTGCAGTGTGGCATGTGATCTGCCTTGCTGGGGGGCAACAGCCATTGGGGGTACTGTTGCAATCAGTGGGGGTACTTGGTCTAAAACAATGTTTAGCTGGGTGGAATGCATAAAGAGGCATCCACATGAATGCCAGGACCAAAGGTTTCCCTGCAGAACATTGCATTGTAAAGACACGATCGATGTTATTCACTTCACCTGCTAGTGGTTTTAATGTTTTGGCTGATCGGTGTGTATATAAGACTCAAGTTGTTCAACAGTCTGGGGCCTCCACTGATGTAATTTGCAATGGATAATGTTCCACACACATTCAATGGGAGACAGGTCTGGACTGCTGGCAGGTCAGTCTAATACCTGCACTCTTCAAACACATGCAGAATGTGTCTCATTATCTCGCTGGAATAAGCAGAGACATTCCTGAAAAAGATATTGTCTGGATAGCAGCATTTGTTGGTCCAAAACCTGTATGTATCATTCAGCATTCATGGTGCCTTCACAAATGATGCCATGGGCACTAACACACCTCCATACCATCACAGGCACTGGCTTTGAACTTTGAGCTGGTAACAATCTGGATGGTCCTTTTTTCGTCTATAGCCCGGAGGAAACGATGTCCATGATTTCCAAAAACAATTTGAAATGAGGACTCTTCAGACCACAGCACACTTTTCCTCTTCGTGTCAGTCCATCTCAGATGAGCCCGGGCCCATAGAGGTAAGCGGTGTCTCTGGATGTTGTCAATATATGGCTTTCACTTTGCATCATAGAGTCTGAACAACAAACTGTGTTTACTGTCAATGGTTTTCCAAAGTGTTCCAGAGCCCATGTAGTAATATGCTTTATACAATCGTGTTGGTTTTTAATGCAGTGCAGCCTGGAGGGTTTGAAGGTCACAAGCATTCAATATTGGTCTTCAGTTTTGCCCCTTAGTGCAGAGATCTCTCAGGATTCACCTAATCTTTTATGATATTATGGATTGTAGTGGGTGCTGTGGTGGTGTAGCGGTTAGCACTGTGCGGAGTTTGCATTTTTTCTCCAGATACTCCTGATCCTCCCACAGTCTAAGTCCCACAGCAGGTTGGGGATAGGTTAATTGGTGACTCTAAATTGTTGGCGAGGTTAGCTGCCACTAATTGTTGTACTGAGTTACTATTGTAAGAAGTTACGTGTAGTGCGGTCTGCTATAGAGTTTAGATTTATTTTCTCCCATGGTGAGCTGGTGTGTAGCAGGAAGACCCATGTGGATGTGGTGTGAGTGGGCCATGGGAGAGAGGTTTAGCCCCAGGCTGAATATAATCTACAGTATGTTTTTGTGGAGTTTGTGTGTGTGTGAGGTCAGGGATGAGAACACTGAGATTGAGTAACAGCCATTCCACGCTGATTCAGTGACCCTGTGTAACATTAGGGCTGTGTGTGTAAAATCCCACGTAGCATAATAACCAATAATAATTAAAAAGAAATCTAGGCTGAAATAGAGCTGGAGATTCCCACTGGTAAACTGAAGTATACAAGATACAAGGAGAGGGGGATTTTATTCTGGGTGGGAGGGGGGGGCACTCATACTATTAGCTCTGATAATAGCAATTTGGTATTGTCATTATGGGGAGCCAGCCAACATATTCACAGCCAACCACTGTGTTCTTCTACCTCTTAGTTTGCAGTGAGCTGCTCTGAACAACACTCAGCTCCGCTCAAATGAGGAACACATTTTCATTCTGCGGTCAGACCACATCAGTACACAGGTTCAGCTGAGCTGGCCAGGGGTCTGTAAAAGGGAGCACACACACACATAAGCACACATATACACACTCTTCAAAACACAGCAGGATAGCAGTTGAACACTGAGGAGGTAACCTCTAAGAATGTGGTGTAGAAACCTGTGAGCATTTACAGGTTGGCAACATGCAGATTGTGCAAGTTCAGTAAATACAACTCTACAACACATAACAAAATAACTGAAGCTCAGAGGTCCACTTACTAGCTTTTCTGAGTTTTCAACTACATGTTATGGACTTAATTCAGCAAATGGAGTTAGCTTAGGTGTGATCTTGTGATCAATTTTATTTTTCATTTTATTTACTTTAATGTATTCTTTATTCAACCAGAAAGGTCCCATTAGAATACAATATCTATCTTGCCAGAGAGTCCTGGTCAAGATGGGCAGCAACAGAAGTGGGACCAAGTAATTGTACAGGCTGTTCTCATGAGCTGTTTGCACGTTTTCCTATGAAAAGTAATGATAGATAGATAGATAGATAGATAGATAGATAGATAGATAGATTGATTGTTTATTATCAATGCACATTCCTGTACAACAAAATTTTGTTTGGCAACTCTCATTATCACAGCAGCAAATGCACCTAAATTTGTACATATCTCAGGTATTTTGAAAGGCTGCGATCATGTGCCCATGCACTGACAGGAGTAAACAAAAAAGCACCTCTGAGTGGTCTTGTAAGGAGACAGGTTGGAGTGGTGTATGGGTCACAAAAATGTGGACTGTCCCCCGGGACTCTCCCCTTAGACATGTGCTCGGAACCGGGTGAACTTTGAGTCATTTTAAGTTAAGTCCTCACCATGTCTGTTTTCCACAGTAAATTTATCTATCGAAGAACAGAGTCAGATCATCCATCCACTTCTGGTCACCTCTGGCCTGGGAGTCTGGTTATTTGTGTCTTGAGATGGTTTTCAGACCTCTCCAGACTTCGCTGAGGTTGCTCTGCTGCAGCTATTCTTCCAGCTTCTTTTTATATCCTTCCTTTCCACGTCTGATGTTTCTCTGTAGCTTCTTCTGCACAGCCTTCAGCTCCTCCTTGGTTCCAGAGTTAAAAACTCTCCGCTTCTCCTTCAGGGTGGACTGGTTCCTGAGGAACCACCTTCAGATCAACATGGGGAAAACCAAAGAGCTGGTGGTGGATTTCTGCAGGTGCAGACTCCTCCCCCCCAACACCGGTGAACATCCAGGGGAAGGACATTGAGGTGGTGACATCTTATAAGTACCTGGGTGTTCATCTGAACAATTAACTGGACTGGACTGATCATATAACAGCACTGTACAGAAAAGGCCAAAGCAGACTCTGCCTGCTGAGGCGACTCAGGTCTTTTGGAGTGCAGGGGGCACTCCTGAAGACCTTCTTTGACACTGTGGTGGCATCAGCCATCTTTTACGGAGTGTTCTGCTGGGGCAGCAGACAGAAAGAGACTGGACAAGCTGATCAAGAAGGCCAGTTCTGTCCTGGGATGCCCTCTGGGCGCTGTGCAGGTGGTGGGAGAAAGGAGGATGAGAGCCAAGCTGTCATTTCTGAGAACTAACGACTCTCACCCCCTGCTGGAGGAGAAAAAAGCTCTGGAGAGTTCCTGCAGCGATAGACTGGTTCATCCAAAGTGTGTGATGGAACACTATCGCAGGTCCATACTTCCTGCTGCTGCCAGACTACACAACCAGCACTGCTCACAATAAACTGCACCATGGACACTTCATGGACACTATGGACACTTTATACTTTACAAGTCAGTCAACAATATTCATTAATATCCCCCCCCCCTTATAAATTATATCACCATAGTCTAATACTGACTACGGTGTACTTTTAAGTAAATGAAAATCTAACTGTTCTGAGTTTTTAAGGACGCTATCACTTTGGATACTGATGGTCAACTTGTTTTCAAACTAGATACCATAAAATTTAAGAGGAGTTAAGATGAGTGCCATCTAATGTTAAGACCAAAAAAAAAAAAAATCAGTGGGTGATGAAGAACCACAGTTCTTTCCAGCCTCCAGGCTTACTGCAGGCTAACGAAAGCTTCACAAAGCAACTCTTCCCTCCATTCAACGATTGGTAATATAACAGCTGGGCATGGCATGATTACATTTGTAAAGGCAAAGCAAAACTGTTTAACTTGGTTAATTAGGGTCTGAGCCTGAAGGGCAAGGTCCCCATTGTTTTTTAGGGGTTCAAGCCCAGGGGGTGAAACCCTTTTGTTTTTCTACTGTTTTCTTTTTCCTCTTCTTCTTATTATTACTATTATTATTAGGGCCCGAGCACCTAGCGGTGCGAGGAGCCTATTGAAATGCAAGGAATTATTAGGGCCCGAGCACCTAGCAGTGCGAGGACCTATTGAAATAAAAGGAATTATTATTAGGGCCCGAGCACCGCCTGAAGGCCGGCGAAGGACCTCTTGAAACTGCTCCGTTTATTATTAGGGCCCGAGCACCGTCCGGTGCGAGGACCCTATTGAAACTGAAGGAGTTATTATTATTATTTTTCCTCCAAATGAATTGGCTTTTTGAAGGCTTTATCATATTCAAAAACTCACCAAATTTGGCGGTCGCATCAGTCACTGTGAAAATTTACATGTATTATGGATTGTGGCGATGGGCAGGGTAAAATGGCGGGGCCACGGCCCTTAAACAGGGGCCCCGACTGCAGGTTTCACCAACATCCACGAAAATCGGTACACATATGTATCACACCCAGACGCACAAAAAAGTCTCTTGGAGCCATAGGCCAAACCCATATCAACCACCTCATTTTTGCTAATACATTGTCCCAAGACCATGATGATGATCAAACCACAAGCGTTTGAGTATTCATCAAACGCTGTCACCGTGGCAACGCCTTATTCGCCATAAAACACAAAGTTGTTTTTGAGGGGTAAGGGATGCTTGTAAAGTCATGAAACTTGGCACACATATGACAGGATCTGATTGGTGTTGTGTGATGTGATTTTTGATCTTCGATTTTTGATCTTTGTGCCAACATGGCTCATCAGCACCCCCTATAAATATTCTATGAAGCAGTCCCCGAAGGTTGTTTGACCTACATCTATGAAACTTGGTAGGCACATGCATCACTGAAAGAGAAAAAGCCTCTTGCAGCCATGTGCCAAACCCAGCAGGAAGTCCGCCATTTTGAATTTCCTTGTAACAGGTTCACAATTTCACCATACATGTTCCAATCTTCCCCAAACTTCACAGGAATGATGACAGTCCTGCCCTGAACACATCTACATGCCAATACTTGGTTATTAGTATGGCACCACCTACTGGCAAAATGACATGTATGATCTTTGTATGATTTAAGGGATACGACTTGTAGTTCCTGCATGAGGGGTCTGCCTTCGACAGGAATGAACGGCGGCGTGAGCCGACGTCCTGCCAGTGCCCTCCAGTTGCGTGAAGGTGCGAGGGCCCGTTCATCGCTGCTTGCAGCTTTAATTAGGGCCTGAGTACCAAGCAGTGCGAGGACCCTATTGAAATGCAAAGAATTCTTCTTCTTATTAGGGCCCGAGCACCAAGCGGTGCGAGGACCCTATTGAAATGCAAGGAATTATTATTAATAGGGACCGGGCACCATGCGGTGCGAGGACCCTATTGAAATGCAAGGAATTATTATTAATAGGGCCCGGGCACCATGCGGTGCGAGGACCCTCTTGAAATGCAAGGAATTATTATTATTTTTCTCCAAAGTAAATTGCCTTTTTGGGGGCCTTAACATTCTCGAAAACTCATGAAACGTCACACACTCATCAGAAGTGGCAAAAATGTACACATGGTAGGTTTTACGGGATAATCTGCAAAGGAATGGCTCAGTAGCGCCCCCTAAACACTTTCTACAGAACAGCCCCCGAAGGTAGTTTAACCTACGTGTATGAAACTTGGTAGGCATATGTAATAAACCAAGACGTACAAAAAAGCCTCTTGGGCCCATGCCCTAAACCCAACAGGAAGTCGGCCATTTTGAATTGAATGTGCAATTTTCATGCAGTTTTGGCCATTTGTAGGGGTCGTAAATGGACGATCTCCTCCTAGAGTTTTCGTCCGATTGACTTCAAACTTCATCTGTCATACTCCTCAGACATTGACGACCAAAAGTTATCAAAAAAACTGAGTTTTCGTCACACCGTGTGACCGTGCCGGGACCGCAAACTTCGCTACAAACAGGAAGTAGTATTATGACGCAGGAAGTAGTTTATTACTCCAGCATACATGGTCCAATCTTCCCCAGACTTCAAGGATTAATGACAGTCCCGCTCTGAAGAGATCTACATGTCAATAACTTGCGATTAATATAGCGCCCCCTACTGGTAATAGGAAATGTCCAATGTTTTATACCTTGAAGCACATCTTCTCCAAAGTTGACCACATCAACCTCACACTTGGTGAAATTATCCATAAGGCCTTGATGATGCTTTCTATGGAAAACTGTGAGTTTTCGTTAAAGGGCGTGACCATGTTGTGGCGGCGAACTTTGATGTTTCGCCATAATAACAAAAGTAGCTGTAACTTGACTCTACGTGGACATATCTTTCCAAAACTTCACACATATGATAACAGTCCAGCACTGAAAACATCTACAGAGAAATTTTGAATCAGCATCATAGCGCCACCTACTGGCAGCAGAAAGTTACTTCTTTCATTCTTTCATGTCCCTCTTCTTCCAGGTTCACCCGAACCACCTCAATTTTGTGGATACATATTCCCAAAGACCTTGATGATGACCAAACCACAACCTTTTGCGATTTTGTCAAACGCTGTCACCGAGGCACTGCGTCATTCACCATAAAACACGAGGTTGTTTTTGAGGGGCAAGGGATACTTGAAAACTCACGAAAGTTTGCACACTCATCTCAAGGCACAAATTGTGTTGTCTGATATGACTTTTGTGATTTGATGTGCCAAGATGGCTCAACAGCGCCCCCTACAATTTTTCGATGAAGCAGCCCCTGAAGCTGGTTTGACCTACATGCATGAAACTTGGTAGGCATATGTAACACTCCAAGACATACAAAAAGCCTCTTGGAGTTATGCTCCAAACCCAACCGGAAGTCCGCCATTTTGAATTTACTTGTGCCACTTTTGTGCATTTTTGGCCATTTCCAAGAGACATAAATTAACGAACTTGTCCTAGAGATTTTATCCAATCCACTTCAAACTTTGTCTGTCCCACCCAATGACGTAGAAGAAGAAAAGTTATCAAAGGCTTTAGGTTTCGTCAAACGCTGTCACCGTGGCTCCGCCTTCTTCGCCATAAAACACAAAGTTGTAAGTACTCCTACAGATTTTACCCAACTGACTTCAAACTTGGTCTGTCCCACCTCCAGACATTGAAGAAGAAAAGTCTTCAAAAGCTTGACTTGTCGTCACACGTTGTCGTCACACCGTGTGACCGTGGCGGGGCCTCAAACTTCGGGGGTCTCGCCACAAAACAGGAAGTAGTGTATAACTCCAGCATACATGGTCCAGTCTTCCCCAAACTTTTTTATTAGGGGTTCAAGCCTGGCGGGCTGAAACCCTATTGTTTTCCTACTGTTTTCTTCTTCTTCTTCTTCTTCTTCATGAAACTTGGCACACATATGACAGGATCTGATTGGTGTTGTGTGATGTGATTTTTGATCTTCGATGTACCAACATGGCTCATCAGCGCCCCCTATAAATATTCTAGGAAGCAGTCCCAGAAGGTGGTTTGACCTACATCTATGAAACTTGGTAGGAACAAACCCAGCAGGAAGTCTGCCATTATGAATTTCCTTGTAACAGGTTCACAACTTCACCATACATGTTCCAATCTTCCTCAAATATCACAGGATTGATGACAGTCCTGCCCTGAACACACCTATAGGCCAATACTTGGTTATTAGTACGGCGCCACCTCCTGGCAAAATGACATGTCTTTGTATGATTTGAGGGATATGACGTGTAACTCCTGCGTGAGGGGTCTGCCTTTGACCGGAATGAACGGCGGCATCAGCCGGCGGCATCAGCCGGCGTCCTGCCAGCGCCCTCGAGTTGCATGAAGGTGTGAGGGCCCGTTCAACGCTGCTTGCAGCTTTATTTATTTATTAGGGCCCGAGCACCAAGCGGTGCGAGGACCCTATTGAAATGCAAGGAATTATTATTATTAGGGCCCGAGCACCAAGCAGTGTGAGGACCCTATTGAAATCCAATGAATTATTATAGCCCGAGCACCAGGCGGTGCGAGGACCCTATTGAAATCCAAGGAATTATTATTGTTATTAGGGCCCGAGCACGTACCGTGCAAGGACCCTATTGAAATTGAAGGAATTATTATTTTTCTTCTTCCTTGTAATGAATCGCATTTTTGGGAGCTTTAACATACTCAAAAACTCACCAAATTTGGCACACGTGTCAGTCGTGGAAATTTACATGTGATATGGGTTTTGGCGATGGGCGTGGCCACACGACGTGGCCACGCCACAAAAAAGTCTTTTGGAGCCATAGGCCAAACCCAACAGGAAGTCGGCCATTTTGACATTTGCGGCCATTTTTGGCATTTTCCGCGTGTTGCATTTTGACGAACTCCTACAGGATTGATCAGAATCACTTCAAACTTGCTGTGTACCATCTAGACTAGTTTGTGATCAAAAGTTATCAAAAGTTCAGCTACCCGTTGAGGAGCGTATCGGCTTTTTGATGGAGAAGTTTGACGTCTCGCCATGAAAAGCAAAATTGCTACAACTTTGGGGTAAATGGTCCAATCTGCACCAAACTTCACTGGATATATAATAGTCCCGCCCTGAACACGTCTACATGCAGAAAATTTGTATTTGTCATAGCGCCCCCTGCTGGAAACAGAAAAAGCCATGTTTTAGACTTTGAGGTGCAGCTCTGAGCACGTTAAGCATATCCAACTCAAATTTGATCAGAGAGGCCTCAAGACCTTGGTAATGCTATATTATAAAGATTGTGACGTATCGTCAAACGGTCGATGTTTCGCCATAATGCATAAAACTGGCCTTAACTTCAGTGTCCCTGGGTATATCTGCCTGAAATTTCAAATGTGTGTTAACGGTCCAGGCCTAAACATGTGATGTGAGTTGCGTTGATGGGCATGGCTAAATGACTTGGTCACGCCCATTCATAAAAGTAACCCCCATAGGACGTTTCACCGATATGCACGAAAATCAGTACACACATGGATCACACCCAGACACACAAAAAAGTCTCTTGCACCCATAGACCAAACCCAAGAGGAAGTTGGCCATTTTGAATTTTGCGACCATTTTTGGCTTTTTGCACGTGTTGTATTTTAACAAACACCTCCTATAGGATTCATCAGAACGACTTCAAAATCACTGTGTGCCATCTAGACAACGTTGTAATCAAACGTTATCAAAAGATTACTAGATCGTTACACGGTTTGGCTGTCAGATGGCGGCGAAGTTTGATGTCTCGCCATGAAACATGAAATTGCTATAATTTTGGGATACATTGTCCAGTCTTCACCAAACTCCACATGATTCATAATAGTCCTACCCTGAACACATCTACATGACAAAGTTCTGTGATTGTCACAACACCCCCTGCTGTTGAAAGGAAATGCCATGTTTTAGACTTTGAGGTGCGGCTCTCATAACGTTGACCTTATCCAATTCACATTTGGGCAGAAAGGCCTTAAGATGTAGGTAATGCTATATTGTGAAAACCATGATGTCTTGTCAAACGCTGTCACCGTGGCAACGCCTTATTCGCCATAAACCACGAGCTTGTATTTGAGGGGTAAGGGATGCTTGTAAAGTCATGAAACTTGGCACACATATAACAGGATCTGATTGGTGTTGTGTGATGTGATTTTTGATCTTTGATGTACCATCATGGCTCATCAGCACCCCCTATAAATATTCTAGAAAGCAGACCCAGAAGGTGGTTTGACCTACATCTGTGAAACTTGGTAGGAACAAACCCAGCAGTAAGTCCGCCATTTTGAATTTGCTTGTAACTGGTTCACAACTTCACCATACATGTTCCAATGTTCCCCAAACTTCACAGGATTGATGACAGTCCTGCCTTGAACACACCTATACGCCAATACTTGGTTATTAGTACGGCGCCACCTACTGGCAAAATTACATGTCTTCATATGATTTGAGGGATATGACGTGTAACTCCTGCGTGAGGGGTCTGCCTTCGACAGCAATGAACGGTGGCGTGAGCCGGCGTCCTGCCAGTGCCCTCGAGTTGCGTGAAGGTGCGAGGGCCCGTTCAATGCTGCTTGCAGATTTAATTAGGGGGCGAAGACCGTGGGGCCCGGGGAACGCGAATGCAAAGCATACGCATTTCCCAGGACCAGCGGTGCTGGGAACCCTATTGTTTTTGTTCGGATTTTTATTATTATTATTATTAGGGCCCGAGCACGTACCGTGCGAGGACCCTATTGTTTTCCTTAGGATTATTATTATTTTTTTCCGCGTAATGAATCGCGTTTTTGGGGGCTTTAACATATTCGAAAACTCACCAAATTTGGCGTGCATATTCGTCTAGGTGAAAATTTATGTGTACGCAAAATCTCAACGATGCCAGTTGCAAAATGGCGAAATGGCGCCCCCTAGAAAATTTCAATCGGCTCCCACCGGCAGCCCGTTTGACCAAATTCCCCGAAATTCGGGGGGGTGGTGTATCATCCCAAGACGCACGAACATGCGCACATGGACTTTTTTCTAAAACCAACAGGAAGCCGGCTATTTTGATTTGAATATTCATTTTTTTACTGATTTTGGCGATTTGCAAGTGTTCTCTCAGAGCTATCGCCTCCTACACGGTTCATCGGATCAGCTTCAAATTTGGCGTGCTGCAACTAGACCACTTGATGATCAAAAGCTTGTAAAAGATTTTTCCATCGTTAAACAGTTTGGCCGTCAGGTGGCGGCGAAGTTTGACGTCTCGCAAAAAAAACAAAAAAAAAACGAAAGTGCTATTACTTGGGCATGATAGGTCCGATCGGCACAAAACTTGCTGGGTATGATTGTAGTCCTGCCTTCAACACGCCAACATCAAAAAATTCCCCCGTTCTCAAAGCGCCCCCTGCTGGCAACAGGAAAAGTGATGTTTTACACTTTGAGGTACAGCTCTGAGCACGTTCAGCATATCCAATTAAAATTTGGTCAGAAAGGCCTCAACACGTTGGTAATGCTACATGATGAAGATTGTGACGTATCGTCAAACGGCGTTGCGCCCAGAAGGCAGCGAAATCGACGGTTCGCCAAAACGCAGGAAAGTGGCCTTAACTTCAGTGTCTTTGGTCATATCTGCCTGAAACTTCACATGTGTGTTAACAGTCCGGCGCTGAACATGTGATATGAATTTCGTTGATGGGCGTGGCCAAATGGCTTGGCCACACCCTTTAAACAGCAGCCCCTGCGGCACGTTTCACCGACATGCATGAAAATCAGTACACATATGTATCCCACCCTGACGCAGAAAAAAGTCTTTTGGAGCCATAGGCCAAACCCAACAGGCAGTCGGCCATTTTGAATTTAGCGGCCCTTTTTGGCATTTTCCACGTTTTGTATTTTAACAAACTCCTATTACAGGATTTTTCAGAACGGCTTCAAAATCGCTGTGTATCATCTACACTACTTTGTGATTAAAAGTTATTAAAAGATCAGTTACCCGTTGAGGGGGGAATCGACTTTTTGGCGGCGAAGTTTGACGTCTCACCATGAAAAACAAAATTGCTATAACTTTGGGGTTAATGGTCCGGTCTGCACCAAACTTCACAGGATAAATAATAGTCCCGCCCTGAACACGTCTACATGTAGAAATTTTGTATTTGTCATAGCGCCCCCTGCTGGTGACAGAAAAAGCGATGTTTTAGACTTTGAGGTCCAGCTCTGAGCACGTTCAGCAAATCCAGCTCAAATTTGGTCAGAAAGGCCTCAACATGTTGGTAATGCTCCATGATGAAGAATTTTGACTGTCGTCAAACGGCGTTCCATCCGGAGGGCGGCGAAGTCGACCCTTCGCCAAAATGCATAAAAATGGCCTTAACTTTGGTGTTTTTGATGATATCCACCTGAAACTTCATATGTGTGTCAACAGTCCAGCCCTGAATATGTGATATGAATTTCGTCAATGGGCGTGGCCATATGGCTTGGCCACGCCCATTCATATGAATTACTTCCATAGGACGTCTCACCGATATGCACAAAAATTGGTACACATCTCCATCACCCCCAGACAAACAAAAAAGTCTCTTGGACCTCTAGGCTGAATTCAACAGGAAGTCGGCCATTTTGAATGTCATGGTCATTTTTGGTGTCGCGCACGCATCGTATTTTAACGAACTCCTCCTACAGAATTCATCAGAACGGCTTCAAAATTACCGATTACCATCTAGAACACTTCCTGATCAAAAGTTATTAAAAGGTCTCGCAGAATCTAAAGGGCACGCCAGTTGTGGGAGGTTGAATTTTGACGTCTCGCCATGAAACAGGAAGTGGCAATAACTTCACTGTACTTGGTCAGATCTGTGTGAAACTTCACAGGTATATTGACAGTCCAACCCAGAACATATGTTATGAATTTCGTTAATAGGCGTGGCTAAATGGATTGGCCACGCCCATTCACACAAATAACCACCATAGGACGTCTCACTGATATGCACGAAACTTGGTAGACACATGTATAACATCCACACGCACAAAAAAGCCTCTTGCACGGATAGGCCACACCCAACAGGAAGTCGGCCATTTTGAAATTTACAGTCATTTTTGGCGTTTTCCACCTGGCGTATTTTAATGAACTCCACCTACAGGATGCATCAGAACAACTTCAAAATCATTGTGTGCCATCTAGACAAAGGTGTAATCAAATCTTATAAGCAGATTTTTGCATCGTGAAACGGTTTGGCCGTCAGGTGGCGGCGAAGTTTGATGTCTCGCCATAAAACACGAAATTAGTATAACTTTGGCATACATTGTCCATTCTTCACCAAACTTCACATGTTTGTTAACTGTCCAGACCTGAATGTATAGTATGAGTTTCATCAATAAGCGTGGCCGTATGGCTTGACCACGCCCCTTAAAGTGCAGCATCCCCCATAACAACTTTCATCGACGTGCACGAAAATCAGTATGCACATGTATCGTGTCCAGACGCACAAAAAAGCCTCTTGCACATATAGGCCACACCCGACAGGAAGTCGGCCATTTTGAAATTTACAGTCATTTTTGGTGTTTTCCACGTGTTGTATTTTAATGATCTCCTCCTCCAGAAATGAATCAATTAACTCCAAAACTGGTGTGTACCATCTACACAAGTGTGTGATCAAAACATATTAAGAGAATTGCTCAGTATGGAACGGTGTGGCTGTGACATGGCGTCGACACTTGATGTCTCACCATGAAACACGATATTGCTATAACATGGGATCTAATGGTCGAATCTGCTCCAAACTTCACATGTATGATAATAGTCCTGGCATGAACACACCCACATGACGCTCAGGAGTCAGAGTCATAGCGCCACCCAGTGGAGACGGGAAGTTGCAACGCTTTGGTTCCTACACTGTCCGAAGGAGGCGAACATTCAGCGCCTCGTCTGCCGGTCGACCTCTGGCGACACGGTGGCGGCCGCGCCAGGCCCCGAGTTGCGTGGAGTGCGAGGGCCCGTTCAACGCTGCTTGCAGCTTTAATTAGGGCCCGAGCACGTACAGTGCGAGGACCCTATTGTTTTCCTTAGGATTATTATTAGGGCCCGAGCACGAACCGTGCGAGAGCCCTATTGAAATCATAAAAATTATTCTTATTATTTTTCTTTTAAACCTTTGATCGCATTTTTGAGGGCCTGAACATGCCCAAAAAGTCAGGAAAATTTGCACACTCGTCACGTCTGGTGAAAATTTCGATATTTTATGGTCGTTACAAAGGGGCGTGGCAAAATGGCTCAATGGCGCCCCCTAACAGTTTTCAAAATCGAAGCCCCCTGCTTTAACTTTGCCCTAGGCGTATGAAATTTGGTACACATATGTATCATCCCGGGACGCACAAAAAAGCCTCTTGGAGCGACACCCTAAACCAAACAGGAAGTCGGCCATTTTGAATTGTTTTTTCAAAATAAGGTCATTTTTGGCCATTTCCACACGTTGTACTTGAGCGAACTCGTCCTACAGATTTTATCGGATTGACTTAAAAATTTACCTGTGCGTGCTCGACTACAGTGGGATCAATTTATTATTAAAAGATCTTCGTCACGTCGAAGGGCGCGGTCGCTGCGGAAGGGTCAATTTGGATATCTCACCAAAAAACACGAAATTATACTACAACTACTACAACTTTGGTGTAGATGATCCTATCTGCACCAAACTTCACATGATGGATAATAGTCCCGCCCTGAACACATCTACATCAAAAAATTCAGTAATTGTCATAGCGCCCCCTGCTGGCAACAGGAAATACCATGTTTTACACTTTGAGGTGCTGCTCTGACCACATTTACCATATTCAACTCAAATTTGGTCAGAAAGGCCTTAACATGTTGGTAATGCTCCATGATGAAGAATTTTGACTGTCGTCAAACGGCGTTCCATCCGGAGGGCGGCGAAGTCGACCCTTCGCCAAAATGCATAAAAATGGCCTTAACTTTGGTGTTTTTGATGATATCCACCTGAAACTTCATATGTGTGTCAACAGTCCAGCCCTGAATATGTGATATGAATTTCGTCAATGGGCGTGGCCATATGGCTTGGCCACGCCCACTCATATGAATTACTTCCATAGGACGTCTCACCGATATGCACAAAAATTGGTACACATCTCCATCACCCCCAGACAAACAAAAAAGTCTCTTGGACCCCTAGGCTAAATTCAACAGGAAGTCGGCCATTTTGAATGTCATGGTCATTTTTGGTGTCGCGCACGCATCGTATTTTAACGAACTCCTCCTACAGAATTCATCAGAACGGCTTCAAAATTACCGATTACCATCTAGAACACTTCCTGATCAAAAGTTATTAAAAGGTCTCGCAGAATCTAAAGGGCACGCCAGTTGTGGGAGGTTGAATTTTGACGTCTCGCCATGAAACAGGAAGTGGCAATAACTTCACTGTACTTGGTCAGATCTGTGTGAAACTTCACAGGTATATTGACAGTCCAACCCAGAACATATGTTATGAATTTCGTTAATAGGCGTGGCTAAATGGATTGGCCACGCCCATTCACACAAATAACCACCATAGGACGTCTCACTGATATGCACGAAACTTGGTAGACACATGTATAACATCCACAAGCACAAAAAAGCCTCTTGCACGGATAGGCCACACCCGACAGGAAGTCGGCCATTTTGAAATTTACAGTCATTTTTGGCGTTTTCCACGTGTTGTATTTTAATGATCTCCTCCTCCAGAAATGAATCAATTAACTCCAAAACTGGTGTGTACCATCTACACAAGTGTGTGATCAAAACACATTAAGAGAATTGCTCAGCATGGAACGGTGTGGCTGTGACATGGCTTCGACACTTGATGTCTCACCATGAAACACGATATTGCTATAACATGGGATCTAATGGTCGAATCTGCTCCAAACTTCACATGTATGATAATAGTCCTGGCATGAACACACCCACATGATGCTCAGGAGTCAGAGTCATAGCGCCACCCAGTGGAGACGGGAAGTCGCAACGCATTGGTTCCTACACTGTCCGAAGGAGGCGAACATTCAGCGCCTCGTCTGCCGGTCGACCTCTGGCGACACGGTGGCGGCCGCGCCAGGCCCCGAGTTGCGTGGGGTGCGAGGGCCCGTTCAACGCTGCTTGCAGCTTTAATTAGGGCCCGAGCACGTACCGTGCGAGGACCCTATTGTTTTCCTTAGGATTATTAGGGCCCGAGCACGAACCGTGCGAGGACCCTATTGTTTTCCTTAGGATTATTAGGGTCCGAGCACGAACCGTGCGAGAGCCCTATTGAAATCATAAAAATTATTCTTATTATTTTTCTTTTAAACCTTTGATCGCATTTTTGAGGGCCTGAACATGCCCAAAAAGTCAGGAAAATTTGCACACTCGTCACGTCTGGTGAAAATTTCGATATTTTATGGTCGTTACAAAGGGGCGTGGCAAAATGGCTCAATGGCGCCCCCTAACAGTTTTCAAAATCGAAGCCCCCTGCTTTAACTTTGCCCTAGGCGTATGAAATTTGGTACACATATGTATCATCCCGGGACGCACAAAAAAGCCTCTTGGGCCCATGCCCTAAACCCAACAGGAAGTCGGCCATTTTGAATTGAATGTGCAATTTTTATGCATTTTTGGCCATTTGCAGGGGTCGTAAATGAACGATCTCCTCCTAGAGATTTTGTCCGATCGACTTCAAACTTGGTCTGTCCCACCTACATAAGTTGAAGACAAAAAGTTATCAAAAGCTTGAGTTTTCGTCACACCGTGTGGCCGTTGTGGGACCTCAAACTTCGCTACAAACAGGAAGTAGTATTATAACACAGGAAGTAGTTTATAACTCCAGCATACATTGTCCAATCTTCCCCAAACTTCACAGGATTGATGACAGTCCTGCTCTGAAGAGATCTACATGTCAATAATTTGTGATTAATATAGCGCCCCCTACTGGTAGTAGAAAATGCCATGTTTTACACTTTGAAGCATAACTCCTCCAAAGTTGACCACATCAACCTCAAACTTGGGGAAATTATCCAAAAGGCCTGGATGATGCTTTCTAAGGAAAACTGTGAGTTTTCGTCAAAGGGCGTAGCCATGCCGTGGCGGCGAACTTTGATGTTTCGCCATGATGACAAAAGTTGCTGTAACTTGACTCTACGTGGACATATCTTTCCAAAACTTCACACATATGATAACAGTCCAGCTCTGAATATGTGATATGAATTTCGTCAATGGGCGTGGCCATATGGCTTGGCCACGCCCATTCATATGAATTACTTCCATAGGACGTCTCACCGATATGCACAAAAATTGGTACACATCTCCATCACCCCCAGACAAACAAAAAAGTCTCTTGGACCTCTAGGCTAAATTCAACAGGAAGTCGGCCATTTTGAATGTCATGGTCATTTTTGGTGTCGCGCACGCATCGTATTTTAACGAACTCCTCCTACAGAATTCATCAGAACGGCTTCAAAATTACCGATTACCATCTAGAACACTTCCTGATCAAAAGTTATTAAAAGGTCTCGCAGAATCTAAAGGGCACGCCAGTTGTGGGAGGTTGAATTTTGACGTCTCGCCATGAAACAGGAAGTGGCAATAACTTCACTGTACTTGGTCAGATCTGTGTGAAACTTCACAGGTATATTGACAGTCCAACCCAGAACATATGTTATGAATTTCGTTAATAGGCGTGGCTAAATGGATTGGCCACGCCCATTCACACAAATAACCACCATAGCACGTCTCACTGATATGCACGAAACTTGGTAGACACATGTATAACATCCACACGCACAAAAAAGCCTCTTGCACGAATAAGCCACACCCAACAGGAAGTCGGCCATTTTGAAATTTACAGTCATTTTTGGCGTTTTCCACATGTTGTATTTTAACGAACTCCTCCTACAGGATTAATCAGAATGACTTCAAAATCACTGTGTGTGATCTAGACAAGGTTGTGATCAAAAGTTATTAAAAGATTTTTCCACAGTTAAACGGTTTGGCCGTCAGGTGGCGGCGAAGTT
The DNA here is from genome assembly GCA_019142605.1 of Cephalopholis sonnerati. Taxonomy (NCBI): domain Eukaryota; kingdom Metazoa; phylum Chordata; class Actinopteri; order Perciformes; family Serranidae; genus Cephalopholis; species Cephalopholis sonnerati. The sequence continues at coordinate 722,673 of JAGQAX010000008.1, forward strand.
TGATGTCTCGCCATAAAACACGAAATTAGTATAACTTTGGCATACATTGTCCATTCTTCACCAAACTTCACATGTTTGTTAACAGTCCAGACCTGAATGTATAGTATGAGTTTCATCAATAAGCGTGGCCGTATGGCTTGGCCACGCCCCTTAAAGTGCTGCGTCCCCCATAACAACTTTCACCGACGTGCACGAAAATCAGTATGCACATGTATCGTGTCCAGACGCACAAAAAAGCCTCTTGCACATATAGGCCACACCAAACAGGAAGTCGGCCATTTTGAAATGTACAGTCATTTTTGGCGTTTTCCACGTGTTGTATTTTAATGATCTCCTCCTCCAGAAATGTATTAATTAACTCCAAAACTGGTGTGTACCATCTACACAAGTGTATGATCAAAACATATTAAGAGGATTGCTCAGCATGGAACGGTGTGGCTGTGACATGGCGTCGACACTTGACGTCTCACCATGAAACACGATATTGCTATAACATGGGATCTAATGGTCGAATCTGCTCCAAACGTCACATGTATGATAATAGTCCTGGCATGAACACACCCACATGACGCTCAGGAGTCAGAATTATAGCGCCACCCAGTGGAGACGGGAAGTCGCAACACATTGGTTCCTACACTGTCCGATGGAGGCGAACATTCAGCGCCTCCTCTGCCGGTCGACCTCTGGCGACACGGTGGCGGCCGCGCCAGGCCCCGAGTTGCATGAGGTGCGAGGGCCCGTTCAACGCTGCTTGCAGCTTTAATTATTATTATTATTATTATTTTTTTTCGCTTGATCGCATTTTTGGGGGCTTTAACATATTCAAAAACTCACCAAATTTGACGTGCACATTCGTCTAGGGGACATTTATGTGTACGCAAAATTTAAACGATGCCCATTGCAAAATGGCGAAATGGCGCCCCCTAGAAAATTTCAATCGGCTCCCACCGGCAGCCCGTTTGACCAAATTCCACGAAATTCGGGATGGTCGTGTATCATCCCAAGACGCACGAAAATGCGCAGTTGGACTTTTTTCTAAAACCAACAGGAAGCCGGCTATTTTGATTTGAATATTCATTTTTTTACCGATTTTGGCGATTTCCAAGAATTCTCTCAGAGCTATCTCCTCCTAGACGGTTCATTGGATCGGCTTCAAATTTGCCGTGCTGCAACTAGACCACATGATGATCAAAAGTTATTAAAAGATCTTTCCCTCGTTAAACGGTTTGGCCGTCAGGTGGCGGCGAAGTTTGATGTCTCAAAAAAAAAAACCCAAAAACCCAGAATTGCTATTACTTGGGCGTGAAAGGTCCAATCGGCACAAAACTTGCTGGGTATGATCGTAGTCCCGCCCTGAACACGTCTACATCAAAAAATTCCCCTGTTCTCAAAGCGCCCCCTGCTGGCGACAGGAAAAGTGATTTTTTACACTTTGAGGTGCAGCTCTGAGCACGTTCAACATATCCAACTCAAATTTGGTCAGAAAGGCCTCAACACGTTGTTAATGCTACATGATGAAGATTGTGACGTATCGTCAAACGGCGTTGCGCCCACAGGGCGGCGAAGTCGATGCTTCGCCAAAACGTAGGAAAGTGGCCTTAACTTCAGTGTCCTTGGTCATATCTGCCTGAAACTTTACATGTGTGTTAACAGTCCAGCCCTGAACATGTGATATGAATTTCGTTGATGGGCGTGGCCAAATGGCTTGGCCACACCCTTTAAACATCAGCCCCTGCGGCACGTTTCACTGACATGCATGAAAATTGTTACACATATGTATCACATCCAGACGCACAAAAAAGTCTCTTGGACCCATTGGCCAAACCCAACAGGAAGTCCTCCATTTTGAATTTAATGGTCATTTTTGGCATTTTCCACGTGTTGTATTTTAATGAACTCCACCTACAGGATGCATCAGAACAACTTCAAAATCATTGTGTGCCATCTAGACAAAGGTGTAATCAAAACTTATAAGCAGATTTTTGCATCGTGAAACGGTTTGGCCGTCAGGTGGCGGCGAAGTTTGATGTCTCGCCATAAAACATGAAATTAGTATAACTTTGGCATACATTGTCCATTCTTCACCAAACTTCACATGTTTGTTAACAGTCCAGACCTGAATGTATAGTATGAGTTTCATCAATAAGCGTGGCCGTATGGCTTGGCCACGCCCCTTAAAGTGCAGCGTCCCCCATAACAACTTTCACCGACGTGCACGAAAATCAGTATGCACATGTATCGTGTCCAGACGCACAAAAAAGCCTCTTGCACATATAGGCCACACCCGACAGGAAGTCGGCCATTTTGAAATTTACAGTCATATTTGGCGTTTTCCACGTGTTGTATTTTAATGATCTCCTCCTCCAGAAATGAATCAATTAACTCCAAAACTGGTGTGTACCATCTACACAAGTGTGTGATCAAAACATATTAAGAGAATTGCTCAGCATGGAACGGTGTGGCTGTGACATGGCGTCGACACTTGATGTCTCACCATGAAACACGATATTGCTATACCATGGGATCTAATGGTCGAATCTGCTCCAAACTTCACATGTATGATAATAGTCCTGGCATGAACACACCCACATGACGCTCAGGAGTCAGAGTCATAGCGCCACCCAGTGGAGACGGGAAGTTGCAACGCATTGGTTCCTACACTGTCCGAAGGAGGCGAACATTCAGCGCCTCGTCTGCCGGTCGACCTCTGGCGACACGGTGGCAGCCGCGCCAGGCCCCGAGTTACGTGGGGTGCGAGGGCCCGTTCAACGCTGCTTGCAGCTTTAATTATTATTATTATTATTTTTTTTTTTTCGCTTGATGGCATTTTTGGGGGCTTTAACATATTCAAAAACTCACCAAATTTGACGTGCACATTTGTCTAGGGGACATTTATGTGTACGCAAAATTTAAACGATGCCCATTGCAAAATGGCGAAATGGCGCCCCCTAGAAAATTTCAATCGGCTCCCACCGGCAGCCCGTTTGACCAAATTCCACGAAATTCGGGGAGGTCGTGTATCATCCCAAGACGCACGAAAATGCGCACTTGGACTTTTTTCTAAAACCAACAGGAAGCCGGCTATTTTGATTTGAATATTCCATTTTTTACCGATTTTGGCGATTTGCAAGTGTGCTCTCAGAGCTATCTCCTCCTAGACGGTTCATTGGATCGGCTTCAAATTTGCCGTGCTGCAACTAGACCACATGATGATCAAAAGTTATTAAAAGATCTTTCCCTCGTTAAACGGTTTGGCCGTCAGGTGGCGGCGAAGTTTGATGTCTCAAAAAAAACCCCCCAAAAACCCAGAATTGCTATTACTTGGGCGTGAAAGGTCCAATCGGCACAAAACTTGCTGGGTATGATCGTAGTCCCGCCCTGAACACGTCTACATCAAAAAATTCCCCTGTTCTCACAGCGCCCCCTGCTGGCGACAGGAAAAGTGATTTCTTACACTTTGAGGTGCAGCTCTGAGCACGTTCAGCATATCCAACTCAAAATTGGTCAGAAAGGCCTCAACACGTTGGTAATGCTACATGATGAAGATTTGTGACGTATCGCCGAACGGCGTTCCGCCCACAGGGCGGCGAAGTCAACGGTTCGCCAAAACGCAGTTAAGTGGCCTTAACTTCAGTGTCCTTGGTCATATCTGCCTGAAACTTTACGTGTGTTAACAGTCCAGCCCTGAACATGTGATATGAATTTCGTTGATGGGCGTGGCCAAATGGCTTGGCCACACCCTTTAAACATCAGCCCCTGCGGCACGTTTCACTGACATGCATGAAAATTGGTACACATATGTATCACATCCAGACGCACAAAAAAGCCTCTTGGACCCATTGGCCACACCCAACAGGAAGTCAGCCATTTTGAATTTGACGCCAGATTGGGCGATTCGCACTCCTCGTACTTTTGCTATCTCCTCCTACATGATTCATCGGATCGGCTTCAAATTTGGCGTGCATCAACTAGACCACTTGATGATCAAAAGTTATCATACGATTTTCCCTATGTTAAACGGTTTGGCCATCAGGTGGCGGCGAAGTTTGACGTCTCGCCAAAAAAACCCCAAAAAACAAAAGTGCTATTACTGGGGCATGATAAGTCCGATCGGCACAAAACTTGCTGGGTATGATCGTAGTCTGGCCTTCATCACGCCAACATCAAAAAATTCCCCCGTTCTCAAAGCGCCCCCTGCTGGCGACAGGAAAAGCGATGTTTTAGACTTTGAGGTGCTACTCTCAGCACGTTCAATATATCGAACTCAAAATTGGTCAGAAAGGCCCCAACACGTTGGTAATCCTACATGATGAAGATTTGTGACGTATTGCCGAACGGCGTTCCGCCCACAGGGCGGCGAAGTCAACGGTTCGCCAACACGCAGTTCACTGGCCTTAACTTCAGTGTCCTTGGTCATATCTGCCTGAAACTTTACATGTGTGTTAACAGTCCAGCCCTGAACATGTGATATGAATTTCGTTGATGGGCGTGGCCAAATGGCTTGGCCACACCCTTTAAACATCAGCCCCTGCCGCACGTTTCACTGACATGCATGAAAATTGGTACACCTATGTATCACATCCAGATGCACAAAAAAGTCTCTTGGACCCATTGGCCAAACCCAACAGGAAGTCGGCCATTCTGAATTTAATTGTCATTTTTGGCGTTTTCCACGTGTTGTATTTTAATGAACTCCACCTACAGGATGCATCAGAACAACTTCAAAATCATTGTGTGCCATCTAGACAAAGGTGTAATCAAAATTTATAAGCAGATTTTTGCATCGTGTATGGCCGTATGGCTTGGCCACGCCCCTTAAAGTGCAGCGTCCCCCATAACAACTTTTACCGACGTGCACGAAAATCAGTATGCACACATTTTGCAAATACATACTCCCAAGACCTTGATGATGATCAAAGCAGAAGCCTTTGAGGTTTCGTCCAACGCTGTCACTGTGGCGCCACCTTATTCGCCATAAAACACGAGGTTGTTTTTGAGGGGCAAGGGACACTCGAAAACTCACGCAACTTGGCACACACATCAGACTGCCGAAATTGTGTTGTCTGATGTGATTTTGTGTTTTCATGTGCCAAGATGGCTCAACAGCGCCCCCTACTCATTTTCAACGTGTTTTGGGCTATAACTCCCAGACCATATGTCGCACTTTCAAAAACCTCATATCTCCAGATTCCCTGAATAGCGCTGAATCACCTGGGCTGGGCCACGCCCATTTCTGCCTATAAATTTTTTTCGCAAAATTGAGAAAACTGGAAAACCTACTTTTTCGAACTCCTCCTTAGGGTTTTGTCCGTTCAGCGTGAAACTTGGCACGTACAGTCTTCGGCTGGACGTGATCTAAAGTTATCAAAGGAATTTTGATTGGTCAAAATATGCGCAAATTATTAACGAATACATTTTTCTAGCTAGCTATAAAAAGGTGAATGGTGGCATTTTTCGGTCAAAATAAAGGCTAACAACACCAAATCTGAGATCCTTGCTTGACATGTGCCTGTGAGGGTGTGATCCAAATTTGGCTAATGTTGGCCACTAGGGGGCGCTGCAAATAGGGGAAATTTATATCTCGTAAATTGCTGCACCGATTTTTACGAAATTTGGTGAGTATGATGCTGGCCCCCTCCTGAGGCCATTTTGTGAAGTTAGTCACGACTGGTCAAAGTGGGCGTGGCTTATTACAAGATAAACAACAAACATTTATTTCAGCTCAAGTATTATGCTGAGGGCTGTGAAATTCATAGGGTATACATAGAATAGCATACAGACCACCCTTAGCAAAAATTATGTGTCTACTCCACTAGGTGGCGCTATAACGGATGCAAACGCATTTTGGCCTGTAACTTCCACATTTTAAATCACATCTTCATAAACTTTATATCCACATGTTCCCTAAATAGAGTCGCATCTTCTGACATAGGCCAGGCCCACTCCCACTGCATATTTCTCTTTGTACGTCACTATACATCAAAAACTTACTTTTTCGAACTCCTCCTAGTGTTTAAGCTCCATCTACACGAAACTTTACACATACAATCTCCAGACTTGCCTGACCAAAAGTTATCAAAAGAATTTTGCTACTCCAAAAAATGCGCTAGCTAAAAATAAACAGTTTTTTTTCTGCTAGCTAAAAAACACATACCGTTGCATATTTTTGTCAAACTAAAAGCTATCAATGTCAAACTCAATGCATTTGTTTCAGATGTCAACCAGTGGCTGTGTGCCAAATTTGGTGGAAATTGGCCAATAGGGGGCGCTATAAACAGAGAAAAATCACGTGGCATGAAAATTCATCGATTCGCACAAAATTAGGAGAGCGTGATGTGGAGTCACTCCCGAGGCCAGCTGTAAAGCTTAGTGATGTTTGGTCACCGTGGAAATGCCTTATTCGCCATAAAAGACGAAGTTGTTTTTGAGGGGTAAGGGATGCTGGTAACGTCATGAAACTTGGCACACATATGACAGGATCTGATTTGTGTTGTTTGATGTGATTTTTCTGCTCAACAGCGCCCCCGACAAATTTTCTACGAAGCAGCCCCCGATGCTGGTTCGACCTACATCGATGAAACTTGGTATGCATGTGCATCACTGAAAGACGTACCAAAAACCCTCTTGCAGCCATGTGCCAAACATACCAGGAAGTCCGCCATTTTGAATTTGCTTGTAACTGGTTCGCAACTTCACCATACATGTTCCAGTCTTTCCCAAACTTCACAGGATTGATGACAGTCCTGCCCTGAACACATCTATAGGCCAATACTTGGTCATTAGTACGGCGCCACCTACTGGCAAAATTACATGTCTTCGTATGCTTTGAGGGATATGCCATGTAACTCCTGCGTGAGGGGTCTGCCTTCGACAGGAATGAACGTCGGCATTAGCCGGCGTCCTGCCAGCGCCCTCGAGTTGTGTGAAGGTGCGAGGGCCCGTTCAACGCTGCTTGCAGCTTTAATTATTATTATTATTATTTTTTTTTTTCGCTTGATCGCATTTTTGGGGGCTTTAACATATTCAAAAACTCACCAAATTTGACGTGCACATTCGTCTAGGGGACATTTATGTGTACGCAAAATTTAAACAATGCCCATTGCAAAATGGCGAAATGGCGCCCCCTAGAAAATTTCAATCGGCTCCCACCGGCAGCCCGTTTGACCAAATTCCACGAAATTCGGGGAGGTCGTGTATCATCCCAAGACGCACGAAAATGCGCACTTGGACTTTTTTCTAAAACCAACAGGAAGCCGGCTATTTTGATTTGAATATTCATTTTTTTACCGATTTTGGCGATTTCCAAGAATTCTCTCAGAGCTATCTCCTCCTAGACGGTTCATTGGATCGGCTTCAAATTTGCCGTGCTGCAGCTAGACCACATGATGATCAAAAGTTATTAAAAGATCTTTCCCTCGTTAAACGGTTTGGCCGTCAGGTGGCGGCGAAGTTTGATGTCTCAAAAAAAAACCCCCAAAAACCCAGAATTGCTATTACTTGGGCGTGAAAGGTCCAATCGGCACAAAACTTGCTGGGTATGATCGTAGTCCCGCCCTGAACACGTCTACATCAAAAAATTCCCCTGTTCTCAAAGCGCCCCCTGCTGGCGACAGGAAAAGTGATTTTTTACACTTTGAGGTGCAGCTCTGAGCACGTTCAGCATATCCAACTCAAATTTGGTCAGAAAGGCCTCAACACGTTGTTAATGCTACATGATGAAGATTGTGACGTATCGTCAAACGGCGTTGCGCCCAGAGGGCGGCGAAGTCGATGCTTCGCCAAAACGTAGGAAAGTGGCCTTAACTTCAGTGTCCTTGGGCATATCTGCCTGAAACTTCACATGTGTTTTAAGAGTCCAGCCCTGACAATGTCATGTGAATTTCGTTGATGGGCGTGGCCAAATGGCTTGGCCACACCCTTTAAACATCAGCCCCTGCGGCACGTTTCACCGACATGCATGAAAATTGGTACACATATGTATCACATCCAGACGCACAAAAAACCCTCTTGGACCCATTGGCTACACCCAACAGGAAGTCAGCCATTTTGAATTTGACGCCAGATTGGGCGATTTGCACTCCTCATACTTTTTCTATCTCCTCCTACATGATTCATCGGATCGGCTTCAAATTTGGCGTGCATCAACTAGACCACTTGATGATCAAAAGTTATCATACGATTTTCCCTATGTTAAACGCTGTGGCTGTCAGGTGGCGGCGAAGGTTGATGTCTCGCCATAAAACACGAAATTAGTATAACTTTGGCATACATTGTCCATTCTTCACCAAACTTCACATGTTTGTTAACAGTCCAGACCTGAATGTATAGTATGACTTTCATCAATAAGCGTAGCCGTATGGCTTGACCACGCCCCTTAAAGTGCAGCGTCCCCCACAACAACTTTCACCGACGTGCACGAAAATCAGTATGCACATGTATCGTGTCCAGACGCACAAAAAAGCCTCTTGCACATATAGGCCACACCCGACAGGAAGTCGGCCATTTTGAAATGTACAGTCATTTTTGGCGTTTTCCACGTGTTGTATTTTAATGATCTCCTCCTCCAGAAATGAATCAATTAACTCCAAAACTGGTGTGTACCATCTACACAAGTGTGTGATCAAAACATATTAAGAGAATTGCTCAGCATGGAACGGTGTGGCTGTGACATGGCGTCGACACTTGATGTCTCACCATGAAACACGATATTGCTATAACATGGGATCTAATGGTCGAATCTGCTCCAAACTTCACATGTATGATAATAGTCCTGGCATGAACACACCCACATGACGCTCAGGAGTCAGAGTCATAGCGCCACCCAGTGGAGACGGGAAGTCGCAACGCATTGGTTCCTACACTGTCCGAAGGAGGCGAACATTCAGCGCCTCGTCTGCCGGTCGACCTCTGGTGACATGGTGGCGGCCGCGCCAGGCTCCGAGTTGCGTGGGGTGCGAGGGCCCGTTCAACGCTGCTTGCAGCTTTAATTATTATTATTTTTTTTCGCTTGATCGCATTTTTTGGGGCTTTAACATATTCAAAAACTCACCAAATTTGACGTGCACATTCGTCTCGGGGACATTTATGTGTACGCAAAATTTAAACGATGCCCATTGCAAAATGGCGAAATGGCGCCCCCTAGAAAATTTCAATCGGCTCCCACCGGCAGCCCGTTTGACCAAATTCCACGAAATTCGGGGAGGTCGTGTATCATCCCAAGACGCACGAAAATGCGCACTTGGACTTTTTTCTAAAACCAACAGTAAGCCGGCTATTTTGATTTGAATATTCCATTTTTTACCGATTTTGGCGATTTGCTAGTGTGCTCTCAGAGCTATCTCCTCCTAGACGGTTCATTGGATCGGCTTCAAATTTGCCGTGCTGCAACTAGACCACATGATGATCAAAAGTTATTAAAAGATCTTTCCCTCGTTAAACGGTTTGGCCGTCAGGTGGCGGCGAAGTTTGATGTCTCAAAAAAAAAACCCCAAAAACCCAGAATTGCTATTACTTGGGCGTGAAAGGTCCAATCGGCACAAAACTTGCTGGGTATGATCGTAGTCCCGCCCTGAACACGTCTACATCAAAAAATTCCCCTGTTCTCAAAGCGCCCCCTGCTGGCGACAGGAAAAGTGATTTTTTACACTTTGAGGTGCAGCTCTGAGCACGTTCAGCATATCCAACTCAAATTTGGTCAGAAAGGCCTCAACACGTTGTTAATGCTACATGATGAAGATTGTGACGTATCGTCAAACGGCGTTGCGCCCAGAGGGCGGCGAAGTCGATGCTTCGCCAAAACGTAGGAAAGTGGCCTTAACTTCAGTGTCCTTGGGCATATCTGCCTGAAACTTCACATGTGTTTTAAGAGTCCAGCCCTGACAATGTCATGTGAATTTCGTTGATGGGCGTGGCCAAATGGCTTGGCCACACCCTTTAAACATCAGCCCCTGCGGCACGTTTCACCGACATGCATGAAAATTGGTACACATATGTATCACATCCAGACGCACAAAAAACCCTCTTGGACCCATTGGCTACACCCAACAGGAAGTCAGCCATTTTGAATTTGACGCCAGATTGGGCGATTTGCACTCCTCATACTTTTTCTATCTCCTCCTACATGATTCATCGGATCGGCTTCAAATTTGGCGTGCATCAACTAGACCACTTGATGATCAAAAGTTATCATACGATTTTCCCTATGTTAAACGCTGTGGCTGTCAGGTGGCGGCGAAGGTTGATGTCTCGCCATAAAACACGAAATTAGTATAACTTTGGCATACATTGTCCATTCTTCACCAAACTTCACATGTTTGTTAACAGTCCAAACCTGAATGTATAGTATGACTTTCATCAATAAGCGTGGCCGTATGGCTTGACCACGCCCCTTAAAGTGCAGCGTCCCCCACAACAACTTTCACCGACGTGCACGAAAATCAGTATGCACATGTATCGTGTCCAGACGCACAAAAAAGCCTCTTGCACATATAGGCCACACCCGACAGGAAGTCGGCCATTTTGAAATGTACAGTCATTTTTGGCGTTTTCCACGTGTTGTATTTTAATGATCTCCTCCTCCAGAAATGAATCAATTAACTCCAAAACTGGTGTGTACCATCTACACAAGTGTGTGATCAAAACATATTAAGAGAATTGCTCAGCATGGAACGGTGTGGCTGTGACATGGCGTCGACACTTGATGTCTCACCATGAAACACGATATTGCTATAACATGGGATCTAATGGTCGAATCTGCTCCAAACTTCACATGTATGATAATAATCCTGGCATGAACACACCCACATGACGCTCAGGAGTCAGAGTCATAGCGCCACCCAGTGGAGACGGGAAGTCGCAACTGATGACAGTCCCGCTCTGAAGACATCTACATGTCAATATTTTGTGATTGATATAGCGCCCCCTACTGGTAGTATAAAATGTCATGTTTTACACTTTGAAGCACATCTCGTCCAAAGTTGAACACATCAACGTCAAACTTGGGGAAATTATCCAAAAGGCATTGATGATGCTTTCTATTGAATACTGTGAGTTTTCGTCAAAGGGCATGACCTTGGCGTGGCGGGGAACTTTGATGTTTCGCCATGATGACAAAAGTTGCTGTAACTTGACTCTACGTGGACATATCTTTCCAAAACTTCACACATATGATAACAGTCCAGCCCTGAAAACATCTACAGAGGAAATTTGAATCAGCGTCATAGCGCCACCTACTGGCGGCAGAAAGTTACTTTTTTCATTCTTTCATGTCCCTCTTCTACCAGGTTCACCCGACCCACCTTAATTTTGCGGATACATAGTCCCAAGACCTTGGTGATGATCAAACCAGAACCTTTTGAGGTTTCGTACAACGCTGTCACGGTGGCGCCACCTCATTCGCCATAAAACACGAGGTTCTTTTTGAGGGGCAAGGGATACTTGAAAACTCACGAAACTTGGCACACCCATCACAAGGCACAAATTGTGTTGTCTGATATGCTTTTTGTGTTTTGATGTGCCAAGATGCCTCAACAGCGCCCCCTACAATTTTTCGATGAAGCAGCCCCCAAGCTTGTTTCACTTACATGTATGAAACTTGGTAGGCATATGTAACACTCCAAGACGTACAAAAAAGCCTCTTGGAGTTATGCTCCAAACCCAACCGGAAGTCCGCCATTTTGAATTTACTTGTGCCACTTTTGTGCATTTTGGGCGATTTCCAGTAGACGTAAATGAATGAACTTGTCCTAGAGTTTTTATCCAATCCACTTCAAACTCGGTCTGTCCCACCCCAAGACCGTGAAGACGAAATGTTATCAAACGTTTCAGGTTTTCGTCAAACGCTGTCTCTGTGGCCCCGCCTTCTTCACCATAAACCACGAAATTGTAACTACTCCTACAGATTTTATCCCATCAACTTCTTACTTGGTCTGTCCCACCTCCAGACATTGATGAAGAAAAGTTATCAAAAACTGGACTTGTTGTCACACCATGTGACCGTGGCAGGGCCTCAATCATTGGGGACTCGCCACAAAACAGGAAGTTGTGTATGACTCCATCATCCATGGTCCAATCTTCCCCAAACTTCACAGGATTGATGACAGTCCTGCTCTGAAGAGATCTCCATGTGAATAATTTGTGATAAATACAGCGCCCCCTAATGGTAAGAGAAAATTTCATGTTTTATATTTTGAAGTATAACTCCCAAGACTTGGCCAGAACCACCTCAATCTTGGTCAGTCTATCCGTCACATGTAGAAGATGTTTTATTGTGAACACTGTAAGTTTGCATCAAAGGGCGTGGCCATGACGTAGCGGCAAACTTTGATGTTTCGCCATGATAACAAAAGTTGTGTAGCTTGACTCTACGTGGACATATCTTTCCAAAACTTCACACATATGATAAAAGTCCAGCCCTGAAAACATCTACCGAGAAATTTTTAATCAGCCTCATAGCGCCACCTAGTGGCATCTGTAAGTTACTGCTTTCATTCTTTCATGTCTCTCTTCTACCAAGTTAACCACAACCACCTCAATTTTGCGTAGACATAGTCCCAAGACTTTGATGATGATCACACCAGAAGCTTTTGAGGTTTCAGCAAACACTGTCAATGTGGCAACGCCTTATTCGCCATAAAACACAAAGTTGTTTTTGAGGGGTAAGGGATGCTTGTAATGTCATGAAACTTGGTACACATACAAGAAGTTCCGATGTGTGTTGTGTGATGTGATTTATCTGCTCTGATGTGCCAACATGGCTCAACAGCGCCCCCTACAATTTTTCAAAAAAGCAGCCCCCGACGCTGGTTTGACCTACATCTATGAAACTTGGTACATACATGCATCACTGAAAGACGTACAAAAAAGGCTCTTGCAACCATGTGCCAAACCCAACAGGAAGTCCGCCATTTTGAATTTGCTCGTAAGTGGTTCACAAAATCACCATACATGTTCCAATCTTCCCCATACTTCACAGGATTGATGACAGTCCTGCCCTGAACACATCTATACGCCAATACTTGGTTATTAGTACGGCGCCACCTACTGGCAAAATAACATGTCCTCGTATGATTTGAGGGATATGACGTGTAACTCCAACGTGAGGGGTCTGCCTTCGACAGGAATGAATGGCCGCATCGGCCGGCGTCCTGCCAGCACCCTCGAGTTGCGTGAAGGTGCGAGGGCCCGTTCATCGCTGCTTGCAGCTTTAATTATTATTAGTATTCTTCTTAACTAAAATGAATTGCCTTTTTGGGGACCTTAACATTCTCAAAAACTCATGAAACTTCATAGACTCATCAGAAGTGCGAAAACTGGGCACGTTTTGGGGTTTCATGATAATCTGCAAAGGAATGGCTCAGTAGCGCCCCCTAAAAATTTTCTACGGAACAGCCCCTGAAGGTAGTTTAACCTACGTGTCTGAAACTTGGTAGGCATATGTAACACACCAAGACGTACAAAAAAGCCTCTTGGGCCCATGCCCTAAACCCAACAGGAAGTCGGCCATTTTGAATTGATTGTGCAATTTTCATGCATTTTTGGCCATTTGCAGGGGTCGTAAATGAACGATCTCCTCCTAGAGATTTTGTCCGATCGACTTCAAACTTGGTCTGTCCCACCTACATAAATTGACGACCAAAAGTTATCAAAAAAATTGACTTTTCGTCACACCGTGTGACCGTGCCGGGATCTCAAACTTCACTACAAACAGGAAGTAGTATTATAACGCAGGAAGTAGTTTATAACTCCAGCATACATTGTCCAATCTTCCCCAAACTTCACAGGATTGATGACAGTCCCGCTCCAAAGAGATCTACATGTCAATAATTTGTGATTAATATAGCGCCCCCTACTGGTAACAGAAAATGTCATGTTTGATGATGCTTTCTATTGAATTCTGTGAGTTTTCGTCAAAGGGCGTGACCATGGCGTGGCGGGGAACTTTGATGTTTCGCCATGATGACAAAAGTTGCTGTAACTTGACTCTACGTGGACATATCTTTCCAAAACTTCACACATATGATAACAGTCCAGCCCTGAAAACATCTACAGAGGAAATTTGAATCAGTATCATAGCGCCACCTACTGGCGGCAGAAAGTTACTTTTTTCATTCTTTCATGTCCCTCTTCTACCAGGTTCACCCGACCCACCTGAATTTTGCGGATACATAGTCCCAAGACCTTGGTGATGATCAAACCAGAACCTTTTGAGGTTTTGTACAATGCTGTCACCGTGGCGCCACCTCATTCGCCATAAAACACGAGGTTCTTTTTGAGGGGCTAGGGATACTTGAAAACTCACGAAACTTGGCACACCCATCACAAGGCCCAAATTGTGTTGTCTGATATGCTTTTTGTGTTTTGATGTGCCAAGATGCCTCAACAGCGCCCCCTACAATTTTTCGATGAAGCAGCCCCCGAAGCTGGTTTCACCTACATGTATGAAACTTGGTAGGCATATGTAACACTCCAAGACGTACAAAAAAGCCTCTTGGAGTTATGCTCCAAACCCAACCGGAAGTCCGCCATTTTGAATTTACTTGTGCCACTTTTGTGCATTTTGGGCGATTTCCACTAGACGTAAATGAACGAACTTGTCCTAGAGTTTTTATCCAATCCACTTCAAACTCGGTCTGTCCCACCCCAAGACAGTGAAGACGAAAAGGTATCAAACGTTTCAGGTTTTCGTCAAACGCTGTCTCCGTGGCCCCGCCTTCTTCGCCATAAATCACGAAATTGTAACTACTCCTACAGATTTTATCCCATCAACTTCTTACTTGGTGTGTCCCACCTCCAGACATTGATGAAGAAAAGTTATCAAAAACTGGACTTGTTGTCACACCATGTGACCGTGGCAGGGCCTCAAACTTTGGGGACTCGCCACAAAACAGGAAGTTGTGTATGACTCCATCATCCATGGTCCAATCTTCCCCAAACTTCACAGGATTGATGACAGTCCTGCTCTGAAGAGATCTCCATGTGAATAATTTGTGATAAATATAGCGCCCCCTACTGGTAAGAGAAAATTTCATGTTTTATATTTTGAAGTATAACTCCCAAGACTTGGCCAGATCCACCTCAATCTTGGTCAGTCTATCCGTCACATGTAGAAGATGTTTTATTGTGAACACTGTAAGTTTGCATCAAAGGGCGTGGCCATGACGTAGCGGCAAACTTTGATGTTTCGCCATGATAACAAAAGTTGTGTAGCTTGACTCTACGTGGACATATCTTTCCAAAACTTCACACATATGATAAAAGTCCAGCCCTGAAAACATCTACAGAGACATTTTTAATCAGCCTCATAGCGCCACCTAGTGGCATCTGTAAGTTACTGCTTTCATTCTTTCATGTCTCTCTTCTACCAAGTTAACCACAACCACCTCAATTTTGCGTAGACATAGTCCCAAGACTTTGATGATGATCACACCAGAAGCTTTTGAGGTTTCAGCAAACACTGTCAATGTGGCAACGCCTTATTCGCCATAAAACACAAAGTTGTTTTTGAGGGGTAAGGGATGCTTGTAATGTCATGAAACTTGGTACACATACAAGAAGTTCCGATGTGTGTTGTGTGATATGATTTATCTGCTCTGATGTGCCAACATGGCTCAACAGCGCCCCCTACAATTTTTCAAAAAAGCAGCCCCCGACGCTGGTTTGACCTACATCTATGAAACTTGGTACATACATGCATCACTGAAAGACGTACAAAAAAGGCTCTTGCAACCATGTGCCAAACCCAACAGGAAGTCCGCCATTTTGAATTTGCTCGTAAGTGGTTCACAAAATCACCATACATGTTCCAATCTTCCCCATACTTCACAGGATTGATGACAGTCCTGCCCTGAACACATCTATACGCCAATACTTGGTTATTAGTACGGCGCCACCTACTGGCAAAATAACATGTCCTCGTATGATTTGAGGGATATGACGTGTAACTCCAACGTGAGGGGTCTGCCTTTGACAGGAATGAACGGCCGCATCGGTCGGCATCCTGCCAGCACCCTCGAGTTGCGTGAAGGTGCGAGGGCCCGTTCATCGCTGCTTGCAGCTTTAATTATTATTATTTTTCTGCCTAATGAATTGGCTTTTTGAGGGCTTTATCATATTCAAAAACTCACCAAACTTCACAGACTCATCAGAAGTGGTGAAAAATTTGATATTTTTGGGGTTTCGTGATAATGTGCAAAAAAATGGCTCAACAGCGCCCCCTACTCATTTTCAACGAAGCAGCCCCCCAAGTTGGTTTAACCTACGTGTATGAAACTTGGTAGGCATATGTAACACATCAAGACGTACAAAAAAGCCTCTTGGGCCCATGCCCTAAACTCAACAGGAAGTCGGCCATTTTGAATTGAATGTGCAAGTTTCATGCATTTTTGGCCATTTGCAGGGATCATAAATGAACAAACTCCTCCTAGAGATTTTGTCCGATCACCTTCAAACTTGGTCTGTCCCACCTACATAAAATGAAGACGAAAAGTTATCAAAAGCTTGTGTTTTCGTCACACCGTGTGACCGTGCCGGAACCTCAAACTTCGTTACAAACAGGAAGTAGTATTATAACGCAGGAAGTAGTTTATTACTCCAACATACATGCTCCAATCTTCCCCAAACTTCACAGGATTGATGACAGTCCCGCTCTGAAGAGATCTACATGTCAATAATTTGTGATTAATATAGCGCCCCCTACTGGCAGTAGAAAATGTCATGTTTTACACTTTGAAGCACATCTCCTCCAAAGTTGAACACATCAACCTCATACTTGGTGAAATTATCCATAAGGCCTTGATGATGCTTTCTATGGAAAACTGTGAGTTTTCGTCAAAGGGCGTGACCTTGGCGTGGCGGCCAACTTTGATGTTTCGCCATGACGAAAAAAGTAGCTGTAACTTGACTGTACGTGGACATATCTTTCCAAAACTTCACACATATGATAACTGTCCAGCCCTGAAAACATCTAAACAGAAATTTTGAATCAGCGTCATAGCGCCACCTACTGGCGGCAGAAAATTACTTTTTTCATTCTTTCATGTCCCTCTTCTACCAGGTTCCCCCGAACCACCACAATTTTGCAAATACATACTCCCAAGACCTTGATGATGATCAAACCAGAAGCCTTTGAGGTTTCGTCCAACGCTGTCACTGTGGCGCCACCTTATTCGCCATAAAACACGAGGTTGTTTTTGAGGGGCAAGGGACACTCGAAAACTCACGCAACTTGGCACACACATCAGACGGCCCAATTTGTGTTGTCTGATGTGATTTTGTGTTTTCATGTGCCAAGATGGCTCCATAGCGCCCCCTACTCATTTTGAACGTGTTTTGGGCTATAACTCCCAGACCATATGTCACACATTGAAAAACCTCATATCCACAGATTCCCTGAATAGTCCTGAATCACCTGGGCAGGGCCACTCCCATTTCTGCCTATAATGTTTTTCGCAACATCGCGAAAACTGGAAAACCTACTTTTTCAAACTCCTCCTAGCGTTTAAGCTCCATCTTCACGATACTTTGCACATACAATCTCCAGCCTTGCCTGACCAAAAGTTATCAAAAGAATTTTGCTACTCCAAAAATTGCGCTAGCTAAAAATAAACATTTTTTTTACTGCTAGCTAAAAAAAACATTACGTTGCATATTTTTGTCAAAGTAAAAGCGATCAACATCAAACTAAATTCACTTGTGTCAGACGTCAACCAGAGGCTCTGTGCAAAATTTGGCGGAAATTGGCCGATAGGGGGCGTTATAAACAGAGAAAAATCAAGTGACATGAAAATTGATCGATTCGCAAGAAATTTGGCGAGCGTGATGTGGAGTCACTCCCGAGACCACCTGTCAAGCTTAGTGATATTTGGTCACCGTGGCAACGCCTTATTCGCCATAAAATACGGAGTTGTTTTTGAGGGATAAGGGATGCTTGTAAAGTCATGAAACTTGGCACACATATGACAGTATCCGATTTGTGTTGTCTGATGTGATTTCTCTGCTCTGATGTGCCAACATGGCTCAACACCGCCCCCTACAAATTTTCAACGAAGCAGCCCCCGAAGCTGGTTTGACCTACATCGATGAAACTTGGTATGCATGTGCATCACTGAACGGCGTACCAAAAAGCCTCTTGCAGCCATGTGCCAAACCCAACAGGAAGTCCGCCATTTTGAATTTGCTTGCAACTGGTTCACAACTTCACCATACACGTTCCTATCTTCCCCAAACTTCACAGGATTGATGACAGTCCTGCCCTGAACACATCTATAGGCCAATACTTGGTCATTAGTACGGCGTCACCTACTGGCATAATTACATGTCTTCGTATGCTTTGAGGGATATGTCATGTAAGTCCTGCGTGAGGGGTCTGCCTTCGACAGGAATGAACGTCGGCGTGAGCCGGCGTCCAGCCAGTGCCCTTGAGTTGCGTGAAGGTGCGAGGGCCCGTTCAATGCTGCTTGCAGCTTTAATTCATTTTGAAACTGTTCTAGCTCCATAAAAGTTTTCTGGGTGACATCACAGATTCTCATGTCACTGTGAAAGTAATGTCCAATCAAGTTTGATGACTGGTCTCTCACTTAGGTGGGACAGTGAGGCATCCTGTGTAGATGGTTGTCTTTGTTTGAAGAACAAAGAGCAGGCAGTCTCTGTCACCGTTTCGAATGCCAAGGCCCAGAAAAGAAAAACCTTCACATATCCAGTTTAGACTTAACAAATAACAAATCATCTTTGGTCCAGTGAATCCCAACACCTCTTTCTGAAGGCTACAATATGAATATGTGTAATGTTAGACCTGTACAAATGAGGGAGTGTCTTGACAGTACTGTTCGACCCTTCATTAGAGTTCCACACACTAGGAAAATCTAGCAGCCCTTTTGGACCACACGTTATGGAATTATGGAACCAAGGAATCAAATTCAGAAACTAAACAACTAAAAGTCCCTTTTGCACATTCCTCATCTGAAGAACTATGAAGATCAGGCACAAAAAAATATGCTGGGATGTCATTTTAAAACATGAAACATCAACACATCCTGCTCTTCTCAGTATTTACTGTGGTGTCACTGTAATGTTTGAACCAATATAATCATTTAATAAAAAGGAGACATGTTGAGGAGAAAAAGAAACTGAGAAATTCAACCATTTCTATTTTACAGTTATTATCTGCTAAGTGTTTGATGGTCATTAATTTTTGAACATGTATTTGATCATCACTAACTAACCAACCTTCAAATGGTTAATGCTTCAAATAGACAACTCTATAATGTTTCCTAATGTCACGACTAGACACACAGGAAAGAACCCAAATGCGAAGCAGCAAGCAGATGTAATAATCAACAGTCTTTACTGAACACAGGAAAAAGGCAGTTGATCAAGCTGGGACTCGAACCCCGCTCTCCGGCGGCAATATCCACGACAATTCCTCTAAGCCACAAAGGAGGGAGGCAATCAGGAAACAGGAACAGAGTCTTTAAGGAGACTGATTCAGCTGAGGCTAGAACCCACGATGCTGACAGGAGAGTCGGAGACGTTACCTCCAGGCCACGAGGAGGTGGCGTGTCTTGCAATCCAGAGGACAGAAGACAGTGAGCAGACAGTTGAAGAGTCGGGAACAGGCGAGGGATCAGATAACCAGCACAGTCAGGACTTACAGGCAGAAAGCTTGGCGTCAGAGACAGAAGGCGAGGTCGGTAGCCGGGGATCAGACAAGCAGGCAGGTTCAGAGCAGAAACAGGTCGGAATCTTATAATCAATCCAAGGGCAAGGCGAGCAGGCAGAAACAGGGACGAAACGGGTGATCAGTCTAAGAAAAACGGCTCAAAAGACTTGCATGAGAGAGAAGATGATCTGACAACTGGTGTGTGTGGAGCTGGAGCTTAAGTATGCTGGGCTGATTGCACGGGATGAGCTGCAGATGTGCTCAAAGGCACAGGTGAGTGGAGTTTGCCTGATGAGATGGGAGGGGCAAGGAGAGTACTGGGTGAAGGAGGCTGGAGACTGTGACAGAACCCCCCCCTCAAGGGACGGCTCCTGACGTCCCAACTGATCAACCAGATGACAGGGTGGGGGCGGAGGGGCTGTTCAATATTTCTCTGAGGTGGAGTCCTCCCGGATTTCAGGTGGTGGTGGGATAGATAACTCCTCCTCCTCTTCTGCTGAGTCCTCTTCGGAGGTATAGGCATTGGAGGGACCAGCGACAGAGGGTTGTTGAGGTAGGGGCCCCTGCCTCTTGCGAGAAGGTTGGTTGGGGTGCCTGTGGTGAAATTGTCTAATCAGATCCTTGTCTAAAAGGACACCCATGATCTTTCCTCCGGGCCGTAACCCTGTAGACCTCTCCCTCGTCGACGGGAGCAGATCAGACGGCAGATTGTGTAGACAGGACCCCCATCGATGAGGCGAGGAGGAGGAGCATCAGGGGAGAGATGGCTCTCACACACAGGCTTGATTTTGGAGACATGGAACGTTGGGTGGACCCTCATGGTGCGGCGAAGAGCCAATCTCACAGCCGTAGGGCTGATGATCTTCTCAAAAGTGAAAGGGCCAACAAATTTAGGTGCAAGCTTCCTGGACTCCATGCGAATGGGAAGGTCCTTAGAGGAAAGCCACACCCTTTGACCCACCTTGTAGGTCGGAGCTGGGATGCGTCGACGATTGGCCGAGGTGGTATAACGATAAACTGTCCTCAGGAGGGTGGCACGGGCTCGGGCCCAGGTTCTGCGGCATCGACAGGCAAAGGCTAAGGCAGAAGGAGAGGAGACATCTTTGTCCAAGGCAGGGAAGAGTGGAGGTTGGTACCCGTAAACACATTGGAATGGAGACAGACCAGTGGAGGAGCTGACGAGGGAATTGTGGGCATATTCCACCCACAGAAGTTGCCGGGACCATGAAGACGGGTTCTGGGAGACCATGCAGTGAACAGTTGTCTCCATCTCCTGGTTCTTCCTCTCCATTTGACCATTGGTCTGGGGATGAAACCCAGACGAAAGACTGGCGGTGGCCCCAATCAGAGTGCAGAACTCCTTCCAAAATATTGAGGAGAACTGGGGCCCACGGTCGGAGACCATGTCAACAGGGAGGCCATGCAGGCGGAAGACGTAGTTTAGGACCAACTGGACCGTCTCCTTGGCAGAGAGCAGCTTGCTTAGGGGCACAAAGTGAGTCATCTTGGAGAACCGGTCCACCACAGTGAGGATGACAGAGTGTCCATCTGAGGGGGGAAGACCGGTGACGAAATCCAAGGAGACATAGGACCAGGGTCGGTGAGGGATGGGAAGTGGCTGCAGGAGGCCCGCCGGGGCATGATGTGAGGGCTTGTTTTGACTGCAGACCAGACAGGCTTTAACAAAGTCTTTGGTGTCCTCCTCCAGTGTGGGCCATCAGAATCTTTGGAGGAGGACCTCTTGAGTACGTTGGGAACCAGGATGACAGCTGAGGTTGGAGGCATGGGCCCACGACAGGACCTCAGACCTTAATGTTTCTGGGACGAAGAGGCAGTGGGGAGGACAGGTGCTGGGACCTGGCTGATCCAGAGTAGCAGCTCTCACTCGCTCCTCAATGTCCCAGGTAAGGGTGGCAATGACACAGGGAGGCGGAAGGATGGGGGTCGGTCCCTCAGCGACCTCATCATCCTGCAGAAACTGACGTGAGAGGGCATCAGGCTTGGTATTATGAGAGCCAGGGCGATAGGACAGGGTGAAGTTAAACCTGGTGAAGAATAGCGACCAACGGGCTTGGCAGGAATTGAGTCTTTTGGCAGTCTTTATGTACTCCAGGTTTTTATGGTCAGTCCATACCAGAAAAGGATCCTTGGTACCCTCAAGCCAATGGCGCCATTCTTCCAGAGCCAACTTGACTGCCAGGAGTTCTCTGTTGCGAATATCATAGTTCCTTTCTGCGTGGGACAAGCGGCAAGAGAAAAAGGCACAGGGGTGGAGTCTGTGGTGGACCACTGAAAGAGGACTCCTCCCACTCCCACATCTGAGGCATCCACTTCCACTATGAACTGGAGGTCGGGGTCAGGCATCTGGAGGATGGGGGCCGATGTAAACCTCTTTTTGAGTGTCTGGAAGGCATTCTCAGCATCTGATGACCAGAGGAAGGGAGTCTTGGAACTGGTGAGGGCGGTGAGAGGAGCTGCCACAGAACTGTAGTTTCGGATAAACCTCCTGTAGAAATTGGTGAACCCCAGGACAGGCCAGGAAGGTACAGCGGAGACCTTGGCAGGATCCATCTGGATGTGACCCCTCGAGACAATATAGCCCAGGAAGGAGACTGATGAGACGTGAAACTCACATTTCTCTGCCTTTTTAAAGAGTGAGTTCTCCAGGAGCCTCTGTAGGACGGATTGGACATGGTGGATGTGTTCGTTGTGGGTCTTGGAGAAGATCAAGATGTCATCCAAGTACACAAAGACGTCCTTATTAAGCATGTCGCGGAGGACGTCGTTGACGAGGGCTTGGAAAACAGCAGGAGCATTGGTGAGACCAAACGGCATGACCAAGTATTCATAATGGCCAATAGGGGTGTTGAACGCCGTCTTCCATTCGTCCCCTTCACAGATGCGAACAAGGTGGTAGGCATTGCGGAGGTCAAGCTTGGTGAAGACGGTGGCCCCCTGCAACAGTTCAAAGGCCGATGAGATCAGAGGCAGAGGGTAACGGTTCTTCACTGTAATTTCATTCAGTCCTCGATAATCAATGCAGGGCCTCAAGGACTTGTCCTTCTTCTCTACAAAAAAGAGCCCTGCTCCAGCAGGGGACGAGGAGGGATGGATGAGGCACGCCGACAGGGAGTTGTTGTTGTACTCCTCCATGGCCTTCCTCTCAGGAGCGGAGAGGGAGTACAGACGACCCTTAGGAGGAGTAGTGCCAGGCAGGAGGTTGATGGTGCAGTCGTATGGCCGGTGGGGAGGCAGAGAGGTAGCTTTGGCCTTGCTGAAGACTGTAGTCATGGTATCCAGGTGGCACATTAGAGAGTTCAGGTGGTGGAATGGTGCTGGCAGGGTGGAGTGGTGGAATGGCGCTCTTCAAGCAGGTGAGATGACATGATGTTCCCCAGCCAAGAATGGAACTTGTAGACCAGTCGATGTGTGGGTTGTGGCGGCGAAGCCACGGGAATCCCAGGACCAGGGGCAGACCAGGGTAATCCAGAATGTGGAATTGGATGGTCTCATGATGATTCCCTGACAGGAGCATGGGGACTGGCACCGTCTGATGGGTGATGGTACCCATCTTGTGGCCGTCAAGGGCTCGCGCAGGGATCGGGTGAGTCAGAGGAACCTGGCCAAGTCCCAGTTGCAGAGCCACACTCTCACTGATAAGACAGGAATCTGCTCCAGAGTCGATGAGGGTGGCCAGAGTGTGAGAACCATCACGAAGAAGCAGACGGGCTTGGAGCAGGGGACGGCGAGAGAGAGGAGACTCTGTTATTGAGCTCACCCGTATCTCCTCATCTACGGGCAAGCTCTGTCTTTTAACGGGCAGGTGGCCACAAAATGTCCTTCTCCTCCACAGTACAGGCAGAGCTGGGCCAGCTGGCGTCGCCTCCATTCTGCAGGGGTGAATAATCTGCCACTGACCACTGTCCTTGTCTCAGATTCAGGAGTCCACCAGCGACTTCAGATCTAGCAGGGGTTTGTCCAAAAACCTTGCGTAGTTCTGCTGAGAAGGCCGAAAAGCTCTGGCAGGCAGGTGACTGCCTTTCCCACTCTGCAGTTCCCCACAACCGTGCACGACCGGTCAGGTGGTTAATGGTGAAAGCCACCCTGGCCAATTCCGTTGCAAACGTGCGTGGCTGGAGAACGAAGAGCAGGGTACAGTTGGTGAGAAATGGTGCACAGTCCTCTGGGTTCCCATCGTAGCGTTCTGGTGTCCCAACACGTGGTTCAGGAGTGTCTGTGGCTAGGAGAGGAGCCATGGGCACAGTAGCTGAAGCCGAGGGTGCATGTGAAGAGCCAGTGGGTGATTGCTGCTGAAGCTGGTTGGCTATTTCTGACACCGTCTGAGTTAAAGAGTCTATAGCCTGTTGCAGGTGGCTGGTAGATGCAGCAATCAGTCCCTCATGACTCACAAGCGCATCTTCAGTTCTCTCCAATCTGTCCAGTGGGGAGGGCTTGCTACTTGCTGGGTCCATACTTGGTCAGATCGTACTGTCACGACTAGACACACAGGAAAGAACCCAAATGCGAAGCAGCAAGTAGATGTAATAATCAACAGTCAGCGAAGCCACGGGAATCCCAGGACCAGGGGCAGACCAGGGTAATCCAGAATGTGGAATTGGATGGTCTCATGATGATTCCCTAACAGGAGCATGGAGACTGGCACCGTCTGATGGGTGATGGTGCCCATCTTGTGGCCGTCAAGAGCTCGCGCAGGGATCGGGTGAGTCAGAGGAACCTGGCCAAGTCTCAATTGCAGAGCCACACTCTCACTGATAAGACAGGAATCTGCTCCAGAGTCGATGAGGGTGGCCAGAGTGTGAGAACCATCACGGAGAAGCAGATGGGCTTGGAGCAGGGGACGGCGAGAGAGAGGAGACTCTGTTATTGAGCTCACCCGTATCTCCTCATCTACGGGCGAGCTCTGTCTTTTAACGGGCAGGTGGCCACAAAATGTCCTTCTCCTCCACAGTACAGGCAGAGCTGGGCTAGCTGGCGTCGCCTCCGTTCTGCAGGGGTGAGGGAGGTGCGAAAGTCTATGGAATAGTCTACCACTGATCGCTGTCCTTGTCTCAGACTCAGGAGTAGAAGAACAGAAGGCTGGAGACTGTGACACCTAATATACCTGTAAAACCTCAGTTAAAAGCCTAGTCCCAGTTGTTGTGTCAGCATGTTGGGTGCCTTAATCCTTGACTGTTGTGAAATGAGTGCCATAACTCTCTCTCTCTAAAAGTAATATTCACACAGGTTTAAATGAACAATTTGATTATATTTCCAGATCTTTGGTGAGCAACAGTTATGTCTGAAAGGAAGTAAAGGCCTGTCCCATATGGATGCCTGTCTGAAATATAGGCCCGTTGATTTCAGTAATTTAAGCAAATAATAGCCCAGATCTGGGTAGGTCTGCAAACTTACAACCCCCAGAGCAGGGACCACTACCAGAGAGTATCAATAAACTGAAATGGCCCACTTTAGATTCATTTCCTGTATCTGTGTATCTGTGGGTTTCTCCACTGCCCCATCCCTTTAGGACGCTAGCAGTGGTCCTAAATCTATTTATTCCAATGGGAAAAGTGAATGCGAATACAGATTATTTCCTTTGCCCTAAAGTCACTGAAGTAGACCCAGTTCTACAGTTCTAAACAACAGGGGCTACATTTACACGTAGGCACTTTATGTTGGTTTGTTTGATCATTTTTCACCCATCTGTATACATATCTATTAACAAAAAAAATTAAATGACTGCACTGGAACTTAAATTTAATACTTTTTGGCTGGTAACAAAACTAGTGATGCTATTCTAAAGCTCTTTCAAAGCTCAGGATGATTGGTCAATATCTGTGTGTGCAGGTATTCAACATGGGGGCTGATTTCAACTCTACAGACTTCAGCACTAAGACTACAACACCCTTTGAGGTGGACACAAAAACAGCTTCAGTGTTTGAACTTGACAAAAAAACATGACATGACATAATTGCCCTTCTCTTGATAATTGCATAGGTCTAGCACAAGCCAGATGACCATATTGTAGAAAGTATTTCTGTATGAAATTTGTCTTTAATTAGATGATTGCATCATTATGCAGATAAATGACTGCTGCCAAAGTGGATGGAATATTTGTGGGACTGAGAGGATATGTGCCACAGAACCTTCACCAACGAGAGGATATGTATTGCACTGAGCCTGGCGGAGCTGCTGTTTATTGTTCTAGGCTCCTAATATTCATCCAAATAAGACAAATGAAAAACTACACATGATATCTTTGTAGCTCAGCCAACTTCTGTTTTACTTGTTCTTGATCTGTGTGTAATGTGTGTGCATCGGTGCTGTATGCCTTTGTATGAAAGTATATGTGACTCTTTCCCCCTCTCTCTTTCTGTGTGTGTGTGTGTGTGTGTGTGTGTGTGTGTGTGTGTGTGTGTGTGTGTGTTTGTGTGTATTGTATGGGCAGGTCCATGTGAGAGAGGCAGCAGTGGATTGAATAACTCCCAGCTCGCCCTGTGGAATGGACCCGCTTATTGAATGGAGTGTTGTCTCTAAGGCCAAGTACTGGCCTTGATTTGGAGCCAGGAAACCCAACTGTCCCTGTCCATCAGCATGACGAGCTGAGCTGGGGATAAACCCAATGACCTGGAAGAGGGGGATACAAGAGTGTTCGGTTAGGGCTGGGTTAGTTTGGGACTGGGCAGAGGGTACTGAAGTATGGCAAACAGAGAGATTGGTGATGGTTGGGGTGCTGTAGACACTATATATGGCCGAGGTAACAGGATAAGATTAAAATATCTCATTACTGATTCATGCAATTCATCACAGCAGCAGAAATTCAGCAAAGACAAAAAAAGCTTGTATAAGATTGTAGAAAGGGTTAACATAATGCCACTGGCAGATTCATTATATTAAGACTTTTCAAGAAATTAAAAGAAGATTATGTTGTAATTCTAGAAAAAATGGATAAAATTGTGGTGTAGGTATGGTATATTCTAGGGATCTCAAATGATTCGTTTTTTAAGGTTCTGAATAATTAATTAAATAACTGCTGAATTTCAATAGTTAATCAAGATTAATTACTCTTTTTTATGACATGAAGTAATTCTCACCAGAGTGTTTTGACTAGGTATATAATGAATAAAAAGAAATGGACTTTCTCATGTTGCCTTTTAGATTTATTTGTGTCAAATCAGTGTTGCACTGCTTCAACAGTGAGGTCTTGAAACCATGACTTAGAGGTAGGAGACAACTTCACAGCACTGATCCTGTCAAATAAACTGGGTTTTGTGTGTGTGTGTGTGTGTGTGTGTGTGTGTGTGTGTGTGTGTGTGTGTGTGTGTGTGTGTGTGTGTGTGTGTCATTCTGAAAGGATTACACTGTTCCAATTACTTTGTGCAATTATTACAAAAGTGTGGTTACTCTGATATAATTTTGATTATTAACTGACATCCAATGATCTTCAGTAAATGCAACAGCATTTGCACTTTTCGGGAGTTCCAGTTAATTTGCTTTCTCCGATTAATATGTCGTGTATGTTTGAAACTATTGTTTCCCTGGTGGTATGACTTTTTTTTTTAATTTAACCTTTATTTAACCAGATAAGTCCCATTAAGATCAGGATCTCATTTACAAGGGTGACCTGGCCAAGAGGTCAGCAGCACACGTCATAATAAATACAAAATTCAAGAAAGATTAAGGCAACACATTACAAACAATAAATATGGTAAAAATTCAACAATTTCACAGTGGAAGTACGACAGTTCTAAGGAAAGTAACAATTAAAAACACAAGCATTGCTCATATGTTTCTCGCTTCCTAGTGTGTAAAATGGAACGAAAAGCTTTAACTGAGACCAGTTCTTACATTTTCAGTTCAGACTGTATAGTGTTCCAAGTGGTGGGGGCAGCATAACAAAAAGCTTGTTTCCCCAATTCAGTTCTGACTCTGGGCACATTTAGATGATGAATTGCACAAGAGCGTAAGGCATAGGTGCTCCTTGATTTCTGAAGCAGAGAGCATAGGTAGGATGGAACTAATCCAAGAAGAGACTTATAAATCAACATCATTCAATGTGTATACCTCTGGGAGCTCAAGGAGGGCCACTCAGCTTTGGCATAGAGCTCACAGTGGTGAGTGAGGCGACCACAACCAGTAACAAAGCATAATGCACAGTGATAAACAGTGTCCAGTGCCCGAAGACATTTTAATGAGGCACTCGTACAAAACATCACCACAATCAATCGATGACGGAAAAGTTGCAGAGACAAGATATTTCCAAGCTCTGAGGGAAAAACAGGATTTATTCCTGTAATAAAATCCAAGTTTCACCTCAATTGACGGACCAGATTGGCAATGTGGGCTTGGAAGGAGAGCTCCTGGTCAAGCAGAAAGCCGAGATACTTTTAACTAGTGACCATCTCTATCTGTTTGCCATTGATAGTTGTAATGGTCTTGACAGGCTCTGTTATTTCATGTTTATGAGAAAATAACATGATTTTAGTTTTACCTGCATTTAAAGTTAGTTTCAAAGATTGTAAACGAGTCTAAATTGTATTAAAAGCTGTCTGTAAAAATTCTAAAGCCTGGGCAAGTGAGGTAGAGCAGCAATAAATGACTGTGTCATCGGCATAAAGGTGATACAAGGCATTTAATAAATTATCACACAAGTTATTGATATAAATGGTAAATAAAATTGGTCCCAAGACTGAACCTTGAGGTACTCCTTTAGGGATGTTCAGAAAACAAGAAGAGGAACCAGCCATTTGGACACACTGTGTTCTGTTTGTTAGATAATCTGCAAACCAAGTGGAAGCCTGGCTTAAGATACCAATCTTGAGCAGCATATCAATTAAAGGTGTGTGATCGACCATATCAAATGCCTTAGACAAGTCAATAAAAAGTGCCACACAATATTTTTTACAATCTAAAACCTGAATAAAATCATTTAAAACTTTTAAGGCAGCAGTAACAGTACTGTGCTGCTTTCTAAAACCGGATTGAAAAATACTTTTAATTACTCACTAACAATTTATTCAAACATTTTGGCCAGGACACAAAGTTTAGAAATCAGTCTATAGTTATTCACCTCTGAAGGATCACCAGCCAGAAGCGGGAGCACAAAGGCCAATTTCCAGACAGATTCAGACTCAAATTAAAAATGTAAGACAGCGGCTCTGCAATATAGTCGGCAGCCAATTTGATAAAAAAGGGGTCCAGATTATCAGGACCAGCTGCCTTACTTGTGTCTAATTTTCTCAAAGCACAGAGAACATCAGCAATAGACACAGGGGTAAAATTGAAGAGGGGAGTATTAGGGCAGCTTTCCCAGGCTTCAGAATTCAAAACAGGCTCGGTTAAAACAGGATTTAAGGACTCAAATAAACATCCTGCAGAAATAAAATGTTCATTAAAATATCTCAGCATGGTGGACTTATCTGTTAGTTTTTCACCTTCTTTAATTAAGAAATTTGGCAGATCATTTGTGGGTGCAGAGTCAGATGTGGATTTCATTGTTTTCCAAAACTTTTTAGGATCATTTAGATTTTTTGTTGTTTCAGAGAGATAGAATTCTGATTTTGTTTTCCTAATTAAAGAAGTACATTTATTACGCAGCTAACGAAAATGGAGCCAGTCAGCCTCAGCCTTACTTTTTCTCGCTGCAACCCAGTCAGCATCCGTATCTTTAAGTAGGTTACCAATATTACGAGTAAACCAGGGACTGTTGTGCCCTTTTACCCTAAATTTGCGCAAAGGTGCATGTTTCTTAATTAATTCTGAAAACTATTCATGAAAGTACTGCCATGCTAACTCCACGTTATCAAAAAGAGAGACCTTGCACCACTCAATAAGTGATAGATCATGAATAAATGCTTGTTCATTAAGGTGCTTAATATCCCTTTTAACCAGGATACAAGGTTTTGTTTTCTGTAATTTAACGTTTCTGACAGTAGCAAGAGCACAATGGTCACTTAGGTCATTTGCAAAAAGCCCATGTCGGTATACTTATGTGGGGTATTTGTCATTATCAGGTCAAGCAGGGATGACCTTATAGGGAATTTAATATTAGGGCGGGTGGGACTATCAATTAATTGTGTGAGGTTTAAAGAATCACAGACAGACTTTAAGGTATCTGATGTTGTAGTTAGCCAATCAAGATTCATGTCACCTACTAAAATAAATTCATTTGAGATAAGTCCAGCAGCTTGAGTATACAGTAAGGTAAGGGCCTCACTGCAGGCGGAGGGGGGTCTGTAACAGCCCATAATTGTGAGGGACTGACCCTTTGAAAATTCAAGAAACAGGGCAAGAAGTTCAAATTGTTTTTGGACGGACAAAGAGGATAGAGAGGTGACATGAAATCTATTTTTTATATAGATGGCTACACCTCCACCTTTTTTAGGGTGATCACATCGAAAAACATTGTATCTAGAAATGGAAATATCCTTGTCTAAGACTGCTTTATTCAGTCAAGTTTCAGACAGTACCAGGATGTCAGCATCAATGGATTTAATCCAACTTTTAATTAAGTCTCTCTTAGGTAAAAGGCTTTGAACATTTATATGAATGATTCCAAGGCCTGACCTGGATCTAAATTCATCAGGGGTACCAATCAAAAACATATAAAGAGTAGACGCCGCATCGGTTGCTGGGGCGCAAGAAATACGGCCGCCATCTTGGACCGGTCATTGTACTCCTAGTTGAGCAGCAGAAGGAATAAGATGCCAGAGCACTGTGCAGCATATTCCTGTTCAAATCAGCGGACCGTTGAAAACAGGGCGCAGGGGATTACTTTTCACAAGTAAGATTGAACATTACTATTGGTTGTATTTTGTGAATCAAACTGTACTGTATTTATGCCCACCAGCGAAATCGTAGCCAGCTAGCTAGGCTATGTTTAGTGCCGGTGTTCACCCGGCTATGAACTGAGACTTTATAAGTCATATTCCATAACACTGACTTAGATTACAGCTGACACAAGAATGCTATTGTAGAAATAAAACAAATATTACTGGTATAACATTGACCAGTGAATTTTACACAGGTGGCACAGATTGTATTATTCACATGTAATTCACCAACAGTAAGCTACCTCTCATGTCTCATACCCACCCCACCTACTTGAAAATACAGACAACTGAACATCTGACTGTAGAATAGTTTGCAAACAAGCTTATTTACAGTTTTAGCAGCTTTGGTTCATTATCAACATATATGCATCAAAAGAGGAGTTTTGTTGAAGAAAGGTTGTAAGAAATTTGAAGGAAGAAAATAAGCTTGACCTCCTTTATAAAATGTTTTTGTGTAGACTCTCCCAAATCTCCCGTTTTCATTTTGAAGGTTTCCCAAAGACAAAGATGTAAGGATGAAGTGGGAAGTGGCTTTGAGGAGGGAAGGATTCACTGCAAGTGATTCCTCAGTGCTTTGCTGTGAACATTTTAAGCAGCGCGATTTTGATAGGACAGGTCAGATTGTCCGACTCAGAGATGGTGTTATTCCATCCATCTTCAGCTTCCCAGTTAGAGTTGGTGTATCATCATAAGGGTATTAGCATTCATAAATGTAAATATTCTATTATCAATCACAGGGCAGGGTGAGATACTTACCCCTGTATATTCTTTTCAAGTATTATGCTTCTCATTTTAGCTGGAAAAGGGCAGGACTATATCTACCTCCAGAGGAGCTGAAGACAGCCTGTCCGTGGCCTCTCAGGATGATCCAGAAACTGGAACCTCACACCCACAACCTCAGCCTAATGATGTGAGTATTTCTACTGTAAACATCATATCATAATGGTCCTGGACATATTAAAATCATATTAACCACACTCACAAATAAACCCATTCACACGCAATTGAAGACATGTTGAACATGCATTCCTGGCACACACACACACACACACACACACACACACACACACACATGGTGCTGGCAGTGGCTTTGACGGGTGATGACTATAAGAAAGAATGTGGGCCATACACTTGTTGTAAATTATAGTACTAGGCCTCATCAAGGGGGACCAAAATGTTGGGAATCCACACTTATAGGCTTTGTACGGCGGCACCATTAATGTAGGGAATCTACATTAATAGGCTCAAATTGGCTATCAGAAATAATTAATAATTAATAGTAATAATTATTAATTATGTTAAATAATGTGACTTAATTAACATTAAATCACCTCGTGGGGCACCATTCCCAAAAAGGGAAAAATGATAGCCAGTTAATGATATCAGTCTCAAAAAGTTCACTAAACTATTAATTTGGGAAATTGATTAATAATTAAATTAATAACCATAACCAAATTAATAATAAAGCCTGAAGGATTTCGGTATTCTTGACGCAGCAGAGGTTGACTATTCATTCACTATTGTACAGCATTAAACAGACAGCAGGTACGATTCCAAAAATATATTTATTCATAAAGTAAAGCAAAGCAAAACCAAAACACACAAATCCTTACTAACTATATACAAGCCTGTGTGTGTGTGTGTGTGTATATGTGTGTAGGTGTGTGTCTGTGCGTGTGTGCAAGAGAGAGAGAAAGACAGAGGCGGGTGTGATATCGAAAGGCCGTTTGGACTACAAAACAAAATGGCTGACAACAGAAAACTACAAGATGGCCGAATCAAAGCTGGCTTCAGATCGGGGGAGGTGTTTGTCTGACTGTGTGGTCAGGACAAAGACAAAGGAAAAGAAGCGGGACTTGAGCGGCCTGCTTGGGTGTAGCTCTGTTGAAAGCCTATTTGTGAGTGAATCTATGTGAATGTGATTTGTGTTGCAAAGGGTCTGGATTAGTGCAGAAGATGTTTAGTTACATGCAAGACGTCTGTGAACAGCATTAGCAAACTAAACATGACTTCGCTTGGTAAGACCAACTAATCAATAACCTAATTGCAGACAATCACAACAATAACTCAATTAGCAGCATTAAATCACAAACAACAAGTTAAACAGTCTTGCTTAGCCTGTGCAGCTGTGATAAAGCTATGCCCAGTTGTTACATTATCAAATCCTGAATGGATTGAGGGAAGAGTTGGTTTGATGCATGCTGTCCTTGTTAGCCAACGAAGAAGGCTGGAAAGAGATGTAGCTCTAGAAGGAGTCTTTGTTGTGTCCTTGTTCCAAAGGTGCAGATCCGAGGAAGCCGGTCGCTCGGGGTCCTTGCAGAGTTAGACGTTGGGGTGCTAACTCAACTAGATTCTCCTTATTGCTGGGAAGTTAGTTGCAAACCTTGTGTTTGCCCTTCTAACCTCTGTGGTTTCAGTTATGCACCTTCCTTGAGTGAGGGCATGAGAGTCTTAGGAGAAAAGGAACAAACTCTGTAGAGCAATTGTTCCCCCCTTGATGGTTCAGGACAAAGAGCACCTCTGGGCTGGTCCAGGGCCCAGAAGGGAAGAGGTGTGGGCGGCTTGCCACCCAAGAGCCAAGAGAGAGACTGTAGTGAATGGAAATCAACTCCTACAGTGTGTCTGATGACATCACAGAGTCACATGGCACTGTAACAGTAATGACCAATCACTTTTGAGACTTGTCTCTCACAGAGATGTGAAGTTGGACATCCTGCTGAGATGGGTGTCAGGTAAATTCTTTGTTTGAGAACAAAGAACATGAGGTCTTCCAACTCAGGAGGAAAAGCCTTCACATGTCCAGTTTAGATTTTAACAAATGACAAATCATCTGTGGTTCAGTGAATCCCAACACACTAGTGGTGTCAAAGTGATGTGTGTGAAGTGAAACATCACTCAAACCATGTTCATCCCTCTCTCTAGGATCATGGCTATGCTTTGCCTGCTTCTCCTACTGCTCTTAAGACCAGACTCAATGAAGCCCTAGCAAGAGTGGAAAGTCTGGAGCGAGAGAAGAAGAACACCATGGCCAGAGAAAAGAGGGCAAAGACCACAGTAAAGAGTCTTTTGGGGGATTTGAGGGAAAAGAACCTCATTAATGAAGAGCTCAAAGAGAGGCTTGAATTCTACTCAGGTAAAATGAAATTAGCATTTTGAAATCCATGTACATGTTAGTCTTACACTCTTTATTAAACTCCTTAGTTATTATCTGAAGGGGACTTATTCATTTTTGCTCATAAAATTTCAGATCTTCAGATAGACCAGTGGTTCTCAACCTTTTTTCAGTGATGTACCCCCGGTGAAATATTTTTTCAGCCAAGTACCCCCTAACCAGCACAAAGCATTTTTTGTTGAAAAAAAGATGTAATACACAGCGCTGTGCCATCAGTGTCTAATTTATTAAACTAGACACTTTCAAATTTCAAACATTTGAAAAAACATCAAAAAACCATTTAAAACTCAACGTGCATTACATTGCTCATTTGTAGTGGTCTCTCTTGAAGTATCTGGAAATAAAGAGATATAAAAATAACTAAAGACTTTAAAAAGAAATAATTATCTCAATTATAAATAAGACTTGTGCACATAAAAATAATTATGAACTTAAGGTGCCCTCTTGTGGGATTATAATAAAGATCTGTTCTCAAACTGAACAAATGAAACTTAAATATAGATAAATAAACACTTTTTCTCAAAAAAGAAATCATTAACTTAATTTAAAATAAAAAAATGCTCAAAATGAACAATAAAAATATTTATCATCTTAAAATATCTTCTTTAAGGATCAAAAAGGAGACTGGTCTTAAATTTACAAACTGTCAACACTGAAAATTGTATTGTTTCATTGAACTGAGTGCTTGTGCATTTACAGTTTAGTGAGAAACTCTCCAGGCATAGTCTGTTTCTTTGCTTTGTTTTGATTACAGTCATTGCAGAGTAGGAGGCCTCACATAAATATGTGGAGGCAAAGGGTAGTAGCTGCTCCAAAGCTTTCTGTCCCAGGTCAGGGTGCTCCTGCTTCACACACACCCAAAACTGTGTGAGTGTGGATGTGGCAAATTTCATGTGGAGGCCATGGTCAGATGACACTTCCAGGAGTTTTTCCTGAAACGTGACAGGTAGCTTGCTTCTGTTTGCTTCAGGCAAGAGAAATGGGTTTCTCACCCAATCCAGCTGTGCAGATTTCTCCTCCATGTCAGGAAAGTAGGTATGGAAATCTTGAATCAAGTTGGTTAAATGTCCCACTGTGACAGACTTGACTGGAGCTCTGTCCACATCCTCACTAGAGAGAAATCACCTACCTGAGGAAAGCAGGTGAAATCACCCTGTGCAGAGGCCCTTCTCCACAGCTCTGCTTTCTTCAGGAAGCTACCCACCTTGTCATACAGGTTTAAAATGCTGGTGTCCTTGCCCTGCAGAGACGTATTCAGTTCGTTTAGTTTGCTGAATATATCTGCCAGATAGCACAGCTTTGCAAGCCAGTCTGCGTCCTGAAACAAGGTAGCATGGGGAGATCTATGCTCAATCAGAAAGGTGTGTACTTCAGATCATAATTCCAACAGCCGGTGGAGTATTCTCCCCCGAGAGAGCCAGCGCACTTCTGTGTGCAGCAGCAGTTGTGTGTGCTCAGCTCCCATGTTTTCACAGAGGCGGCGAAACAGGTGTGCATTAAGTGGCCTTGACTTTATGAAGTTGATCACTTTGATGCTGTTGTTCAAAACGTCATGTAACACAGGGCTCATTTTCTTGGACGCCAAAGCTTCCCTGTGTATGACACAGTGAG
This sequence comes from Cephalopholis sonnerati, assembly GCA_019142605.1. Lineage (NCBI taxonomy): Eukaryota > Metazoa > Chordata > Actinopteri > Perciformes > Serranidae > Cephalopholis > Cephalopholis sonnerati. Next base: position 757,945 of record JAGQAX010000008.1, read on the forward strand.
TCCACTTCACCTCAGGGTTTTCTTTTTTAATGCGTGCAATGAATCCTCTCACGCTGCCCATCATTGATGCTGCTGCGTCTGTGCAGATGCTGCTGCAGGATTTCCAGCTCATGCCATTTTCATGGAAGAAGGTGTTGACGACATCAAAAATGTCCTCTCCTGTTTTTCCCCCTCCAAAGTTTTGCAGAATAGTATATGCTCATAAATGTCGTCAGTATCAATGTATCTCACGAAAGCAACAAGTTGTGCATTTCCACTGACATCTGTGGATTCATCCAGCTGGAGTGAAAAAGAGTCGCTAAGTTTTCCCACAACTTGCTCGACAATGTCTGTTCCCATTTTATCTACTCTGCAGCACACAGAGTCATTTGACAAAGGCACAGTCTTTAATTTCTCTGCTGCGTTTGTGTCCAGCATGGTCTCAGCCAGCACAACAGCAGCTGGAAGGAGCAGGTCTTTGGCTATAGTGAATGGTTTCTTGGCTTTAGCTATGAGCAAAGACACCGCATAAGAGGCCTCCAGGGCTTTGGCTGATGTCGTGGAGACTTTCCGCATCGTGTCTTGAGATGACCTGAATTCAAAAAGTTTCCTCTTAAAAAACTCAGGTGGCTTACCAACATGACTCGCATATTTTGTCTTGAGATGCCGCTGAAGATGTGCTGGCTTCATGCTAGTGTTGGCTAATCTCTCCCCACAGAAAAAACACAAAGCCTTGGGTGGGTTGCAAGTCGTGGATGTAAATCCCATTAAAATGGGATCTCTGAATACTGACGGAATTTTGCCGACTCTGGTTTTGGCTTCTTTGCGATTTGTCCCATCGTGTTTTCAGCAGCATTGCTGCTACGCTTCAACCACGACTCCATTGTTTGAGTTTACATGGCGGCAGTGATTGACAGGTGATGACAGGTGACGTGTGCCAGGTTGGGTCAAACCATCCTAGTATGGGGGAGACTCGGGGGTTTTAGGATAATGAGATTGAATAGCCTACTGAAAATAAAATTCACTTTATGAGCATACACTTATACTGTATTGAATACTTATTAAATAACCATTTTTAAAGGATTTTTGAATGTTTTTTTTTTTTTTAGATTAATTTTAGATATATTTTTTTTAAATCTCACATACCCCTTGGAGTGCCTTCACGTACCCCCAGGGGTACGCATACTCCCATTTGAGAACCACTGAGAGAGACTTCATGGCAAAGCAGGGCCATGAGTATACAAAAGACTACAGGGAGTTTGCGCTCATGCTCCATCTACATGGTCCAAAGGCATACAAGTACCTCAGAGAGACTCAATATTTTCCCCTCCCACATCCACATACAATACAAAGGTAGTCTTAATGTTGTCTAATTGAATTTTTGGATATTACTGATGCAAACACGTTAAATAGCTAGTTCTCAATTTTTTTTTTTACAGGTAGCTGTGTTCGGTGGATGACAAGCCTGGCCTGAACAAGATGATGCTGGATATGCTGGAGAGAAGATGCCAGGAAGACCAGGCTAACTTTTTTATATATATGAATATATATAAACTGATATATAACTGTTCCATGCAGTCCCATATATATTATATGTATGAATTATATTGATACTCTATATATGATTTATATATATTATAATTTTCTCTGATATATTGATTATATCGATACTCCATATATGATTTATATATACAGTATATTATAATTTTCACTGATATATAACTTTTATCTATTATATATATTAATTATATGGATACTCTATGTATGATTTATATATATTCATTTTCTCTAATATATAACTATAACTGATATAGAACTTATCTATTATATATGAATGACATTGATACTGATATGAGTTATACAGTACAGGCCAAAAGTTTGGACACACCTTCTCATTCAATGCGTTTTCTTTATTTTCATGACTATTTACATTGTAGATTCTCACTGAAGGCATCAAAACTATGAATGAACACATGTGGAGTTATGTACTTAACAAAAAAAGGTGAAATAACTGAAAACATGTTTTATATTCTAGTTTCTTCAAAATAGCCACCCTTTGCTCTGATTACTGCTTTGCACACTCTTGGCATTCTCTCCATGAGCTTCAAGAGGTAGTCACCTGAAATGGTTTTCACTTCACAGGTGTGCCTTATCAGGGTTAATTAGTGGAATTTCTTGCTTTATCAATGGGGTTGGGACCATCAGTTGTGTTGTGCAGAAGTCAGGTTAATACACAGCCGACAGCCCTATTTGACAACTGTTAAAATTCATATTATGGCAAGAACCAATCAGCTAACTAAAGAAAAATGAGTGGCCATCATTACTTTAAGAAATGAAGGTCAGTCAGTCCGGAAAATTGCAAAAACTTTAAATTTGTCCCCAAGTGGAGTCGCAAAAACCATCAAGCGCTACAACGAAACTGGCACACATGAGGACCGACCCAGGAAGACCAAGAGTCACCTCTGCTTCTGAGAGTAAGTTCATCCGAGTCACCAACCTCAGAAATCGCAAGTTAACAGCAGCTCAGATCAGAGACCAGATGAATGCCACACATAGTTCTAGCAGCAGACCCATCTCTAGAACAACTGTTAAGAGGAGACTGCGCAAATCAGGCCTTCATGGTCAAATAGCTGCTCGGAAACCACTGCTAAGGAGAGACAACAAGCAGAAGAGATTTGTTTGGGCCAAGAAACACAAGGAATGGACATTAGACCAGTGGAAATCTGTGCTTTGGTCTGATGAGTCCAAATTTGAGATCTTTGGTTCCAACCGCCGTGTCTTTGTGAGACGCAGAAAAGGTGAACAGATGGATTCCACATGCCTGGTTCCCACTGTGAAGCATGGAGGAGGAGGTGTGATGGTGTGGGGGTGTTTTGCTGGTGACACTGTTGGGGATTTATTCAAAAATGAAGGCACACTGAACCAGCATGGCTACCACAGCATCCTGCAGCGACATAACATCCCATCCGGTTTGCGTATTTGGACAGCCAGCGATTGAATGATGACATGCGGCTAAACATATCATCAGTGGTCAGATGTGGATGTGTCGCTGAATGGGGAAAAACAGTTGGAAACGTGAACGGGCTGGTGGTGAGCCGTGGGCTTCGGCCTGGTACTACGCTTCTCTCAGACAGTCACCCAGCCTCCCGACTGCACAGGGCTTACTGGAGGACCGCTAGCAGAGGCTATGCTATCTGGCTCCGCGCCGGCTACAGGGAGCTGGCTAACTACCGCAGCTACAGTTTGACTCTCCATGGTGCGAAGCCGAACTTCTAATCGACAAAGCCTTGCCTCCAACGCAGAAAATAAAGTACATTTCTCACATGTACCATTGTCGCTAAAGGAGGCAGAGGAATAACTAAACATCTGGCACACCGAGCAAGAGAGAGCAGGAGAAGAAGCCATCACTAGGTGTTAAGCTAAGGTAGCTAACAAAGCTAAAAGTGTGTGAGCAAGCAAAGATGAATAAGAAAGTCGTTTAAAGAGGCGGAGTGAGTGATTAACAGAACTAGTGTGGGTTAAGAAGTGAAGTGGATGTTTAACAGCTGAAGTGCAGAGAAAAAGCAGAAAAGTAGCTGGTGAGAATTCGCTACAGCAGCAGATAGACATTAACACAGAAACACCAGAAATGACACAACACGCTTACCGCAATACGTCAGCACGTCAGAGCTGCACAGGAGGAAGAGATACAAAAAGACTACAAAGAGATGCAAAGCAACCACAAAGAGACACAATATAAGAACAAAGCAACACAAAATGACAACAACAAGATGAAAAACTTCCAAAAAGTCTGTGTGTTTTGCTCCCATTAGGGAGAGCTGGTGGGGCCCCTGCATATCTGTGCCCAGGGGTCCATCATCTCATTATCCAACCATGATTACAGGGACGTGGCTGTATGGATCAGTTTGTGCTGCTGCTGGCAGACTTTCAGCTGTTCAGAGTGGCTTGGAACACCAACTCTCTGGCCAACCAAAAGGTGGAAGAATATGTTTTTATACTAACAGTAGCTGGTGTAGCTCCTAATCTGGATTTGTTTTTATTTTTATTAAATGTACTTTTCAACTTCTTCTGTGTTTGATTAATTGTGGTTTGTGTGTATATTCCACTGCAAGCCAGCAAAGGCCTACAAAATGTAATACCATGAACTCCCCAAAAACAGTGTACTAAATGCCTGACCAGACAGGACAATATTTTAGATCACTGTTTCAGTACTGTGTGGGTGGTGTCCTGTGATCACATGATCACTGGGGCTCTTTAAATAGCAACACCTGTGCTTTATTATCTTTTACCCTGAAGAAGACTATGTAAGTCGAAACGTGTTGGTCTATCCCTGTTTATTAAAGGATTTTTATTAACATCATATCAAGAGTGCCTCAGACTGCCTTTTTTGGCTTCAGCCAGTTTTTTTTCTACAATTTTATTAGTCTTGATGAGAACCTGATATTTTAACAATCAGTACCTTTTTTACATTTTTTACCATCTCTCCTTGGACCCAGATTCTAGCACTCCCTACTACTTTGTTTCTCATTCCTAGTGTCCAGGCACACTTTGGTGAGTTGCTCCGTTCTGCCACTTTTTCTTTGTTGCAGACACGTTTTTGGGCTCTATACAGCTTTTTGGAGGATGTCAAACACCTTTTTCTTCACCAACGAACAAGGAAATGACATTATTGTCAAAGACTCCTTATGTCCCCAATGTCATCACATTGAGGAAGTTAAACAGAAGCTCTCGCCCGCACATGCGTCCTCAACTACTGAGAGCAATGAACTGATTGAATCGGAGAGAAAAATTTATGACAACATTGATAAACTTCACAAAACTCTGGCACAAATTAAAATTGACAAGTTTCAACGTGACAAGCAGGACTATGCAGAGGGAAGGGTTCATTCTTGGTCGCGCATTTCAAACAGAAACAGGCGAACCCGCTCCATGTCATTCAGCTTGCCGAGCAGTACTACTGCTAGCGAGGACGAGGTGGAGACATCACATCCATCCATCTCCAGCCAGTCTTTTTTGGACAATGACAGGGACACTTCCCACAACAGAAAAAAAAACAAGAAAACGAGGCGGGGCAGACCAAGGAGGAAGAGTGACACGAGGATACCACCTTCGGACGCGGCCACAGACCTAGACCAGCAGACTGTTATCAACATCTCAGGTACAGCTCTCTCACCTGACTGTGTTAAAGTTTTGTCTAGAGGTCTTTCCTTTGCCCCTACCTATGCCACTAATGCCTTCCAGACCAAACTGGACTTGTTCAAGTTTTACCGTAATTTACATTTAAAAGCAAGGTACCATAACAAACAAGCTAACACGACAGCTACATTACCTGTTGACAACACTGACCGTGTGCCTAACAGCCCCTTTAGACCCAAATCCACTTTTTTCCCTCTGAACAACAATGCCTGCCTAACTGCATTTACCAAGAAAGTAAACCATGATGTGGATAAATTGTTTGCATCAAACAGGAGAAAGACTCACTCCAACCTCAATCCAGGAGAAAGACGTGCTCTACAGTGGTTAAAAAACAACGATGACATCGTGGTAAAACCGGCGGACAAGGGAGGAGCAACAGTGATATGGGGTAAGCCACAGTATACAATTGAGGCCCTCAGATAACTCTGTGACCCACAATACTATGTCCCCTTGTCCTCTAACCCCACTGCTATTATTAAAGATGAACTGAAAACCATGTTAGATGCTGCTCTTGAAAAAGAATGGATCACTAACAAAGAATACCACTTTCTCTTACCTGACAATCCCAGACTGGCCACCTTTTATTTGATTCTGAATTCTCCTCCAGGCAGACCCTTCATAAGTGGCATAGATGCCATCACTGAACCGGCATCCAAATATATTGATTTCTTTCTCAAGCCGCTCACCAGTTCCCTTAAGGCATATCTTCAGGACACTACACATGTGCTAAATAAACTTGAGGAGATACAACACATTACAAATTCCTATTTAGTCACAATGGATGTGGAAGCTGTATACACTAACATCGATCATGGAGAAGGCTTGGAAGCTCTACATTACTTTCTACAACAGAGGCCCAACACTGAAACTCCTCCCACTGAATTTATCATGGATCTTACAAACTGGACTCTCAAAAATAACATTTTTCTGTTTCAGGACCAACTCTACAGACAGGTTAAAGGCACAGCCATGGGTGCGGCCTATGCCCCCAAATATGCTGGACTGTATCTGGGTCTCTCGGAGGAAAAGTATGTGTACAGTCACACAAATCCTTTTAAGGACAACATAATGTGGTATGGACGATGTATTGACGACATTTTTTTTTTTTTTTTCAGGATCTGAACAATAGCTTACTGCATTCCACAACTACCTCAACACCACAAACCCTAACATAAACCTAAGTTTGGAATACAGTAGCACTGAGATACACTTTTTAGACCTGAACATTACTCTAGACCAACATGGCAAGCTGCACTTGTCTATATACAGAAAGAACAGCGACCGAAACACCACACTAAGAGCTAACAGCTTCTATCCAAAAAGTCTTATCTCTAACATACCATATGGCCAGTTTCAAAGGCTGAGAAGGATCTGTGATACCGACACAGATTTTGAACTCCAAGCTAAAGACATGTATCATAGATTTGAACAGAGGGGTTACAACCAAACAGTTCTCAACAAAGCCCTCACAAAAACAACATCTCTTGACAGGAGACAGCTCCTCCAAAAGACTCCTCATGAACCACAGCCCTCTCACGTCTGTTTCTCCACACAGTACAGCAACATGGCTTATGACATCTGACGCATCATCACCAAGAACATTTAAATTTAAAAACTTTAAAATCCCTACCAAACCAACGATACATGCTACAGTTTTGAAACTTCACCACAATGTAGCCCCAGTACTGCAGAAACTTTTGTCCATTTAGACTCTTTACAAATTATGAAGTCCATCACTCTGGTTTTTCAAAAACTGTAAAACTTATAAAACGTATCTCCTCCCACAATTTTTGCTCAATTGTCACCAAACTTGCTAGAGAGCATCTCTAGACTGTCCTCCACAAAACTTGTTTCTCAGATTTTTGATGTATCAAAAATTGAGCCTACAGTGCATGAAAACGTTTGACTGTAAACACTACTGTAAACATATACCATCCAATTCTTGCTAAATACATTTTCAATCTTCCTGAAAAAAACTGACAATATTTTGGAGTCGTGGTTAATGAAGTTTGGCAAATATCAGAATTTTATGTCCAAAACTGAATTTTCTAGAACATTTTGAATTCTGCTCTCATGGGAACAACTGGAGTCAATGTAAAAGTGGCATTTTTAAACATCACATTTGTGAAGCAAAACACTTATCGTTAAAAACAAATCACCAGCATGTCCATGGTGTCTAGATTCAATTTATGTATTGTCAGATTTTTGTTTAGCTAATAGAATTTGTGACATTTTGACTATTTTTGAAATGTGCCACAACAACTGCAGCCCGGTCGGTGACTTCCTGAGTCTATTTGAGAAGCCACACACCAGGTCTCACTTCCGGACAATTAGCTCAGTGAGTTAGGAGCTGGATCACAGTGCCAAGGACTCTGGGTTCAAGGCCCAACAAGGGGGATGAGTATGACACATCAAAATTACAAAGAGTCTTTGAGAAACAAATGTATAAAATTTAAGAGTCATGTCAGATGATGTTTGACGAATACATATCAGAATCAATGCAAGAATGGTATTTTAAACAACAGTTATTTACTTATGAAGTAAATCAGTCACTCTTAAAAATAAAACATGGAGGCAGTGTTTAGCTCAGTTGGTAGAGCAGCCGCTCCATGAATGAAAATACAGCCCTCAATGCAGGCGGCTGCAGATTGAATCCTGCGTTGGAAGGCCCTTTCCTGTGTGTCATCCCCCTCTCTGTCTCCATTTCCTGACTCTCGCGACGCTCACTTTCCATTAAAGGCAAAAAAGCCCCAAAAATATATTTAAAAAAAAAATTACCATCTCAATGCTGTCTAGATGCAATATGTATATTTTCAGAACAATTGCAGTCACTTTAAGAGTGGTATTTTTAAATCAGATTTTCTCTTGTGAAGCAAAGCACTTATTGTTAAAAACAAATCACCAACATGTATTTATTTATTTATTATTGTGTAGTGATTTCCACTGATACAAAAGTGTACTTTGCAAATTTATTCCAATATTCAACCACTTTTACTTTTCAATTGCTGCAATACAATTTCCAGATGATGCAACCTGCAAAATGACTCAACTGATGCTAAATGCAGATTGTAATATCAGCTTCCTTGATGTCCTCCTATTCTTCTGCTTGTTGCTCAGAATTGCCTAAAAATGCCCGGACCCGACCCATCGCTGTGCAGCAGCTGTAATTTAAGGTTTGCAATCAAAAACTTTGACTCTTCCTATTTGTATGCATGCACTGATGCATTCATACACTGAACTCTCAAATGTAAACACATACTACACTTGAAACATTGTGAAATATTTGTTGTCAGTTTGTTGTGTATATATATATATATATATAACTAGTATCTAAAAACAATTGTGACGTATTTAGCTGTGTTTGTTATAAAAACATTTTGCATTTCTTTTGCTCCTCTAAAACCACTATTTTCAATACTTAAAAATTGTTTTAAAAAATGACAGACAAAATCTTTCCAAACCAAATGGTTCTCCCTCTAAAACTACTCTCTAAAAACAATTTAAAATAACTAGAAACCGTTTAAAAACAACTAAGATTGAGAAACGTTTCTCTCTAAAATTACCTTTTAAAATACTTAGTAACTGTTTTAAATATTTTGGTGCTCAGAGTTATTCTTTAATAACATCTCCAAAATTATGTAACCATTACCATTTTTAAAACAATTTATTTTCTGGTGCGCACCAAAGGTTTTTGTTACAGCATTTCCTTTTTCTTTTTCAGAGAGCCACAGCAAAACACACCTCAAAGATTTTCAGATGGGTTTAAACACCTGAACGGCACTCTGTCCGAAGACTCCACTTGTAATGTCCACGATAGGACTAAGCTGAGCTGTCAAGTGACGGTGTATATCTCAAAATAGCTGTCAATCAAAACAGGATTCAGCCTTTCGACTGATCCTCCAATCATCATGCGGAAGCTCAGCGTCCAGCCCAGCCGAGGCCGGACCACAGCTCCATTCACCCGCAGGGGCGGGACAAAATTGTGGCATTTATCCAATGACCATTGAGTTTCGAGGCAATGAAAAAAACTGTTCCATGCAGTCCCATTGAAGTGCATGGACGCTCAGCTTCTACGGGCAAATGCATTGACCATAGACTGTATAAGTAAGCGGCGCTACGGGAATGTATGAGAAGTTAACAACATCAAGTCAGTCGATTTGTGAGAAGCAGCTGATTCTGAACGAACTCGTCTTCGAGATGAACGCGTTCTAACGCATTTGTAGTCAATGAAATGTTAACACAACCATACATATTTGACCATTTAATTTTTGACATTTTAGGGGAAGCTGAGCTTCCCTTGCAGTCTTAGAGAAATCGCCTCTGCACCTCACTACATAAATGAACTTATAAATTAAAAATGTAAATAAAAATGGTGCATTGTGCTCTGTACTGTATCAGAGCTATGTTTACCTATGCTAGTTATGTTAACTATGCTACTTATGTTAACTAACTCTGCTAGCCTGCATGAGGCCCTTTTTAATTAAAATAAGATAGACAAGATAGACTTTACTAATCCCAAAACAGGGCAATTCAGACATTCACAAGGACTCAATTCCAGTTTGTGCAAACATTCATAAGTTAACTCTGGAGCCTCCTCACCCATATCCTGGCATACTGGCATATCCCTGAATTCAGTTCTGGTTCTGGTATGTGGGAGAATGATAGCTCTCCTAAATAATGGTTAAACCTTGGAAATGAAAAAGAAAAGAAAATATGTGAGAACAATAGTTTGTTGAGGAGTGCATCTTTATGTAGGAACAATGTTGGGTTCCCTGATAATGCCCAGGGGATGAGGAGAGTAACAATAAGATTAGACTGGGAAAAAAGAATCAAGGGAACTGAAATATAAGCAAAATAAGGAATTTATCAACAAAAATAGTACAGGGGAAGTGCTCTCATATTATAATGATGTTGCATTTCATTAGAAAAGCATGACCTTTCTAACATAGTGTATACCATAAAGTTTATTTTCAAATGTGGCGGGAAGTTAGATTTGACCTCTTAGGTAAGTGAAAAGTCAAGTGCAAGATGGCTGCCAGTACCATGGGTCACAAATTTGCATTTACAGGATAGCAAGGAAATGACCTGCCCTATCACTGGCTAGCACTTGTTGTCTTCATGGTTGGATTGGTTAGATTTAGGCAAGAGGAGTTAAATTGGTCAGAGTTGGGTTAAGAACATCAGGGTAAGCACATCAGAGGCAGTAAGTAAATCAGAGTAAGGTGGGGCATTCCTTTACTATCATAGGAAAGGCAAAGTTGGAACCAGTGTATGAAAACATTTAAGGTGTCATTTCCAACTGCGTGGGGATGTACATTCATTTGGTGATACTTTGGAGAGCAATAAAAAGCCAGCAATAAAAAAAAAATGTGGGGCAACCCTATTTTAGCAGATATTGCACAGTGGCCAGGGTTTGATTCCATCCCCCTTCTCTTTGCCCCTTTTCATGTCATTCTCAAGCAAAAAAAAGAAATGCATCTAAGTCAAGGTCAAATTACAGTAAAAATGTGTGATTTGATCCTACTTTTGCTGATACAGTGATTTTAGTGTGGAAGTAAAGTATCACTGTGTTACATCAGTGATAATTTACTTCCATTTTGACACTATAAAGTTAATAATATAAAATAACAGTACAGTATAGACCCATGGTGCTAGTCTGTTTTAAATATTATGTTAGTCATTGATGGTGATGGTGATGTTTATCGAAGAATAAATGTTATTGCTAATATCAACAAAAGCCGCTAATGAGCTGTAGGTACAGTAAGTCTGACACGAATGACAGGAGATGTAATACAGTTTAAGACGTTTACTGAAAAGCTGAAATTACTCTCAGTCACATGGTATGAAAACTATGTGCTCCCGTGCCTAACGCAGCTCCTTGCTCTATTGAACTGCACATAATATAAATAACAAAATTAAAGGGAGCATCGTCATCAAAATTTAACATAGTCCTTTTACATTTTTATCAAATATCTAAGTTTTATACAATGTCTGGAAATGAATTTTGTATGATATTTAAATTTAACTTATATTCACACATTGTGGCTCTTACATGCCCGGCCCCTAATTGTTAAGCAGGAAGATTAAACAATTATCAAACAAACTCAAATACTAAGAGCCACCAACCTGAAACAATAACAGTATCACACTAACTTAAATAGTAAGAGTCACCAGTCACCAGTCATCAGTCTTAAGTCTTTTGTTTTGGTCTGCAGCTTCACTCTCAGTACTGTTCCCCTGGAGTCAGGTAGGGTTTGGATTATTCTTCCCATTATCCATGTGTTTCATGGGGATGACCTGTTGACTACTCGCACCACATCTCCAGGCTTACAGTTTCTTTTGAGGCTTCACCATTTCTGGCAGTCCTAGAGGTGAAGCAAGTATTTTCAAGTCCATCTGCAAGTAAATCTGCAAGATATTGCACTTGCAAGATATTGCACTTGCCTCGGTTCTAGAAAGGAGCTGACTTACAACGGGTCGGCCACCTCCTATGGGTCTGGTGGCGGCCCAAAGTAAGCGACAGCTCTCTCTCTCTTCCCTCCTTCCTAATCTCTTTCTCTCTCATTCTTTCCTTGATTAATATTGACTACCCCTTTTTTATTTATTTGTTTATTTATTTATCCTTTTCTTTTTTTGCTGCTGTCTCTCCCCTAAATTTTGCCACACAGAAAACCAACATACCACACGTATACATAAACACCCTCACACACACACACACACACACACACACACACACACACATACAAGAAGAAATCTAAGCAAAAACATTGTTTTTGTTTTGTTTTCGTGTTGTTTTGTTTGTTCTCTTATTTTTTGTTTCTTTGGTTATAGTTATCGCTGCTTCCATTTTGATATATTAGAATCTAGTTTCCCCTCTTGTCTCGTTATATGTTTTTGTTTTTTTCACCCATATTTTGCACTTGTATTGTTACCTCTCTTGTCTTGTATTGTCTGATCACCTGTATTGCACTATGTGAAAAAAAACAAACAAAAAAAACCTTTGTTCCCACCATCGAATCAAAGGGCACATCTCAAGCCCATCATAGATGGGGAAGTTAGACGTAAAGGCAAAAAATATATATATACAGTGGTGGAAAAAAGTTTTTTCGGACACCCTTAAAAGTTTACACAGTCTCAAATATTATCATGAAATATTTGTTGAAAATTCTTTTTTGTGTTTCAGACACAGACACAAACAAATACAAATGATATATTTTTTTGTTTATTGTTTACAAGAAGAACTAACAAAACTAAATTCTTGACAGTTTCAATATGTCAGTTCTCAACATTGTCGGTATCAAAGTCAACAAATAACAGAGAATATGTTCAAAACTGAACAAAAAATAAATAAACCATCACATCATTAAATTAATATTTATAATACTCTAATCCTGGCTGGCATGTTCCCCACGAGCCTCTCACACTGTTGAGGGTAATCTTGTCCCATTCTTCTTGAATTACTGCTTTTAATTCTTCTAAATTCTTTGGTTTACGCTTTGAAACAGACCTTTTGATAATCTACCACAGATTTTCAGTGGGACTCATGTCCAGGTATTGATCTGGCCACTCTAAGACCTGGATACTGTGCTCCTGCAGCCAAGTTCTACTGGCCCTGGATGTGTGGCAAGGGGCATTATCTTGTTGAAACATTCAGTTTCAACCTCGACGGAACAGTGCACATGCAGAAGGGAGCATGTGGGTTTCGAGAATGGCACAATACTTGGCAGAGTTCAATGTGCCATCACAGACAGTGAGATGACCAACACCAGCAGCACTCATGCATCCCCAAACCATGATGCTGCCTCCACCATGCTTGACAGTGGGTACTGTACATGCTGTAGATGATGCTTCGCCTGGCCTTCTGTGTACACTCACATTAGCAGGAGGAAGATAAAGCTGGAAACTGGACTCATCTGACCACAAAATCTTCCAGTTCCTGGCTATCCAATTCTTGTGTGCTTGGGCCCAACAACGCCGGGCTAACCTCTGTCTCTCATTGATCGGGGACTTCTTGACAGCCTTGTAGGACCTTAAGCCATGATCTAACAGTAGGCCAACAATGCGGGTGGAACACTGGACACCAGTTTGGTTTGACCGCTGCTGCTGAAGCTCCTGTGATGTCATTCGGCGGTTTCCCCTGCACATGCAGATCAGGATGCGGTCATTTCTTGCTGAAGAAACCCTTAGAAGCCCAGATCTCGGTTTGTCTTCCAAGCTGTTGGTTCACCTATATTTCTGCAGAGTGTATCCAACTGCAGAAGGACTGCATCTGCACTTCCTGGCTATCTGGCGGCTGCTGTACCCTTCCTGGCTGAGAATCTGTATCTTCAGGCATGTTTCCTGAGTTAGGTTCCTTGTTTTAGCCATTTTTGTCTCTGAAGAAGTTTCAAATGTGCTGGCTTTATATAGACATGAAGCACGGCAACAAAAATTGTGTCTTTTAATAAAAAGCACGACCTTCATTAGTGGATCACTGGTACCAAAATGTCTTATGTATTTTTATGGAACCAATCAATTTTAAGTTTTTAATGGCTTTTTTAGAATTTGTTTGGTAATTTGGCTGTGACTGTACTAAAAGAAATTGAACTTGAAGACCTAAGAGTGATTCTTAATGCAATATTTCACAAATGCATGGGGTGTCCAAAAACTTTTTCCACCACTGTATATACATGTATTGCACTTGCCTAGCGTACTGATCATTCTTGTTGAAGGTTCCCAGTGGTATTTTGAGCTGCGCTTTCATAGAAGCAAATGGCTGGGCGTCAAAGGCTCTATGTCATGAGGATCATCTGATGGGCTTGTGATTGGTTGGTCATTAATTATGCTTTTAATCTTGCACATGAGAGTTTGAAGGCTGTCGTTTGTGAGGGTCTGCTCTTTCACTAGAGTGCTAAGGATTCTCCGTACAGTACGGATTTGCCGCTCCCAAACCCCTCCTTTATGGGATGCAGCTGGGCTATTGAAAATCTATTGTATGCCCTTCTTCTGCATAGTCTTTTCAATTTGTGATTGGTTCAGGTTTTCTATTACCTCTCACAGCTCCTTTTCAGCACCAATAAAATTTGTGTGGTTATCAGAGCGCATGATGGTAACCTGGCCCCTGTCTTCTTCTGAAACGGCGCAAAGCGTTGATGCAAGAGCTGGTGTCAAGTGTCTGCTACCTCTATATGCACTGCCCTAATGGTGAGGCAGGTGAACATTACCCCATACCTTTGGACAGTGTCCCGGCCCCATTTCACATCAAAGTTTTCTACAGACTGTACATTTTGATATAACTTTCCTGATGGCTGAAGTTGCTTAAGGGATCCGATTTTCTTGTCATAACAGTGACAACATGCAGTTGCACCCGTAGTGTCCAAAAATCTCATGAGCAAAATGAGAGTGGCAACTCTGGAGTGCTTTGAGAGCAGCTCAAACAGTACAGCTGTTCTGGCGCTGTAATGGCGACAAGTGGAGAGCGTCTCTTGTGCGTCCTGTCGTGTGTTTTGTTTGTTTGTTGAAGTTATAGTCCCTGTCTAGTTGGATGCTGTGATTGACTGGTATGTCGTATGCCTACTAAGATTACTGGTTTGATCAAAGAGTTTCCAGCGTGGCTGAAGTTTATGAAATACACCTGCAAGATGAGGAAGTGTCTACTACTGTTGCTACTGCTACTCTGGATAGCCGGATCACTCGCTGCCTTTGGGAGGCTCAGAATTGGGATTTTGCAGTACTCCCAAGATGATCTGCTGTCACTGCAGTATATGGATTATTCAGGACTGAATTTGGAAAACTAAGGAGAGAACTGAGATGATACACCCCCAACCATGATCGCCGGCAGGATACTTCGAGAAGGAAGTAGGGTAGGAGAGGAGGAGTTAGGCAGAGGCTGAAAAGACTCACCGGCACATCGGCACATCTATCGTACTTGCCATTGTTTGCTCATTACGGAATAAGTTAGATGAATTACAAACGAACATAACTTGCCAATGGGCGTACAGACAGGCAAACCTGATCTGTCTCACTGAAACCTGGTTCGATAATACCATCGCGGACTCAGTGCTCTCTCTGGACGGATTCGGAACTCTACTCAGACTGGACCGAGACACTGTGAGTCACCTGAAAAGGCACGGGGGCGGGCTGCGTGTCTATGTAAATAAGGAATGGAGCAGAACCGCTGTTGTGAAGAACTCTTGCTGCACACCTGACTTGGAGTTGCTTGCCGTGTCATTCAGACCCAAATATTTACCCCGTGAGTGTAGTCAGCTGGCCCTATTGCTTGTTTACGTCCCTCCCTCAGGCAACGTCACACGCGCATCTGAGGCCATAGCTGCGTGTGTCCACAAAATTGAATGCGCATCCCCTGAACCCCCTGTTCCCATCCTTGGGGATTTTAATGCCTGTAGACTTAACAAAATTCTTCCCACTTACCAACAGTATGTTACATGCACCACCAGAGGCGATGAAACAATTGACCTCTGCTATGGTAATGTAAAGAATGCATACAAGGCATGTAAAAAACCTCCTCCCAGTACTGCGGACCATACCGTTGTCCATCTTATCCCTGCTTATCACACGAAGCTGCAAAGGGAGGGTGTCATAAAGAAGCAGGTGAAAAAGTGGGATACTGCTGCAATTGAGACTCTTAAGGCCTGCTTTGAATGCACTGAGTGGGAGGTGCTAACGCAGGGAAACAGCCTAGAGGAAGCTACTGATGTGGTTACTAATTATATAACTTTCTGCGAGGAGATGGTTGTCCCCACCAAGACTGTTAAGGTTTTTTCTAACAACAAGCCTTTGATAACAAAAGCCCTGAAATCAACTCTGAATGAAAAGAAAATTGCATTCTTCTCTGGAAATAAAACTGAGTCAAAACACATTCAAAATAAACTGAATAAACAAATAAAAGCAGCGAAGAGGGAATACAAGGAGAGAGTTGAGAAACTCTTTCTGGAGGGTAAGTCAAGAGATGCCTGGCAAGGTGTCAAAACCTTAGCTGGCCTCCCCAGGAACATCTCGGCTCCACCCACCAGCGAGGCAAAAGACTGCATTGACATGGCAGAGAACCTTAACCAGTTCTACTGCTGGTTGGAGAAGTTGGACTACACGCAGGAGAGGGAGAAGCTAATGAAGGAGCTCACTCCTAGGATGCCGGGCCATGTAAACCGAGAGCTGCAGCAGGCAGAGGTTGAGCTGGTGCTGAGAAGGATGAGGCCAAATAAAGCACCAGTGGCCAGACCAGATCTGTGGCCGCCTACTGAAGGCCTGCAGCAGTCAGCTTGCTGGTGTCTACTGCCACCTCTTTAACCGTTCACTGGCTGAACACTCTATCCCCTCAATCTGGAAATCTTCTATCATATGCCCTGTGCCTAAAAAGAGCAACCCCACCTGTGACAATGACTATCGACCTGTGGCCTTAACATCCCTGGTCATGAAAGGCTTTGAGAGGCTAATTCTCACACAACTGCAGGCAGAGGTCAGCATGTATGCTGACCCACTTCAGTTTGTGTACAAACGTCACAGGGGGGTGGACGATGCCACACTAACGCTACTGCACAGAGCCTACACCCACCTTGAAAAGCCCAAGTCATTTCTACGACTACGACTTCTCCCACCTCATCCTCTGGGTGCTCTCATTCCTGACAGACAGACACCAGAGTCAACGGCCACCTCAGCTCATCAAGAAAGATCTCCACAGGTGCTCTGCAGGGCTCTGTCATCTCACCAGTTCTTTGTACACTCTACACCAACAACTGCAGAAGCACAAACCCGGACATTACATGCATTAAGTGTTCTGACGACACTCTCATCATGGACTCCACCAACTCATTAAATCAGTTACAGTCTGAGCTGGCCACGTTTTTCAGATTGGTGCAGGTGGAGCTGCCTTGATCTTAACATCACCAAAACAAACAAACTAATAATAGACTTCCGTAAAGCTCCCTGCACCATCCCCACTCTGACTGTCGACAACCAGCCGATAGAGAGGGTGGACACATACAGATACTTTGGAACAATAATTGACCACAAACTCAACTTCAGAGCAAACACTGATATCATCCACTCCAAGTGCCAGCAGTGTCTCTTTTTCCTCCGTAAACTCCGCAAACTCCAGGTCCACCAATCCGTTCTGACAGCATTCTACAGATGTTTCGTTGAATCCATAATCCCCTTCAACATCACTTCCTGGTTTGGAGCACTGTCCAGCATCCATAGGAATCCACTAAACAGAATCATAAAACTGAGCAGCAAAATAATTGGACAACAGCAGGAACCACTCATCAGCATATACAACAAAAAGACTAAGCAAAAAGCAACACAAATCACCTTGGACATCACGCACATTCTACACAGCCAGTATTGCCTCTTACCCACAAATAGAGCCCTGTCAAGCTTTGTCCCAGCATCCATAAGACTTTTGAATGGTTGAACCCTTCTTGGACTGTCTTTTTTTTTTTTTTTTTAACACTTGGACTTATTTTAACTTTTATTTATTGTCCTCCATTATGGAGGTACTATTTATTTAACAGGCTTAGTTGAACTTTTTTATCTGCGATATGTCTGATGTGGGCTGATGGTGTGTGTGTGTGTGTGTGTGTGTGTGTGTGTTGTATGGCTGTGTGTGTATGTGTTTGTTTATTTATTGTATGCACTGTTGGGTGTGGACACACCCTGCTGCTCCTCCTAAAGTGAAGTTCCTAACGGATAAATAAAGTTCTTTGAATTGAACTGAGAGTGGGATGTTTTGCATCCTGTTGCTTGGCGGATCTATCCAACCACCCTCCAACTCTCACTATGCCATCTTGCAAAGTGGGGTCAAGCTTGTAGAACTGACTGTTTCTCTTGACAAACAGATTACTGTGGAGAGCCTTCACTTCTTCAGGAAACTATAGATACTGACTGTATCAAATGATGTCTGTTTCCATCAGAGTAGTAAGTAAGTGGCATAGAACTGAGTCACGTATATGGGTGCATGCGCGTGCGCACACACTGTGCGTATATGTGTGTGTGTGTGTGTGGGTGTGTGTGTGTGTGTGAGAGAGAATAGGAGAACCCCAAATGTGGTCAAAGAAGTTGTTTAAATGTTGTGTTTCCAAAGATCAAGGTAAATTATATTTTGAAATCGCAGGACAGGTTGTGACATGTCTTTAGGCCAACCATTTCTTCCACACTTTGGCGCTGTTACCACTATGTCTTGAGGGGGCGTTTTTACGAAGTGATGTAAGTAGTAATGTCCAGGGTGTGGTTTTGTTGCTGCTATATAGTCCAGCCATGTGTCTGGTTTTGTAACAAACTTCAACTGAGGACGCTGATGGTCTGTGATTTAAACGAGAAGACCTTATACAGAGGGGCGCTGTTTTCTGCACTTCCTGCCTGAGATCCTATACTCTACAAACATGGAAAATATAGATACGTCTTTTAATGCTAAGACTCCAAAATGCCGCATAAATATAACCAATGCTGAGCTGCTTTTAGCTCCTAAAAAGAAAGGGACTGCCCCTACACATTTAGCCCAGTTTTTGGACCAAAAAGCTTGGGCACCAATGTATGAGTGGGATGTAAAAGACTTCATGGTTTCTGGATACTTGTTTGACCACGGGGCGGTCTATCTCTACACCACAGAAGCCGATGAACTGTTTTTACAAGAAGTTACCCCACACATCCGTTTTTTTTCCCAAAGACTGGCCCCATTTCAGAAACAGCAAGCAGCTAAGTTTAAAAGTATTTTAAGATAAGAATCAAACTAAGTTAGTCTACATACAGACAGCTGTCATTGGTCATTTGAGCTTATTAGTAACAATTCGCTGTTAGTCGAACTAGCGTGCTGTCTAAATCAGCGTATAAGACATAACGTTAGTGTCTGTGGATGAGAGACTGTGGACGGAGCATATTGAATATTGCTGTTTACATGTTCATGCTTGCTGAACACATGTATTGATAAATTATTGGCTTCTTACTTGCTAAGGTTTAATTCCATTTACAGTAACCAGTGTAGCTGCCGTCAGCTCAAGTCATTTTTGAGTTCGTTTCCACTGCGGCCGCCGCTCGGCTGCTCATTGCTTACCGTAGCGTGTAGGTGTGTGTGTATATATTCAGCGCTGGCACAGAGCGCAGAGGAGAGGCTGCAGGATGATAATGAATTAAACCAAAATATGTAAAAGTGCCATTAAAAGAATCGATACTGTTAGCGCTTATCAATACTATGGTAGAAATGTTTATTTGTTGAAAGTTTGCAGCCACACCAGCATGGAAGTGCAGAATGCTGCGTGTGTTCCACCAATCAGTGTTCTTCAGCACACAGCCCCACCCCTCAAAGTTCCGGGTAATCTGAGAAGTCCTACTCCGCTACTAGGTACTTTTTTCAGGGGAATTTGGAGGAAACACTCGGAGGCTTTTCAATTACCCGGGTAAATGAAAAAAGTTTCTGCGATGGAAAAGGGGCTTCTGTCTCAACCAGGAAATACGACAGTAGCCAGGTAACTCAAAGAAAAGAGAAATGAGTTAATACAAATGACAAAAAAAGGACAAAAAAAGGACAAAAAAGACGTGGGCACTCCACCTAGAAAACAGTGTGTTGTTAAAGTGCTAATAAACCAATTTTAAAAAAACAAACTGTGTGTGTTGTATGAAATTTAAATGACTGTAACTCAAAGTAACTGAACATGTGGTAATGGTGTTTGTGAGGGTGTGAATGCTTCAACCTTTTGTGTGGCTGTGTACACAGCCATCACAATTCACCTTGGTACAAGGTATACAGACAATATGAGAACCTCAAAATGAGAATTTTTGATAAGGATGATGGTGCAAATACCTCTAAGGAGGTTAACGCAACTCCAACCCTGTGAAAACATCAGCTGTGCCTCGTCTAATACTTAGCATCTATTTGTGCAGGTCACTGTCCTTATGTGTGGTGTGATGTGTCACCGAACATGGATAAAATTGATATTTATACACTTTGGTAGCATGATGGAAACAGCAGCTCTGGGGCAGATGACCAACAGGGGGAATGGATATAGAAACTTTGTCAATGAAATTTAACATTCCTCATGCCCAAAGAGAAACCAACAGATGTCCATGAACAACCGTCAACTCCTGATGACTGTTTGGGAATTCTGGATGATAGGAAGGGGTGCAATTACTTCAAATGTGGTACACCAGACTGTTCACAAAATTATATAGGTAACAATAGGTTTTTATCAATACAATTTACTAAAGGAAAGAGCTAAAGGAATCTGTATATATTGTATGTATCTGAATGAATTGTGCAGAGGAAAATACCCCTCATGTACTGACAGTCTACCCTTGCATTATCTTGAGGGACATTTGGAAGAAATTAAGAGATTTTTGATGAAAATTATACAATTGCACAAACTTGTGTATTGTTTTGCCTTGGTACCACCTTCTCAGCAAGACATACAGGACATTGCAAAAGCTGTTTTGCAGGAGTGGATGACTACCCCGTTTCTCACAATAAGGCTTAAACAGCTACCAGTGGAAACAAAAGATTGCACTCTGCTATTAAAGAATCTCTGAAAATTTGGAGCAGAAAATAATGGGAAACATATGTAGCCTGCTGAGCTATACCAAAAATCTGTATATCATGTATAGGCTGAAAACTCTGCTGTGTTATGCCCTTAAAAATACAACGCATAATGCCGATAGTTTATGTTGTGTTAGATTTATGAATCAGATAGACTGTGTCAGAGAACTAGCAGAGGACTCGTCCTCAATGGTGCAAATGATTGCTGACAAATATACTGACATAAAATCTACTCTTGTTGATATTCTGAATTGTTTTCCTTTAAATGATAATGAATTTCACAAAGGTCATGTGGCTTGTTTTTGTGCTTTTAGTATTGATCTGTGTGTATTGAGGAGCCAGAGCTGGTGCGGGAGGTGGAGCGGTACCGACTAGATATAGTTGGGCTCACCTCCACGCACAGCACTGGTTCTGGAACCAAACTCCTGGAGAGGGGCTGGACTCTCGCTTTTTCCGGAGTTGCTAAGGGTGAGAGGCGCCGGGTGGCTGTGGGGATACTCACAAGCCCCTGGCTGAGCGTTGCCGTGTTGGAGTTCTCCCCAGAGAACAAGAGGGTCGCCTCGATGCAACTGCGGGTCACAAAGAGAAGGTCTCTGACTGTTGTTTGTGCTTACACACTGAACAGCAGTACGGAGTACCCGGCCTTCTTGGAGTCTCTTGGCGGTGTCCTGCAAGGGGTACCGGCTGGGGACTCCATAGTTCTCCTGGGGGACTTCAACGCTCACGTGAGCAATGATGGAGAAACCTGGAGGGGAGTGATTGGGAGGAACGGCCTGCCTGATCTGAACCCGAGCGGTGTTTTGCTATTGGACTTCTGTGCTAGTCATGGACTGGCCATAACAAACACCCTGTTCGAGCACAGGAGGTTCATAAGTGTACCTGGTACCAGAACACCCTAGGCCAAAGATCGATGATCGACTTTGTGGTTGTATCATCAGATCTGCGGCCATGCATCTTGGACACTCGGGTGAAGAGAGGAGCAGAGCTGTCAACTGATCATCACCTGGTGGTGAGTTGGATTAGATGGCGGGGGAGGCTGCCGGACAGACCTGGTAAACCCAAACATGTAGTGAGGGTGAACTTGGAACATCTGGCTGAGGCCCCTGTCCGTGGGGTCTTCAACTCACACCTCCAGAAGAATTTCTTGTGCATCCCGGGGGAGGTTGGGGACATGAAGTCGGAGTGGGCCATGTTCAAAGCCTCCATTGTGGAGGCGGCTGCTAGGAGCTGTGGTCAGAAGGTCGTCGGTGCCTGTCGTGGCGGCAACCTAAGCATCCGTTGGTGGACACCAGCGGTGAAGGAGGCTGTCAGGCTGAAGAAGGAGGCTTTTCGGGTCTCGCTGGCCCGGGGGTCTCCTGAAGCAGCAGACAGGTACCCATTGGCCAGAAGGGCTGCAGCTGTGGCGGTCGCTGGGGCAAAAACCCAGGTGTGGGAGGAATTCGGGGAGGCTATGGAGAAGGACTTTCGGTCGGCCTCAAGGAAGTTCTGGCAGACCGTTTGACATATCAGGAAAGGAAAGCAGGGCTTGTCTCAGGCTGTGCTCAGCAGAGACGGAGAAGTGCTGACCCGAACTGGGGACATCGTCGAGCGGTGGAAGGAGCACTTTGAGGACCTCCTGAACCCGGCCATCATGTCCACTGTGAATGAGGCAGAGCCTGAAGACTCGGGGAAATTCTCGCCCATATCCCTGGCAGAGGTTGCTGAGGTAGTTAAAAATCTCCCCAGCGGCAAGGCGCCTGGTGTGGATGAGATTCGCCCGGAGATGCTGAAGGCTCTGGACATTGTTGGGCTGTCTTGGTTGACACGCCTTTTTAGTGTCGCATGGAGGTTGGGTACGGTGCCTGCAGAGTGGCAGACCGGGGTGGCGGTCCCCATCTTCAAGAAAGGGGACCGGAGAGTGTGCTCCAATTATCGTGGTATCACACTGCTCAGCCTCCCGGGTAAAGTTTACTCAAGGGTGCTGGAAAGGAGGCTCCGACCGATTGTCGAACCTTTGATTCAGGAGGTGCAATGCAGATTCTGTCCTGGCCGTGGAACAGTGGACCAGCTCTTTACCCTTTGCAAGGCTGCTGGAGGGGTTGTGGGAGTTTGCCCATCCAGTGTACATGTGCTTTGTGGACTTGGAGAAGGCTTACGACCGCGTTCCTCGGGGGGTCTTGTGGGGGGTACTGCGGGAGTATGGGGTACCGGGCTCGCTGCTACGAGCCATCCGGTCCAGGGACAGGACCTCGAGGCGCAGTCGGGGGGGGGGCAGTTTGGTGACCTCAGAATTGCATCTCTGCTTTTCACAGATGATGCAGTTCTGTTGGCTTCATCACATTGTGACCTCCAAGTGTAAGGCAGTCGGGATGAGAGTCAGCACCTCCACATCTGAGATGGATCGGCAGTTGGGGGCGGCTTCTGCAGTGATGCGGGCGCTGCGATGGGCCATCATGGTGAAGAAGGAGCTGAGCCGGAAGGCAAAGCTTTCGATTTACTGGTCCATCTACGTCCCAACCTTCACCTATGGTCATGAGCTCTGAGTAGTGACCGAAAGAATGAGATCGCGGATACAAGCAGCTGAAATGAGTTTTCTCTGTGGGGTGGCTGGGCTCAGCCTTAGAGATAGGGTGAGACTGGAGGTGTTCCAGGCACGTCCCACTTGTAGGAGGCCCCGGGGCAGACCCAGAACACGCTGGAGGGATTACATATCTCATTTGGCCTGGCAGTCCCCAGGAGGAGCTGGGAAGTGTTGCTGGGGAGAGGGATGTCTGGGGTGCTTTGCTTGAGATGAAAAGATGGCGGCGCATGTAGACGCAGCGACCCGGTGCTCTTCTTCAGTTAGCAGCAACACACTGAGAAGGACTTACACCAGAACTGAAATTTTAAGCCTGAAACAACACTGGACCGGTTGGACCCCCCAGAAGGGTTCGACTCGTTCCAGGAGAGGATACGCCAGTGAGAGCGGACAGAAAGGAGGCGACGGCGGCGCTGCGAAAGACGCCGGAAACGAGGCAAACGAGCCAGCATCAGAGCTAGGCTAACAGTGGCTCCGCACAAACCAGCGGTTCCAAGCGTCTTTCTCGCCAACGTCTGCTCCCTGGTTAACAAGATGGACGGGATGAAACTACGAGACGTTAACAACCGGATAGACAGCTGTATCATGGTACTAACAGAGACCTGGCTGCATGAAAACATCCCGGACCTAGCCGTGGAGCTAGCAGGACGTACAATCTTCCGGGCAGATCGCACATCAGACTCCGGTAAGAGGAGAGGAGGAGGTGTGTGCGTCTATATTAACAACAGTTGGTGCACGGACACTGCCGTTATTGAGAAACACTGCTGTCCAGACCTGAAGTTTCTAACGTTGAAGTGCAGAACTTTTTATTTGCCCAGGGAAATAACCCAAGTGTTTGTAACTGCTGTGTATATCCACCCCCGAGCTGATGCTAACGTAGCTATGAGCAGGCTGCATGACAGCATCACCAGGCAACAAAACAAACACCCAGAGGGCTTCTTCATCGTGGCTGGAGACCTTAATCACACCAACTTAAAGACTGTGCTCCCCAGATTTTACAAGAATGTTGACATTCAAACAAGGAAGGGCAGAACACTAGACCAGGTCTCCACCCCCACCTCGGACACTCAGACCATCTTTCCCTGTTCCTGACACCAGCTTACAAGCCCCTCATCTGCAGGTCTAAGCCACAGTACAAGTCAGTGCAGTGCTGGACTGAGGAGGCCACACTATCCTTGCAGGACTGTTTTGAGGACACCATATGGGAGCTCTTTGAAGACCCAGACACTGAACTCCACACCTCCTCTGTACTATCATACATCAGTTTCTGCATGGATAATGTAACATCAAGGAAACAGGTGAAAACATTTCCCAACCAAAAACCCTGGTTTAACACCAATATCAGAGCACTACTCCAGGCCAGGGATTCAGCACTGAGGTCAAGGGACAGGGAAGCTTACAGGAAGGCTAGAGCGAACCTGAACAGAGGCATCAAGGCTGCTAAAACAAAGTACAGAGAGCAGATAGAGGCCAACTTCAGGGAGAACAATCCCCGCTCCATGTGGAAAGGCATACAGAATATAACTGACTACAAACAATGCCACAACACCCCCCCCCCCCCCCCCCCCCCTCACCAACACAACAGACAGGCAGAGGACACACAGCTGACATCATCAGAGCATGACCAGCCCCCCACCATCCAACAACATCAGGTACTACGAGTCCTGCGTGGCATCGACACCAGGAAAGCACCAGGACCGGATGGAGTACCAGGGAGGGTGCTGAAATCATGTGCTCACCAGCTTGCTGCAGTTTTCACTAACATCGTCAACCGTTCACTGCAGCAAGCCACAGTCCCCACCTGCCTGAAAACTGCCACCATAATCCCTGTGCCCAAATCCTCTGCCATCACAGGGTTGAATGATTACCGGCCTGTGGCCCTGACACCGGTGATCATGAAATGCATGGAGAGACTGGTGTTACAGCATGTCAAGGCCCATATCCCACCTGGCTTTGATCAACATCAGTTCGCCTACAGGTCTAACAGATCCACAGAAGACGCCATCTCCATCGCCCTCCACACCGCTCTCAGCCACATTGAAAGCCCCAACTCATATATCAGGATGCTGTTTGTTGACTTCAGCTCGGCATTTAACTTCATCAACAAACTGCAGACACTACAACTTGGAACCTCCCTCTGTCTGTGGATCAAGGACTTCCTGACTAACAGACCCCAGCATGTCAGAATGGGCACCTCTACATCCTCCACCATCGTCCTCAATACTGGTGTTCCTCAGGGCTGTGTGCTGAGTCCAGTCTTGTACACACTGTACACTTATGACTGTGTCGCTATTCACGGCTCCAACACCCTCATCAAATTTGCGGATGATACAACCATTGTGGGGCTTATCAACAACGGTTATGAGACACCATACAGGGAGGAGGTCCAAGCACTGGCGGCCTGGTGCAGTGACAACCACCTCAACCTCAACACCAAGAAGACAAAAGAAGTCATTATTGACTTCTGGAAGTCGAGGACCACACTGCACTCAGGCCTGAGCATCAATGGGGAGGAAGTGGAACGGGTCACCAGCTTTAAGTTTCTTGGCCTGCACACCTCAGAGGACCTGGGCTGGACTGTGAACACCACCCACATCATCAAAAAGGCCCAGCAGCGTCTCTTCTTTCTGAGAACACTGAGGAGGAACAAACTCCCTCCACCTCTGCTGAAAAACTTCAATCATTGCACGATGGAGAGTGTCCTCACCTATGGCTGTACGGTGTGGTATGCCAGCTGCACTGCATCTGAAAAGAAACAACTGCAGCGGGTCATCAAGACGGCTCAGTGGATCATCGACTCCCCACTTCCACGCCTAGAGGAGATCTATTCCAGCCATCTCCTCCAACGGGCCACAAAGATTCGGAATGACCCCGCCCACCCAGGACACTCTCTATTCACCAGCCTTCCCTCTGGCAGACTCAGAATCATGAGAGCCCGCACCAACAGACTGAGACATGGCTTCTTCCCCATGGCTGTGAAGAGACTGCTGCAAGAACCATGACTCCCCCCCCCCCCCCCCCCCCCCCCACATGGCCCTGCGAGGCATGATGCTTGACAGAAAATAAAAACCCTAAAAAGCTGTCAATTGTTGCTCAATTCTTATAACACCAACCACGGAGAGGGTTATGAAAAAGATTTACCATGCTCCAGAGTCTACAGGAGGGTATGGAGGCATACAAAAACTAAAATGGGCTGTGTTTGAAGATACCGGCATCCATTTAGTAAATTCAGATGTAGAAAAACAGCTCTTACAGCAAGATGCTTACACCCTTCATAAAATGGCTTCTGTACATTTTAAGAGAAATAAGGTTTTATTAAGTAAAATAGATGAACAGTTTCAGGCAGATTTGGTAGACATGTCAACCTACTCTTCAAAAAATGATGGGGTGTGTTACTTGCTAAGGTGTATAGATGGGTTTTCCAAATATGCATGGGTTCGATGCTTGAAAAGTAAAAGCGGAAAACAAGTTGCTATAGCGTTTGAAGATGTTTTAGACAAAGGCAGAATACCCAAGAAATTACAAACAGACCAAGGAGAAGAATTTTTAAATGGAGTTTGCTGCAATAATTAGCAAAAAAAATATTATTCACTTTACAACATCTAATGACAAAGGCTAGCATTGTTGAATGTTTCAACAGAACTCTTAAAACTAAAATGTGGAAATATTTATCTGTGAATAATTCTTAACGTTATGTGGATGTTTTGCAAGACTTGGTAGACGCATACAATTGGAGTTACCACCGCAGCAGTAAAATGAAACTGTTTGAGATTACAAAAGACAATGAGCATGTTGTTTTTACCAATATGTATAAAAGAAAAAACAATGGAATTATTACTTTCAAGTATAGGGTTGGTAATGTGGTGATACGGTGAGAATTTGTAAACTAAGTGGATCTTTTAAAAAGGTTACAAGCAAAATTATACTCATGAATATTTTACCATAACAGAATATGTGCATCCACCTGTCTACAAATTGAAAGACTAGAATGGAGAAATACTGCAAGGGACATTTTATGAACCAGAGCTACAAAAAATTATTATTGATAAAAACAAGGCCTTTAAAATAGAAAAGATCTTATCCCGAAAATGAAGATGGGGACAATGTGTGGTATTAGTCAAATGGGTTGGATGGCTGGATAAATTTGATTCCTGGATTTCAGAAAAACAACTCATTAATCTACTGTAGGGGCCAAAATGGATGATGAAGGATTTTTTTTGTAACACTGCCAAGCAACTCTTCTGCAGAATTTTACCCAAACAACACATAGCAAATTTTAGAACAAAGTTGGCGAAACCCCTGCACTTTACAAAACCCTTATGAAGTGGGCTTAGTTGAAATACAATATCCAAAAACATGGACAAACTTCCCACCAAATGATGCACAATTTGAGGTGTTTGACAAGAAAACAAATATAAAGAAACGTATTACTGCTACTACAGGGTTCTACACAACTGTGCATGAGCTTGTGACAGAAATAAATAGATGTCTTTCCATAAATTGGATGGGCTACATAAAGCTGCAGTACGATTCTGTTCTATTTTACCAATAAGAAACGTTGTTTTAACATTTTACGGAAAAGTTCCTCAGATTTTGGGATTTCAATCAGGAGGTATCCTTTGAACCTCCAAATGAAGACATTACATTGAGGATTTGAGTGCCAAAACAGAGTATGCATCCCATGATATTTATGAAGATGTCATATCAAATGACAAGGCTGTCATGTATGAGGCCCCATTTATGGCTGATCCCAATGCTGGTACATACAGCATTTTCCTGTATTCTAATGTGATTGAATTACAGACTGTCAGGGATAGTTATGTGCCTCTTCTAAAGATAATACATATTGAAGGACCCAGTAATCAGATGATCACAAGGACCTATGACAGACCACACTACGTGGTCTTAAGTCAGATTAGATTCAACCCATGCCATTTACATACGGAAAAGTAATAGTAAAACTTCAATTCCGACCTGTAAAATATTGCTTTCAAAAAAAGAAGCAGACATGCACCAGCTGTATGTTCCCAATACAGACAAATATATCCCATACTATAAAGCGCAAGCAGGGGGAGATTTGCCGAGAAACAGCGGTCTTGGTGCGCAATATGGCACTGGTCTTGGTGGTATTTTTCAAGGTCTTTTCAGACTGGCATTCCCCTTGTTGAAAAGGGGGTTCTCGGTCGCAGCCCCACATTTGAAGACGGCTGCCAAAAATATTGTTTCTGACGTTATTACCAACGTCACAAACTGTAGTAGGGAGCCACAAGAGGGTTCAGGAATAATGGTAATGGCCCGTCAACCAATAAAACGCCCTCCAGGAAAAGGGGTAGTTCCCATCCGAGGACACTTAGACGAGTTGCAATATCTTACTCCTAATTTACAAAGCTCTAAATGATCAGGCTCCATCATATCTTAGAGAGCCCATAGTGCCCTATTATCCCACCAGAACACTGTGCTCTCAGAATGCAGGGTTCATCGTGGTCCCTAAAGTCTTTAAAAGTAGAACAGGAGCCAGAGCCTTCAGCTATCAGGCTTCTCTTTTGTGGAATCACCTTCCTGTTTCGGTCCGGGAGGCAGACACCATCTCCACTTCTAAGACTAGACTTAAGACTTTCCTTTTTGATAAAGCTTATAGTTAGGGCTGGCTCAGGCTTGTCTTGGACCAGCCCCTAGTTAGGCTGACATAGGCCTAGTCTGCCGGGGGACCTCCTATAACACACTGAGCCCCTTCTCTCCTTCTCTCTCTCTCTCTCCTTTGCTAACACTCATGCCGTTACTGCATCTCCCTAACTCTGCTCTACTGCATGTCACTAACTCGGCTTGTTCTCCAGAGCATTTGTGCTCCACTATCTCGCAGGTTAACTCATATCACAGCTGTGCCTGGATGATGTGTTGCGGTTGTGCTGCTGCCGTGGTCCTGCCTGATGCCTCCCACTGCTGCTGTTACTATGAGTCATACTTGTACTGTTAATATGCACATGATTATTGTCACATACATATACTATCATATATTAAAGAGGACCTATTATACTCATTTTCGGGCCTTTGTATTTGATTATTGGACTCCTATAGAACAGCTACACACGATTACCCGCACCAAAAGCTTTGTAGATCTTTGGGACGCTGTGTCTCTCGCTGCATTGCTTCCTTGTATTTCCCGCATCCCACAAAAACAGTCTCTGTTATTTACTCCACCCCCCCGGCCCCGAGCCCACTCCGCTGTGATTGGTCACACTCCCGAGGACTTCCGAAGGGCTGCCGAGCGCTGCCGAGCCCCACCTCCTTATTTTGCTGGTGCGGAAGTTGAGAGAATTTCACTTTTGAAAATGTCAACTTTTTAAATACAGCCGTATGTGTTGGATCCCAAATCCGATCCGGAGGTAGAGACTGGACAGCCTGAAGTTTCTCAAGTACAGAGGTTACTTCAAGACGTCTCTGAATGGTAAGTAATGTTAGCCGTTAGCTGAGCTTGTTGTTGTCATTACCTGCTTACCTCTGCGGCGTATTCCTGGGCATGCCCATATAAGTAAGTCCCGCACGCATTGACATCAATGGGACTACTCTGTAAAGCCCTCTGAGGCAAATTGGTATTTGTGATATTGGGCATTAGAAATAAAATCGATGATGGTTGATGACGAAATAAAAAGACAGCCACAGAGACACGTGAGTGAAGAGGAGTTGCAAGACAGGACGTGAGGACATATTCTAGGAAGAATGGCTCTGGTACACAGCATGTCAAAAGAATGCGTAAAATCAGAATTGGATCTGTTTATGGTGCCTCTAACAGCTATTGAGAAAAGCACCTACGTGGAAATCCCCCCACTTGCTTCAATTTCAGATTCTATACCGTTGAAATTTTTTATTTCAGCAAGCGGCGAAGACTATCTGGATCTGAACAGCATGTATCTTTTTACTGTACAAGACTTAAGATAGCCAAGGCAGACGGGAGAAATCTGGCTCAAGGAGATGAAGTGGGATTTATCAATTATCCGGGATGTACGATGTTTTCACAAGTCGACATCTCCGTATAACACAATCAACAAACACATATCCTTATCAATGTATCATAGAATGTCTTTTAAATTATGGGAAAGACACTCTACATGCACAGTTTGGATCTGGACTGTTTTGCACGGATACTGCCGGACACATGGATTATGTGACAGCCAGTAGGGATGATGAAGGACTTGTCACGCGAATGGGGTATACTGAAGGTGGTCGTGTTGTGGGAATTAAGAAATCTTTATTGTTAGGCAATTCTTTGTATGTGGAGGTGATGACCACTTGGTAGGGGGGAAGTTTCCTGTCTGTCCTTAACCTTTTGCTGGGAGGGGGGGCAATTTCCCTTGCAAATGTAGCGGGTAGGTGCGACCTAGGATCAGAGCTGAGATTTAGTATAAAGGTTTGCACTTTTTAAAGATTGTCAGAGAACGCCGTGGGTCTTCTCTCCATGCTGCATGTATTAAAAGAGACTTGATTCCTCACACCGAGCCCATCACTTCTTCAGAGAGGAGAATTTCCCTCACAGTGTGGTGGAATTGATTGCGCCCATACACTCTGATGTGTTTATTCAAGACAAACTACTGAGAAATGGCGTTGATCTTAAGCCCAAATTTACAAGAGCCAGCAACGAGTTTTGTTTGATGCACAATGCAGTGGAGGACTTTCAGGTCAATCTTCTGTCTGCTGGTCTGTTTGTCAAAAAGGTTACAGTGTCCCCGGCTGTTAAAATAGCACATGCCAAAGCTTTAATGCATACAAATGTGAAATACCCTATCGACAGAGTATGTCTTCAGAATTTTAGAATGCTTGCAGGTATAGGAGTTTCTAATCAAGAAAACTTGAAACTCAGCAAATTACCAAAACTATTACTGTCAGATTCATAGATATGAGGCTTTTATAGGCAGTTATGCCCGTAACCCATTTGCCTTTAACCATTACGATGTAGAGTTTATATGCCGACGGGCAGTCATACCCGTCAAAACCTTTTCAACCCAATTTTGCTAAGCGTAACACCATAAGAGAAGAGCACCAACTGTATTCAACAACTGAAAAATATCTCAAAAATCATGCATTAGCCATAACCTGTGATGACTTTTGCAAAGGTTATAGTCTGATTTGTTTTAACCTGTCTCCTAATGGGGAGTGTGGGGATCATATGTCTCATAAGAAACATCAACATTCAACTTGAAGTTTGTTTTAGAAACCCTCTGCCATGTACGATAAACTTAATTTGTTATTCATCCTACTCATCAATTGTGGAAATCTCTGCCTGCAGACAGGTTTTAACAGATTTCTTCTAAGCATTAAATACCCTGCAGTATGAATACATTAGAACTCACAGCTATGATGGTCATGAATACAGATCTATCTCACATGAGCGGCTGGCATTGGGTTGCCATGTACATTGATAAGTACAGCGTGGGATCATTCTTTGATGGTTTTGGAAACCCTCCGACATATTCGAATTTTCCAGAATCGTTTGCATTGTTTCTCAAAAGGAAATGTTTGACTATTCAACAGTCAGCGAGACAAGTACAGGATTCGTTCACTGCTGTTTGTGGACAACACTGCATATTCTTTCTTTCTTTATTATATAAGATAAGAAGCTTTATTGTCACTGCAATAAATGCAATGAAATTTCGTTCGGCACTCTCTTCTTGCAGCTACAATGTCCTTGTCATAAAATATACTGGGGGGGCGGGGAGTCAAGGTTCTTGCAGCAGTCTCTTCACAGCCATGGGGAAGAAGCTGTGTCTCAGTCTGTTGGTGCGGGCTCTCACAACTCTGCCAGAGGGAAGGCTGGTGAATAGAGAGTGTCCTGGGTGGGCGGGGTCATCCCAAATCTGTGTGGCCCGTCAGAGGAGATGGCTGGAATAGATCTCCTCTAGGTGTGGAAGTGGGGAGTTGATGATCCACTGAGCCATCTTGATGACCCGCTTCAGTTGTTTCTTTTCAGATGCAGTGCAGCTGGCGTACCACACCGTACAGCCATAGGTGAGGACACTCTCTATTGAGCAGTGGTAGAAGTTTTTCAGCAGAGGTGGAGGGAGTTTGTTCCTCCTCAGTGTTCTCAGAAAGAAGAGACGCTGCTGGGCCATTTTGATGATGTGGTTGTGTTCACAGTCCAGCCCAGGTCCTCCGAGGTGTGCAGGCCAAGAAACTTAAAGCTGGTGACCCGTTCCACTTCCTCCCCATTGATGCTCAGGCCTGAGTGCAGTGTGGTCCTCGACTTCCGGAAGTCAATAATGACTTCTTTTGTCTTCTTGGTGTTGAGGTTAAGGTGGTTGTCACTGCACCAGGCCACCAGTGCTTGGACCTCCTCCCTGTATGGTGTCTCATAACCGTTGCTGATGAGCCCCACAATGGTTGTATCATCCGCAAATTTGATGAGGGTGTTGGAAGCTATCCATGAATAGATATATCTATCTATTCATGGATAGCTTCCATAGCTTCCTATAGCTCCATAGCTAGATAGATAGATAGATCTTTATTGTCATTGTACAGTCATACTTGTGTACCACAGCACAAGGAAATTGTGATAATGTCCACTTTGGTGCAAAAGAAGGCATGTAGTATCAACGATTAAAAATAAAATAAAATATATGCAGAGTAGAAAAATATATACAAAATATGCAGTTAATTGTGAGTTAAAGTGCAGGTAATAAACAGATTATTGTTCTGTGGCAACTCGAGGGTGAAATAGGGCAGATTTTGATTTGGTTTAAAGAGAATTTGTGTTAAATGATTAAGAAACCAACAATGCCACTTTGGGAATTTCGCCCAAAGAATGAGTTAGGCAGAAATCAATTTTAAGGCACTCAGGTTTGTTTACTTGATTAGAGAGTAGGAGACGTGGTTCCAAGTTTGAACAAAATATTTCTTTTATTAAAACAGTATAAAAATAGTCAATAAAAATATACCACACACGCACCAGGGAGGGGAGACCTTGTTCAGGTGCTGAGGCTTACCAAAAGTGAGGTGGATTGAGGAACAGGTATGGGGATCCCAGAGAAGAAAAAGCACCCCAATCACTCGTGGTAATCATACGAACACTCACTCAGTGAAAACAACTAAAGACCAGGGATACATGGCACACAATACGAGGGAAACCACCACCAGGACACCAGGAACCACCACCGTCGGCTCTCAGCAACTGAAAAGGAAAAAAGGGAATTAGTGGGTTACGCTCAAAAAGAAAATAACCAAAAATACAAACACAAAATAATAGCAAATTATACTAAGGCAACATGGGTAGCAGCCACCAATTAACTTAAGCAAATCAAACATATGCTGCCAAAACAACCAAACCCTTGGAAAACAAAATAGAATAAACCAAAACCAACACTAAATTAGAAAATAATATGTTCCTTAACTAATCAAGAAAATACAAATTAAACAAAGGAGCCTAATTAACTACATAAAGAGGGGAAAATAAAGACGTAAAAGAAATATGAAATGATTCATGGAAACAAATTTAACCCAAAAGATGTTTCCCCGTGAACTCAAAGCAAACAAAACAAACCAAAAATGTAAACAGTATGAATAAGGGAAAACTAGAAAACCCAAGGAGAGAAAGAAAACAAAAAAAATGAACTAAGAAGCAAAACTCTGTCACTTGTTAAACCAGTCCTTTGAAGTCAGGATGATGAAGTCAGCACACCATTAACTAAATGAGATGGTCCAGTCCAGCCTGCGTGCAGACCTAGTACAGTTTATTCCATGCTCATGTTCTTCTATGCGGTGACAGGCTCCACACTGTCAGAGCAGGGACAGCAGAGAACCAGCAAAGCAGCAGCAGAGCACCAGAAGCTTTACAGCCGCAGCGGAGCAGAGACAGGAAGCCGCAGGCACAGAAACAGGATAGCCGAGGCAAGGTAGCCGCAATTCAGCTAAGCAAGCAGCGAGAGAAACAGCACAGGTCGAGTCAAAACAGGAGCAGAGCAGCGTCAAAGCTGCGATTTCCTTACATTAATTTTAGCACCGCTGGAGTTCCCCAGGGAGACACCCGGACCACACAGCCCCTGTCACAAATATAATAAACACTAATTAATTTTGGAGGAGCAGAAAGTGAAAGTACAGGCTTGTCCTAAGACATACATACCAATCAGGCCACGTGAAAGATCACCCAAGAGGGAGAGGAGCAAGAGGAGCACAGACCAAAAGGTGCCAGTGACAACTGCGATCTGCACACAGCGACGAGCATGAGAGCGAGCAAACATCAACCAAGCATCTGAAAACAAGTCGAATCAGAGGCAGCTAAGCCCAATAATTGACCATTTAACATTGTTAGCAGCCACTGCTAACTTACCTGCAGCGTGAGGAGAGAGGCGAGGCGACCCGGAAGTGATGGGAAAGGCGAGCAAGAGGAAGAGGGGTAGGGTCCCACTACCCCCTTTTATAGAGTGCCCCCTTCAGGTAATTGGCAGACAGGGACTCTAAGGAAGCAGGCAACAACCCATGCAGAGGCAAGGATGAGACACATCATCCTGCTACAATCCATTGTACATAGCCCATTGTTGAGAAAAAAAGGGCAGCTAATCAGATGAGGTTTATATTGATTATTTCTATTGCTCTGTTATAAAAGCTATTCCCGAGTCTATTTGTCCGTGACTTCAGTGCCCTGAATCTCAATCTCACTGCCAGAGGGCAGCAGCTCAAACACCTGGTGTCCTGGTTGCGTGCAGTCTCTCAGGATGCTACGTGCCCTCTTGAGACAGCGAGTACCGTAGAGTTCCTCCAGGGAGGGGAGAGGGTGGCCAATGATTTTCTGGGTGGTGTTAATGACCCTTTGTAATGCCATCTTGTGCACCATGGTGCAGCTGGAGAACCACACAGAGATGCAATATGTCAGCACAATGAAGCAGCAGTAGAAGACTGTCAGCAGCTCCCTCCTCAGGTTGAACCTCCTGAGGATCCTCAGGAAATGGAGACACTGTTGGGCCTTCTTCACAACTGATGAGGTGTTAGTGTTCCATTGGAGGTCTGCGTCCATGTGCACACCCAGGAACTTGAAGCTGGGCACCCTCTCCACACCGTCCCCATTGATGTAGTGTGATAGAAAATTCTGATGTTTGACCTGTAGTGTGGTTTACATGTTGTATAAATGTGTATGGTATGCAATTTATGACATTGACAGCAACGTGACAGCGGTGTGATGGAGGACAGATACCTAATGGAAGATAGGTTGGAGGTCATGAGTCATGAGTGAGGCCTCATAACTTAGAGTGTCCTCGTAAACCCGTAGGAATGCAAATTGTTGTGTCTTTGTAGTGTCATCACCAGATATTTTGACTATTGACACATGTTTAGAGAAACTATAAGACTGGCAGAGTGAAGGACATCTGCACTCACTCACTGACTGACTGTTCATGCAGTTGTATCTGTGTGTGAGTCCATTCGAATGCTTATTAAACTCAAGAAAGACAGCTGACGTGTGAAGACTTTTCTTTAAGTTGTTCATTGATCTGACAAAAAACATTTTTGCCACCACAGTAGATGGGCTGCAGGTCAGGCCTCCTCCTCCTGAAGTCAAAGATTAGTTCCTTGGTTCTTCAGGTATTGAGAACCAAGTTGTTGTCTGCACACTGCCCCACCAGCCTTTGGACCTCATCCCTGTATGCTGTCTCATCACTTACAGAGATGAGCCCCACCACGGTGGTGTCGTCAACTAACTTAATGATGGCATTGTCTGGGTGGGTGCTGACACAGTTGTAGGTGTACAGATTGTACAGAAGAGGGCTCAGCACACAGCCCTGTGGAGAGCTGGTGTTGAGGCTGAGGGCTGTGGAGAGATGGTGACCCACTCTGACTCTCTGTACAGGGTCAGAAAGAAAGTTTCTGATACAACAGCAGGTGGTAAAAGGAAGTCCAATGTCCAGTAACTTTACTGTCAGTCTGTCTGGGAGTATTGTGTTAAAGGCAGAGCTAAAGTCAACGAAGAGCAGCCTAGCATAGCACCCTTGCTGTTCCAGGTGGGATATGGTGGTGTGAATGCTGTAACAATGGCATCCTCTGTCAATCTGTTACCTCTGTATGCAAATTGAAGTGGATCAAATGTAGGTGGAAGGCAGGACATGATGTGATGTCGGACCAGTTTCTCAAAATACTTCATTATAACAGGTGTCAGAGTGACTGGTCGGTAGTCATTGAGGCTGCTGACGGTGGTCTTTTTGGGCAGCAGAATGATTGTGGCCAACTTCAGGAGTGGTGGGATGATGGACTGGGACAGTGATGCATTGAAGATCTTGGTAGGGACCCCAGCAAGCTGGTCTGCACACTCCCTGAGGACCCTCCTCATCACTCCATCTGGTCCGGCGGTGTTCCCGGGGTTCACTGCCCTCATCGTGGCCCTCACCTTGTACTCCTGCACCGTGAGGCTGGAGCTGCAGCAGTCCGGGGTTCGAGCTGTGGCTGCCTTGGGTCCCTTCACCTCGAAACGTGCAAAGTAGTGGTTCAGCTCCTCTGTGAGTGCAGCGTCTCCCTCAGCCATCATGGTGTTGCCAGACTTGTAGTAGTGGGTGAGGTGCTGGACTCCCTGCGACTCCAGTTGTGTGTTATTATTGTTGAAGTGGTCCTTAATCTTCCTCTTATAAGCTGCCTTGGCCTCTCTGATGCCCCTTTTCAGTTTGGCTCTGGCTGTGCTGTACATCTCTCCATCACCAGATCTGAAAGCGATGTCACTTTGCCTCAGCAGGACCTGAACCTCTTTAGACATCCAAGGTTTCTGGTTGGAATAAACCCGGAGACGTTTGTCCACAGTGACATTGTCAACACAGAAGTTGATGTAGGAGAGCACAGATGTGGTGTGCTCCTCCAGGTCCTGGTGTTCAAACACTCCAGTCTGTGCTCTCAAAACAGTCCTGCAGCTGATGTAATGCACCCTCTGGCCAAGTTTTCACAGTCTTTATGGCTAGGGGGGTTCTCCTTCTGACAGGGGTGTATGCAGGGATCAGCAGTATGGACATGTGATCTGACAGACCGAGATGTGGTAAGGGGGTTGTTCTATAGCCTTTTTGGATGTTGCTGTAGGCTTTGTTCAATGTGTTTACACCCCTTGTTGCACATTTAATATGCTGATCAAATCTGGTGAGTATTGTCCTTGGATCAGCACGATTGAAGTCCCCAACTATGATGTGCACTGCGTCAGGGTAGGAGCTCTGCCGGCTATTTATGGCTTTGTGCAGCTCACCCATGGCTGAGTTAGCATTAGCACCAGGTGGTATGTATACGACCGTTGCCATGACGACAGTAAACTCACGAGGTAGGTAGACAGGCCTGCATTTAACAGTCAAGTATTCCAGGTCCGGGGAACAATGGCTGTCCACAATCTTAGCATTCTTGCACCCGTTGTCATTGTTGTAGATGCATAGCCCCCCTCCTCTGCTCTTACTGGAGTCACCATCCCTGTCGTGGCAGTGGGCCGTGCGGCCTGCTAACTCGATAGCCGAATCCAGTATCGATGGCTGCAACCAAGTCTCTGTGATCAACATGATGCAACAGTCGCGGAAACACTTGTTGGCAGCAATCTGTAATCACAGTTTGTCGATTTTGTTTGTTATGGACCTGGTGTTGAAGAGGAAGATACTGGGAAGCGGCGGCTTAAACAGCTGTCTCTTTAGCCATGCTAATGGACCAGCCCTGCAGCCTCGCTTTTGCTTCCTTTGTTTCACGCTTCCTCTTGGACTTGCCGCTGGAGAGAACCATCCGTGCAGACCCTGGAGTCCTGATGATGTCCTCCGGAATGTTGTGGAAGCAGTGGTAATCCGATGTGATAGTCCTTTCACAGTGTAATCACAGGCTCAGAAGGTCCTGATGACTGTATGTAGACTTTGCCCAACTTTCGGTAGTGTTTCCAATTAAAGACACGCATAGCCACACATACACACACAATAAGTACAGCATCGAAATTGGAGAGTACTGAGCCACAGCGTCTGTGCGCGCCGCCATCTTGCAAATGCTGGCAAGTCTTGCATAAATGACAAAAAACAATCTGACAAGGAATGTCTGCTTAGTGGGTGTCTTAATAGTGACAGGAGGTATCAGGTGGTAACAGATGAGGAGCGTTAGCCTAATGAGGTGGTAGACCAGCAAGAGTGGGAAATGTGTGGACAGGGACAGGCAGGTGTGGTGAAGAGGTGGGATGAGTGGAAAATTACTGAATGGGCTAAAGAGATGGCATGTATGGCAGGTGAAAAGTGCCTACTGTGACAACATCATGTAGAAGGTTGTCCACAAAAGATTATTGTAACAATATCATTACATACAGCACAATTTACATGGCTTTTACAAGGCTTTTAATAATTTTTACTGGTTATATCACTTTTGCAGGACTGGAAAATGTGATTGTAAAATTCCATGACTTTTTCAGGGTTTTCTGTGACCATGGGAACCATGCTTGTAATGTAAAAACCTGTAAAAAAAAAAAAAAATAATAATAATAATAACATACCCTGGCTAACATATCCAGCCTCTGTTATGGCAGCTGTACTAATTCACATTTACTCTGTATAGAGTGATCAGTACATGTTCTTTTCAGACTGAGGCTCGTTGTGTTTCAGAATAAATCCTGCAGCTTGTTACCATTCAACTGCTCACTCAGCTTAGATGTGTCCCCACTCACATGCCAATCCAACTGCGTAAGATGTTCCACCTGACACCAGCCAGCAGTAACCTATGTGTGTCCTTATCTCCCCACATAACACCTCTCCTGGTGTCTTCACACCCTGTGTGAATGCAACTCTGAGCTGGCTGGACAGAAGAGAGCCGCAGGGCCTGATGTGTGTGTAATTGTCTACTCAGCTCCTTTCAGAGGTGATTAGTGTAAATTCCTAAAATTACACAGAAAAAGATTTGGTTACCCTCAGGGGAAACGTGTGAGTGTGTGCCAGAGCTTGAAAGCTTTGTGTGTTGTTCAAATGCATGATGTGATGTGGCACATGATAGTGTGCCAGGAGGTGCTGGAGCAAGGGTGTGGCAGTGGAAGATGATGAGGAGAAAAAGTGCAGGCAAAGTTCGAGTGAAAGAAGAGGAGAAAGAAATGGACAGATAAAAGGAGATGTGAGAAATGTGAGAAATTAAAGCAAAGTAATCTACAAACTGTACAACATTAAACCGTCAGGAAACACTCGAGCAAACACATTGGCTTCAGGCTGAAATGTTGAACTGAAACTTCTTTTCAACCATTTTTGATATATTAAACAATGCATGGCAAACTTTCTTCCAATTAACCTGTAGTGTTTTGAAATGACACTATAAATGTTTGCCATGATCTTACTTCTTCTTCTTCTTCTTTCATATTGCCTCAAGAGGAAATTATCAGGAGAGATGATAGCAAACTGTTGTCTTGTGAGAACAGAAAGGAGAGGTGGAGAAGGAAAACATGCAAAGTTGGATAAAGAGGATGTGCAAATATGTGGAAGGAGAGAGGATCAGAGGGGTGATGTTGGAGGTGGAACAGATTCCTGTACTTTCGTAGGATTCTTGTGGTTGTGTGTGTTCAAAAAATATTATTATCAGTCTGATGAGATGTGTATTTTGCAACAGGACATCCGTGTTTAAATAAGATGGTGGTTTAACTTGGGAAGGAGGGTGCTGAATGACAGGAAATAAGAGACCTCTCATTCTTCCCAGTCTCTCAGCGGCTGAAAGTTGCATTAATTCAATACATCACAGCAAGATATCTTTCCGATTTTTTCAGTGGTCCTCCATAACTCATAAATGCGTCATTAATCATTGCATTTTTCATTTATTTGTTTTGCGTGTATAAAACATTATGGTCACTGTGCACAACTTAAGAACTCTGTGGCAACCTTATATATATATAAATGTGACTTAATATGAAGTATAAGTGTCAATCAATTTTAGTAAGGACTCATAACTCATAGACCACACACACACACACACACACACACACACACACACACACACACACACACACACACACACACACAACAAGACTTGTAAATAGACCGCACTATAATGCACATTCACTCATAGTGCAAATTTGGAAAGACTGTATATATTGTGTATATATTGTGCATTATTTCTATAGTTTATACTCCATATGTTCCTCTTTTAAATTCTTAAAATTTTCATACTTGTATATATAGTTTATATTGCTTGTTGCTATTTATTGTCTGTTACTGGTGTTCCCTATCTTTGTTCTATCCACTTTGCTGCTGTAGCACTGGAAATTTCCCCACTGTGGGACTAATAAAGGAATATCTTATCTTATCTTATCTTAAAATGTGATAATAGTCCATGCAGTATCACACATTATCATTGTGTGTGTTAAGTTAAGGGAAGTAGATATTGATGCATCTATAATAATGCATTCTTCATCATAAAGTTTCATTGATGGTGCTAAGTTTGATGCATTTCCATGTATTTAAAAGAATCCATGCTACTTCACAAGTGAATAATGCCTACCATACACAGAATACTTTGAAAATCCAAGACCGACTCCTGCTCTGCTTGTCTCTTGCTCCCCAGGGAGGAGTGTGAATGGCAGCTGCACTTCACCCAACCTTCCTGCCCTCCCCACAACCCTGAGTCAGTGACAGAAGGCACAAAGGTCCTATCTAAATCCTGGGTGGACTATGATGAGGAGGATGACCATCGGGACTTGGAGGGCTTGACAAACTTTTTTATGGAGGAGGAACCCCAGGCAGCTCACAGGTACCCACAGGATGACATGCCCGATCTGTTTGCCTCAGCTGTGGAAAGGATGGGTATCCCCCTGGTACCACTATCACCCTCCTCCCGAAGCCTAGATGAGGGTTTCACCACGGGCCTCCGTTCCCAGCCCTGTGGGAAGCCTCGCCAGCACACTGTGTGTCCTAAAATAAAATTGCTCCAATTTTTGCCTTCGCTCAGCATGAGTGGGCTACTCTGCTGACCACCAGCCCTACGCAGCCTACTCAACTGTCAAGGGCGGGGAATGGGACAGGGGTGCACCATTGCTGTCGTCAGAGAGAGATGAGCTGGCATCCACCCTGTACGACTGTTGCTACGCCAGTGCAGCTCAGGGTGTACCACTCGCTAACAACATGGCATTTATGGCGGGCTCCCTCGACAAGCCCAACCAAGACAGGGCCAAGCTGTCAGAGGCAGAAATTGCAGAGGTTCAAACCATGACTGCTGCCTTCCTTGGTATGGCCCAAGCACTTGCCATCAACAACGGCTGGATGTGTGCTGCTCAGGTTGGTCAGCTGTCTCTCTGGTTGGGCTACTCCTCCCTAAAGGACCGAGAGAAGTGCCTCCCTCCTCAACATGCCCTTTTCCACTGAGTTGATGTTCAGACCAGACATTAAGGCCATGACTGACCACCTGGAGGAGGCCAAGAAGGCGTTGAGCAGCTGGCCCCTTACGTTCGCCCCCAAACACTGCAGCAGCCCATGGGAGAGACCCAGCAAGAGACAGGCCGCCAGTGTGAGTCTCCCAGGGTGTTCCCAGCCGCCTCCTCCACCTCCCCATCACAGCCAGGCCAACGGCAGGGGTCCTGGAGCCACTCACCAGCCTGCCTTTAGCCAGAGGCAGAATCAGTATCACTACCAGCCTTATCAGTCGGCTAATAAAGGGCATACATCTTACATGGCCTCCTAGAGCTTTGTTGTTAGCCCTACACCTTCTGAAACACAGGCTGTTTCAGATGTTAGTGCTACTGGTTAGCCACATTAGTCCCCATTGCCCAGCGAGGGCTCTATTCACAACAACTCTCTTTCCCTTGGTTATGGTGAGCACAATGCTAGCTGTGTTAGCCATGTTTTCAACACTTTTAGCAGTCTTAGCTGTCATGTTAACTCTGTCAATGATGTGATTAGCACTGTTAGCCATGGTAGCAATATGAAGCATCTCACTCGAGGTGGGGAGACTGTTTCTCCTGTCTCCTGCAGTGGGGTGAATAAGGGGAAGAAGGCACACTATGCCTGCTCTTCCTCAGCCTCAATAGCCTTTACAGGGCCCTCTCACTCTGCCCTGGCAGCTCACAAGACCTTTTTACCTCACTGGTTAGCTGCGCGTCACCGCCTCGTACCCTGCTCAACCTCAATTGAGGGGGTACGGAGGAGCAGTGCCGCTAATGACGCCATTCCAACTCTAACCCCCAACCACCTAGATTATTTAAATCTACAGTTAAAAAAGAGGAGTTGTACATAGAATTGGATTTCTTACAAAACACGTTTTTGACATCTCCTCCTAAGGTGTAGGTCTGACTTGTACCAAACATACTGATGACCATCATGGGATGAAGCTTTTGAAAAGTTATCAAAGACTTTTTGATATGTCATTGCATTTTGATGATATTGATCAATGAACTTGAGAGAGGGCGTGGCTCAGCACATAAATGGAATTTACTCCTTAACCGTTGAGCCAATTGTCACAAAACTTGTAGGAAATTTCAACATCACGATCTGAATCATACCCTGAACGTTTGATTAAAATCAACCCATAGGGGGCGCTACACAAGCAAAAAGTTAATATCTCATAATCAGCTAGAGATATTTGTACAAAACCTGCTTTGCGTCATCTAGAGTCATGTCTCAGTCAAGACAGGAAATTTGACAATGATTGCTTAAAGGGACCGTGGCCTGTTAGGTAAAATCTAAATTGCAAGGCATTTCACATTCCATAATTCATAAAATCATAAAAAATCAGCAGTGTGCCCTACACAGCTGAAAGCTTTTCAGCACATTCACTGAATTGTGACAAAAGTTTGCCGCATGCAAGCTGTTGTCAATTCAGAAGTCCGTCACTCTATATTTTTAAAAATATGCAAAATTAATTAACATCAGTATCTCCAAAAGTCTTTGTGTAAATGCAAGCATAGTTGACACACTTACTTTCTGGATGCTAGATGTCACATGTTCCAAATGGTGTTCATATCGGTATAACGGTTAGCTCACAGTCATATCCATTATCTTATTGTAATTTGTACTGCATGCACAACATTTGTTATGTCATCTAATTTTCAACCAAATGTCACCAAAATATTTGACAATATACTTGAAATAGGCAGAATGATGTACAATTTTTTTTCAGAATTTTATCACCAACGCTTTCACTGTTATTGAGATCTCAGTCTGTTCTAAAAAGAATGACTAATGAACTTTAAAGGGGGCGTGGCTCAGCAAATGACTCCACAACGTTTGGACCAATGGTCACAAACCTGACAAGCAATGTCTTAAGAGGTACCAGGCACATATCCTGAAAGGTTCATTCAAATTGACCACTAGGGGGCATCAAATTTTAAAAAATGGGCATGCAGTAACACAAATCAGACTACAAATCACAAAGTGATTGTTCAATCATTACAAAAGTTGCAGGGTATGTTAAATAATAATTATGAAACATGTGTATTGTTCTAAAATCATTCAATAGGGGGCCCCGCAACTTCCAAACAAGTGCAACGGCCTTTCACAAAATCCGGCCATAAATCAATGAGGGTTGTTTCAATCAATAACAAACTAAGTTTATCAAAAGTCTTGATCATACCCAGCTTTCACAATTTAAATATCCGTGCTGGCTTGAACCCCGGAATTGCCGCTTGCGGCTATATTTAGGGCCCGAGCACCAAGCGGTGCGAGGACCCTATTGAAATGCAAGGAATTATTGGTGGTTTAACCTAAGTGTATGAAACTTGGTAGGCATATGTAACACACCAAGACGTACAAAAAAGCCTCTTTGGCCCATGCCCTAAACCCAACAGGAAGTCAGCCATTTTTAATTGAATGTGCAATTTTCATGCATTTTTGGCCATTTGCAGGGGTCGTAAATGAACGAACTCCTCCTAGAGATTTTGTCAGATCGACTTCAAACTTGGTCTGTCCCACCTACACAAATTGAAAACGAAAAGTTATTAAAAGCTTGCATTTTCGTCACACCGTGTGACCGTGCCGGGACCTCAAACTTCGTTACAAACAGGAAGTAGTATTATAACGCAGGAAGTAGTTTATTACTCCAACATACATGCTCCAATCTTCCCCAAACTTCACTGGATTGATGACAGTCCCGCTTTGAAGAGATCTACATGTCAATAATTTGTGATTAATATAGCGCCCCCTACTGGTAGTAGAAAATGTCATGTTTTACACTTTGAAGCACATCTCCTCCAAAGTTGACCACATCAACCCCATACTTGGTGAAATGATCCATAAAACCTTGATGATGCTTTCTATGGAAAACTGTGAGTTTTCGTCAAAGGGCGAGACCTTGGCGTGGCGGTGAACTTTGATGTTTCGCCGTGATGACAAAAATAGCTGTAACTTGACTCTACATGGACATATCTTTCCAAAACTTCACAGATATGATAACTGTCCAGCCCTGAAAACATCTATATGGAAATTTTGAATCAGCATCATAGCGCCACCTACTGGCGGCAGAAAGTTACTTTT
The DNA here is from genome assembly GCA_019142605.1 of Cephalopholis sonnerati. Taxonomy (NCBI): domain Eukaryota; kingdom Metazoa; phylum Chordata; class Actinopteri; order Perciformes; family Serranidae; genus Cephalopholis; species Cephalopholis sonnerati. The sequence goes on from JAGQAX010000008.1 coordinate 802,592, forward strand.
TTCATTCTTTCATGTCCCTCTTCTACCAGGTTCCCCCGAACCACCTCAATTTTGCGAATACATACTCCCAAGACCTTGATGATGATCAAAGCAGAAGCCTTTAAGGTTTCGTCCAACGCTGTCACTGTGGCGCCACCTTATTCACCATAAAACACGAGGTTGTTATTGGGGGGCAAGGGACACTCAAAAACTCACACAACTTGGCACACAGAGGCCAGCTGTGAAGCTTAATGATGTTTGGTCACCGTGACAACGCCTTATTCGCCATCAAACACGAAGATGTTTTTGAGGGGAAAGGGATGCTTGTAAAGTCATGAAACTTGGCATACATATGACAGGGTTCAATTTGTGTTGTCTGATGTGATTTTTCTGCTCTGATGTGCCAACATGGCTCAACAGCGCCCCCTACAAATTTTCTACGAAGCAGCCCCCGAAGCTGGTTTGACCTACATCTATGAAACTTGATACGCACATGCATCACTGAAAAACGTATAAAAAAGCCTCTTGCAGCCATGTGCCAAACCCAACAGGAAGTCTGTCATTTTGAATTTGCTTGTAACTGGTTCAGAACTTCACCATACATGTTCCAATCTTCCCCAAACGTCACAGGATTGATGACAGTCCTGCCCTGAACACATCTATATGCCAATACTTGGTTATTAGTACAGCGCCACCTACTGGCAAAATTACATGTCTTCGTATGACTTCAGGGATATGACGTGTAACTCCTGCGTGAGGGGTCTGCCTTCGACAGGAATGAATGGCAGCATGAGCTGGCGTCCTGCCAGCGCCCACGAGTTACCTGAAGGTGCGAGGGCCCGTTCAATGCTGCTTGCTTCTTTAATTAGGGCCCGAGCACCAAGCGGTGCGAGGACCCTATTGAAATGCAAGAAATTATTATTTTTCTTCTTCTTCTTATTAGGGGTTCAAGCCCGAAGGGCTGAAACCCTATTGTTTTCCTATTGTTTTATTATTAGGGGTTCAAGCCCGAAGGGCTGAAACCCTATTGTCTTCCTACTGTTTTATTATTATTAGGAGTTCAAACCCGAAGGGCTGAAACCCTATTGTTTTCCTACTGTTTTATTAGGGCCCGAGCACCGAAGGCGCGCACCGTAAGCGGTGCGCACCGAAGACGGTGCGAGGCCCCTATTGTTTTCCTTAGGATTTTTTTTTTTTTTCCGCGTAATGAATCGTGTTTTTGGGGGCTTTAACATATTCGAAAACTCACCAAATTTGGCGTGCATATTTGTCTAGGTGAAAATTTATGTGTACGCAAAATCTCGACGATGCCAGTTGCAAAATGGCGAAATGGCGCCCCCTAGAAAATTTCAATCGGCTCACACCGGCAGCCCGTTTGACCAAATTCCCCGAAATTAGGGGGGGTTGTGTATCATCCCAAGACGCACGAAAATGCGCACTTGGACTTTTTTCTGAAACCAACAGGAAGCCGGCTATTTTGATTTGAATATTCATTTTTTTACCGATTTTGGGGATTTGCAAGTCAATCAATCATCAATCAATTTTATTTATAAAGCCCAATATCACAAATCACAATTTGCCTCAGAGGGCTTTACAGCATACAACATCCCTCTGTCCTTTGGACCCTCACAGCGGCTAAGGAAAAACTCCCCAAAAAAACCCCTTTAACGGGGAGAAAAAAATGGTAGAAACCTCAGGAAGAGCGACTGAAGGAGGGATCCCTCTTCCAGGACGGACAGGCGAGCAATAGATGTTGTACAGAACAGATCAATATAATGAATTAACAGTAATCCATATGACACAATGAGACATAAGGAGAAACAGATATTATATTAATAATATGATTATATATGTATGTGACAATAATGTTATGTGTATAATAGTCCAGGTATGACTAATAGTAACAGCAGCAGTGGGAGGCATCAGGCAGGACCACGGCAGCAGCACAACCACGACACATCATCCAGGCACAGCTGCGACACAAGTTAACCTGAGAGACAGTGGAGCACAAAGGCTCCGGAGAACAAGCCGAGTTAGTGACATGCAGTAGGCCCGGGTTAGAGAGATGCATTAACAGGACATGAATACTAGCAAGGGAGAGAGAGAGAGAGAAAGGAGAGAAGGGGCTCGGTGTATTATAGAAGGTCCCCCGGCAGACTAGGCCTATGTCAGCCTAACTAGGGGCTGGTCCAAGACAGGCCTGAGCCAGCCCTAACTATAAGCAATATCAAAAAGGAAAGTCTTAAGTCTAGTCTTAAAAGTGGAGACGGTGTCTGCCTCCCGGACCGAAACAGGAAGCTGATTCCACAAAAGAGGAGCCTGATAGCTGAAGGCTCTGGCTCCTGTTCTACTTTTGGAGACTTTAGGGACCACGAGTAACCCTGCATTCTCAGAGCGCAGTGTTCTGGTGGGATAATAGGGCACTATGAGCTCTCTAAGATATGATGGAGCCTGATCATTTAGAGCTTTGTAAGTTAAGAGAAGGATTTTAAATTCAATTCTGGATTTGATAGGGAGCCAGTGCAGAGAAGCTAAAACAGGAGAAATATGTGTTCTCTCAGAGCTACCTCCTCCTAGACGGTTCATTGGATCGGCTTCAAATTTGGTGTGCTGCAACTAGACCACTTGATGATCAAAAGTTATTAAAAGATCTTTCCCTCGTTAAACGGTTTGGCCGTCAGGTGGTGGCGAAGTTTGATGTCTCAAAAAAAACCCCCCAAAAACCCAGAATTGCTATTAATTGGGCGTGAAAGGTCCAATCGGCACAAAACTTGCTGGGTATGATCGTAGTCCCGCCCTGAACACGTCTACATCAAAAAATTTCCCTGTTCTCAAAGCGCCCCCTGCTGGCGACAGGAAAAGTGATTTTTTACACTTTGAGGTGCAGCTCTGAGCACGTTCAGCATATCCAACTCAAATTTGGTCAGAAAGGCCTCAACACGTTGTTAATGCTACATGATGAAGATTGTGACGTATCGTCAAACGGCGTTGCGCCCAGAGGGCGGCGAAGTCGATGCTTCGCCAAAACGTAGGAAAGTGGCCTTAACTTCAGTGTCCTTGGGCATATCTGCCTGAAACTTCACATGTGTGTTAAGAGTCCAGCCCTGACAATGTCATGTGAATTTCGTTGATGGGCGTGGTCAAATGGCTTGGCCACGCCCTTTAAACATCAGCCCCTGCGGCACGTTTCACTGACATGCATGAAAATTGGTACACATATGTATCACATCCAGACGCACAAAAAAGTCTCTTGGACCCATTGGCCAAACCCAACAGGAAGTCGGCCATTTTGAATTTAATGGTCATTTTTGGCGTTTTCCACGTGTTGTATTTTAATGAACTCCACCTACAGGATGCATCAGAACAACTTCAAAATCATTGTGTGCCATCTAGACAAAGGTGTAATCAAAACTTAGAAGCAGATTTTTGCATCGTGAAACGGTTTGGCCGTCAGGTGGCGGCGAAGTTTGATGTCTCGCCATAAAACACGAAATTAGTATAACTTTGGCATACATTGTCCATTCTTCACCAAACTTCACATGTTTGTTAACAGTCCAGACCTGAATGTATAGTATGAGGTTCATCAATAAGCGTGGCCGTATGGCTTGGCCACGCCCCTTAAAGTGCAGCGTCCCCCATAACAACTTTCACAGACGTACACGAAAATCAGTATGCACATGTATCGTGTCCAGACGCACAAAAAAGCCTCTTGCACATGTAGGCCACACCCGACAGGAAGTCGGCCATTTTGAAATGTACAGTCATTTTTGGCGTTTTCCACGTGTTGTATTTTAATGATCTCCTCCTCCAGAAATGAATCAATTAACTCCAAAACTGGTGTGTACCATCTACACAAGTGTGTGATCAAAACATATTAAGAGAATTGCTCAGCATGGAACGGTGTGGCTGTGACATGGCGTCGACACTTGATGTCTCACCATGAAACACGATATTGCTATAACATGGGATCTAATGGTCGAATCTGCTCCAAACTTCACATGTATGATAATAGTCCTGGCATGAACACACCCACATGACGCTCAGGAGTCAGAGTCATAGCGCCACCCAGTGGAGACGGGAAGTCGCAACGCATTGGTTCCTACACTGTCCGAAGGAGGCGAACATTCAGCGCCTCGTCTGCCGGTCGACCTTTGGCGACACGGTGGCGGCTGCGCCAGGCTCCGAGTTGCGTGGGGTGCGAGGGCCCGTTCAATGCTGCTTGCAGCTTTAATTATTATTATTAGGGCCCGAGCACGTACCGTGCGAGGACCCTATTGTTTTCCTTAGGATTATTATTATTAGGGCCCGAGCACGTCCCGTGCGAGGACCCTATTGTTTTCCTTAGGATTATTAGGGCCCGAGCACGAAACGTGCGAGGACCCTATTGTTTTCCTTAGGATTATTATTATTATTATTATTAGGGCCCGAGCACGTACCGTGCGAGAGCCCTATTGAAACCGAAGGAATTCTTATTCTTATTATTATTTTTTTTTTTATCCTATGATCGCATTTTTGAGGGCCTGAACGTACTCAAAAAGTCCCAGAATTTTGCACACTCTCTGGTGAAAAATTCGATATTTTATGGTCATTACAAAGGGGCGTGACAAAATGGCTCAACGGCGCCCCCTAACAGTTTTCAAAATCAAAGCCCCCTGCTTTAACTTTGTCCGAAGCGTACGAATTTTGGTACACATATGTAGCACGCCGAGACGGACAAAAAAGCCTCTTGGGCCCATGCCCTAAACTCAACAGGAAGTCGGCCATTTTGAATTGAATGTGGAAGTTTCATGTATTTTTGGCCATTTGCAGGGGTCATAAATGAACGAACTCCTCCTAGAGATTTTGTCCGATCGCCTTCAAACTCGGTCTGTCCCACCAACATAAACTGAAGACGAAAAGTTATCAAAAGCTTGTGTTTTCGTCACACCGTGTGACCGTGCCGGGACCTCAAACTTCGTTACAAACAGGAAGTAGTATTATAACGCAGGAAGTAGTTTATTACTCCAACATACATGCTCCAATCTTCCCCAAACTTCACAGGATTGATGACAGTCCTGCTCTGAAGAGATCTACATGTCAATAATTTGTGATTAATATAGCGCCCCCTACTGGCAGTAGAAAATGTCATGTTTTACACTTTGAAGCACATCTCCTCCAAAGTTGAACACATCAACCTCATACTTGGTGAAATTATCCATAAGGCCTTGATGATGCTTTCTATGGAAAACTGTGAATTTTCGTCAAAGGGCGTGACCTTGGCGTGGCGGCCAACTTTGATGTTTCGCCATGATGACCAAAGTAGCTGTAACTTGACTCTACGTGGACATATCTTTCCAAAACTTCACACATATGATAACTGTCCAGCCCTGAAAACATCTATACAGAAATTTTGAATCAGCATCATAGCGCCACCTACTGGCGGCAGAAGGTTACTTTTTTCATTCTTTCATGTCCCTCTTCTACCAGGTTCCCCCGAACCACCTCAATTTTGCAAATACATACTCCCAAGACCTTGTTGATGGTCAAAGCAGAAGCCTTTGAGGTTTCGTCCAACGCTGTCACTGTGGCGCCACCTTATTCGCCATAAAACACGAGGTTGTTTTTGAGGGGCAAGGGACACTCGAAAACTCACGCAACTTGGCACACACATCAGACATCCCAAATTGTGTTGTCTGATGTGATTTTTGTGTTTTCATGTGCCAAGATGGCTCAACAGCGCCCCCTACTCATTTTCAACGTGTTTTGGGCTATAACTCCCAGACCATATGTCACACATTCAAAAACCTCATATCCACAGATTCCCTGAATAGTGCTGAATCACCTGGGCAGGGCCACTCCCATTTCTGCCTATCATGTTTTTCACAACATCGCAAAAACTGGACAACCTACTTTTTCGAACTCCTCCTTAGGGTTTTGTCCGTTCAGCGTGAAACTTGGCAAGTACAGTCTTCGGCTGGACCTGATCTAAAGTTATCAAAGGAATTTTGATTGGTCATAATATGCTCAAATTATTAATGAATAAATTTTTCTAGCTAGCTATAAAAAGGCGAACGGTGGCATATTTCGGTCAAAATAAATGCTAACAACACCAAATCTGAGATCCTTGCTTGATATGTGCCTGTGAGAGAATGAACCAAATTTAGCTAATTTTGGCCACTAGGGGGCGCTGCAAATATGGGAAATTTATATCTGGTAAATGGCTGCACCGATATTTATGAAATTTGGTGAGTATTATGCTGGGCCTGTCCTGACGCCATATCTTGAAGTTAGTCACGACTGGTAAAAGTGGGCGTGGCTTATTACAAGATAAAAAACAAACATTTATTTCAGCCCAAGTATTATGCTGAGGGCTGTGAAATTCACAGGGTATATAGAGAATAGCATACAGACCAACCATAGCAAAAATTGTGCGTCTTCTCCACTAGGTGGCGCTATAAGAGATACAAACGCATTTTGGCCTGTAACTTCCACATTTTAAATCACATCTTCATAAATTTTATATCCACGTGTTCCCTAAATAGTGTCGCATCTTCTGACATAGGCCACGCCCACTCCCACTGCAAATTTCTCTTTGTAATTTACTATACATCAAAAACCTACTTTTTCGAACTCCTCCTAGCGTTTAATCTCCATCTTCACAAAACTTTGCACATGCAATCTCCAGACTGGCCTGACCAAAAGTTATCAAAAGAATTTTGCTACTCCAAAAATTAGGCTAGCTAAAAATAAACAGTTTTTTTCTGCTAGCTAAAAAACACATACCTTTGCATATTTTTGTCAAAGTAAAAGATATCAATGTCAAACTCAATTCACTTCTTTCAGACGTCATCCAGACGATCCTAGCCCAATTTGGCAGAAATTAGCCAATAGGGGGCGCTATAATCAGAGAAAAATCAAGTGACATAAAATTCATCGATTCGCATGAAATTTGGCGAGCATGATGTGGAGTCACTCCTGAGGCCAGCTGTAAAGCTTGGTGATGTTTGGTCACCGTGGCAACGCCTTACTCGCCATAAAACACGAAGTTGTTTTTGACGCGTAAGGGATGCTTGTAATGTCATGAAACTTGACACACATATGACAGGATCCAATATGCATTTTCTGATGTGATTTTTCGGCTCTGATATGCCAACATGGCTCAACAGCGCCCCCTACAAATTTTCTACGAAACAGCCCCCGAAGCTGGTTTGACCTACATCTATGAAACTCGGTACGCACATGCATCACTGAAAGACGTATAAAAAAGCCTCTTGCAGCCATGTGCCAAACCCAACAGGAAGTCGGCCAATTTGAATTTGCTTGTAACTGGTTTGCAACTTCACCATACATGTTCCAATCTTCCGCAAACTTCACAGGATTGATGACAATCCTGCCCTGAATACATCTATATGCCAATACTTGGTTATTAGTACAGCGCCACCTACTGGCAAAATTACATGTCTTCATATGATTTGAGGGATATGACGTCCTGCGTAAGGGATCTGCCTTCGACAGGAATGAAGGGCGGCATGAGCCGGCGTCCTGCCAGCACCCTCGAGTTGCGTGAAGGTGCGAGGGCCCGTTCAATGCTGCTTGCAGCTTTAATTATTATTATTATTAGGGCCCGAGCACGTACCGTGCGAGAGCCCTATTGAAACCGAAGGAATTCTTATTCTTATTATTATTATTTTTTTTTTTATCCTATGATCGCATTTTTGAGGGCCTGAACGTACTCAAAAAGTCCCAGAATTTTGCACACTTGTCACGTCTGGTGAAAAATTCGATATTTTATGGTCATTACAAAGGGGCGTGACAAAATGGCTCAACGGCGCCCCTTAACAGTTTTCAAAATCAAAGCCCCCTGCTTTAACTTTGTCCGAAGCGTACGAATTTTGGTACACATATGTAGCACGCCGAGACGGACAAAAAAGCCTCTTGGGCCCATGCCCTAAACTCAACAGGAAGTCGGCCATTTTGAATTGAATGTGGAAGTTTCATGTATTTTTGGCCATTTGCAGGGGTCATAAATGAACGAACTCCTCCTAGAGATTTTGTCCGATCGCCTTCAAACTCGGTCTGTCCCACCAACATAAACTGAAGACGAAAAGTTATCAAAAGCTTGTGTTTTCGTCACACCGTGTGACCGTGCCGGGACCTCAAACTTCGTTACAAACAGGAAGTAGTATTATAACGCAGGAAGTAGTTTATTACTCCAACATACATGCTCCAATCTTCCCCAAACTTCACAGGATTGATGACAGTCCTGCTCTGAAGAGATCTACATGTCAATAATTTGTGATTAATATAGCGCCCCCTACTGGCAGTAGAAAATGTCATGTTTTACACTTTGAAGCACATCTCCTCCAAAGTTGAACACATCAACCTCATACTTGGTGAAATTATCCATAAGGCCTTGATGATGCTTTCTATGGAAAACTGTGAATTTTCGTCAAAGGGCGTGACCTTGGCGTGGCGGCCAACTTTGATGTTTCGCCATGATGACCAAAGTAGCTGTAACTTGACTCTACGTGGACATATCTTTCCAAAACTTCACACATATGATAACTGTCCAGCCCTGAAAACATCTATACAGAAATTTTGAATCAGCATCATAGCGCCACCTACTGGCGGCAGAAGGTTACTTTTTTCATTCTTTCATGTCCCTCTTCTACCAGGTTCCCCCGAACCACCTCAATTTTGCAAATACATACTCCCAAGACCTTGTTGATGGTCAAAGCAGAAGCCTTTGAGGTTTCGTCCAACGCTGTCACTGTGGCGCCACCTTATTCGCCATAAAACACGAGGTTGTTTTTGAGGGGCAAGGGACACTCGAAAACTCACGCAACTTGGCACACACATCAGACATCCCAAATTGTGTTGTCTGATGTGATTTTTGTGTTTTCATGTGCCAAGATGGCTCAACAGCGCCCCCTACTCATTTTCAACGTGTTTTGGGCTATAACTCCCAGACCATATGTCACACATTCAAAAACCTCATATCCACAGATTCCCTGAATAGTGCTGAATCACCTGGGCAGGGCCACTCCCATTTCTGCCTATCATGTTTTTCACAACATCGCAAAAACTGGACAACCTACTTTTTCGAACTCCTCCTTAGGGTTTTGTCCGTTCAGCGTGAAACTTGGCAAGTACAGTCTTCGGCTGGACCTGATCTAAAGTTATCAAAGGAATTTTGATTGGTCATAATATGCTCAAATTATTAATGAATAAATTTTTCTAGCTAGCTATAAAAAGGCGAACGGTGGCATATTTCGGTCAAAATAAATGCTAACAACACCAAATCTGAGATCCTTGCTTGATATGTGCCTGTGAGAGAATGAACCAAATTTAGCTAATTTTGGCCACTAGGGGGCGCTGCAAATATGGGAAATTTATATCTGGTAAATGGCTGCACCGATATTTATGAAATTTGGTGAGTATTATGCTGGGCCTGTCCTGACGCCATATCTTGAAGGTAGTCACGACTGGTAAAGGTGGGCGTGGCTTATTACAAGATAAAAAACAAACATTTATTTCAGCCCAAGTATTATGCTGAGGGCTGTGAAATTCACAGGGTATATAGAGAATAGCATACAGACCAACCATAGCAAAAATTGTGCGTCTTCTCCACTAGGTGGCGCTATAAGAGATACAAACGCATTTTGGCCTGTAACTTCCACATTTTAAATCACATCTTCATAAATTTTATATCCACGTGTTCCCTAAATAGTGTCGCATCTTCTGACATAGGCCACACCCACTCCCACTGCAAATTTCTCTTTGTAATTTACTATACATCAAAAACCTACTTTTTCGAACTCCTCCTAGCGTTTAATCTCCATCTTCACAAAACTTTGCACATGCAATCTCCAGACTGGCCTGACCAAAAGTTATCAAAAGAATTTTGCTACTCCAAAAATTAGGCTAGCTAAAAATAAACAGTTTTTTTCTGCTAGCTAAAAAACACATACCTTTGCATATTTTTGTCAAAGTAAAAGATATCAATGTCAAACTCAATTCACTTCTTTCAGACGTCATCCAGACGATCCTAGCCCAATTTGGCAGAAATTAGCCAATAGGGGGCGCTATAATCAGAGAAAAATCAAGTGACATAAAATTCATCGATTCGCATGAAATTTGGCGAGCATGATGTGGAGTCACTCCTGAGGCCAGCTGTAAAGCTTGGTGATGTTTGGTCACCGTGGCAACGCCTTACTCGCCATAAAACACGAAGTTGTTTTTGACGGGTAAGGGATGCTTGTAATGTCATGAAACTTGACACACATATGACAGGATCCAATATGCATTTTCTGATGTGATTTTTCTGCTCTGATATGCCAACATGGCTCAACAGCGCCCCCTACAAATTTTCTACGAAACAGCCCCCGAAGCTGGTTTGACCTACATCTATGAAACTTGGTACGCACATGCATCACTGAAAGACGTATAAAAAAGCCTCTTGCAGCCATGTGCCAAACCCAACAGGAAGTCAGCCAATTTGAATTTGACGCCAGATTGGGCGATTCGCACTCCTCGTAGTTTTTCTATCTCCTCCTACATGATTCATCAGATCGGCTTCAAATTTGGCGTGCATCAACTAGACCACTTGATCATCAAAAGTTATCATACGATTTTCCCTATGTTAAACGGTTTGGCTGTCAGGTGGCGGCGAAGTTTGACGTCTCGCCAAAAAAAACCCAAAAAACAAAAGTGCTATTACTTGGGCATGATAAGTCCGATCGGCACAAAACTTGCTGGGTATGATCGTAGTCCGGCCTTCATCACGCCAACATCCAAAAATTCCCCCGTTCTCAAAGCGCCCCCTGCTGGCGACAGGAAAAGCGATGTTTTAGACTTTGAGGTGCTACTCTCAGCACGTTCAGTATATCCAACTCAAAATTGGTCAGAAAGGCCTCAACACGTTGGTAATGCTACATGATGAAGATTTGTGACGTATCGCCGAACGGCGTTCCGCCCACAGGGCGGCGAAGTCAACGGTTCGCCAAAACGCAGTTAAGTGGCCTTAACTTCAGTGTCCTTGGTCATATCTGCCTGAAACTTCACATGTGTGTTAACAGTCCAGCCCTGAACATGTGATATGAATTTCGTTGATGGGCGTGGCCAAATGGCTTGACCACACCCTTTAAACATCAGCCCCTACGGCACGTTTCACCGACATGCAAGAAAATTGGTACACATATGTATCACATCCAGACGCACAAAAAAGCCTCTTGGACCCATTGGCTACACCCAACAGGAAGTCAGCCATTTTGAATTTGACGCCAGATTGGGCGATTCGCACTCCTCGTACTTTTTCTATCTCCTCCTACATGATTCATCGGATCGGCTTCAAATTTGGCGTGCATCAACTAGACCACTTGATGATCAAAAGTTATCATACGATTTTCCCTATGTTAAACGGTTTGGCTGTCAGGTGGCGGCGAAGTTTGACGTCTCGCCGAAAAAACAAAAGTGCTATTACTTGGGCATGATATGTCCGATCGGCACAAAACTTGCTGGGTATGATCGTAGTCTGGCCTCTATCACGCCAACATCAAAAAATTCCCCCGTTCTCAAAGCGCCCCCTGCTGGCGACAGGAAAAGCGATGTTTTAGACTTTGAGGTGCTACTCTCAGCACGTTCAGTATATCCAACTCAAAATTGGTCAGAAAGGCCTCAACACGTTGGTAATGCTACATGATGAAGATTTGTGACGTATCGCCGAACGGCGTTCCGCCCACAGGGCGGCGAAGTCAACAGTTCGCCAAAATGCAGTTAAGTGGCCTTAACTTCAGTGTCCTTGGTCATATCTGCCTGAAATTTTACATGTGTGTTAACAGTCCAGCCCTGAACATGTGATATGAATTTCGTTGATGGGCGTGGCCAAATGGCTTGGCCACACCCTTTCAACATCAGCCCCTGCGGCACGTTTCACTGACATGCATGAAAATTGGTACACATATGTATCACATCCAGACGCACAAAAAGTCTCTTGGACCCATTGGCCAAACCCAACAGGAAGTCAGCCATTTTGAATTTAGTGGTCATTTTTGGCGTTTTCCACGTGTTGTATTTTCATGAACTCCACCTACAGGATGCATCAGAACAACTTCAAAATCATTGTGTGCCATCTAGACAAAGGTGTAATCAAAACTTATAAGCAGATTTTTGCATCGTGAAACAGTTTGGCCGTCAGGTGGCGGCGAAGTTTGATGTCTCGCCATAAAACACGAAATTAGTATAACTTTGGCATACATTGTCCATTCTTCACCAAACTTCACATGTTTGTTAACAGTCCAGACCTGAATGTATAGTATGAGTTTCATCAATAAGCGTGGCCGTATGGCTTGGCCACGCCCCTTAAAGTGCAGCGTCCCCCATAACAACTTTCACCAACGTACACGAAAATCAGTATGCACATGTATCGTGTCCAGACGCACAAAAAAGCCTCTTGCACATATAGGCCGCACCCGACAGGAAGATGGCCATTTTGAAATTTACAGTCATTTTTGGCGTTTTCCACGTGTTGTATTTTAATGATCTCCTCCTCCAGAAATGAATCAATTAACTCCAAAACTGGTGTGTACAATCTACACAAGTGTGTGATCAAAACATATTAAGAGAATTGCTCAGCATGGAACGGTGTGGCTGTGACATGGCGTCGACACTTGATGTCTCACCAAGAAACACGATATTGCTATAACATGAGATCTAATGGTCGAATCTGCTCCAAACTTCACATGTATGATAATAGTCCTGGCATGAACACACCCACATGACGCTCAGGAGTCAGAGTCATAGCGCCACCCAGTGGAGACGGGAAGTCGCAGCGCATTGGTTCCTACACTGTCCGAAGGAGGCGAACATTCAGCGCCTCCTCTGCCGGTCGACCTCTGGCGAGACGGTGGCGGCCGCGCCAGGCCCCGAGTTGCGTGGGCTGCGAGGGCCCGTTCAACGCTGCTTGCAGCTTTAATTAGGGCCCGAGCACCTAGCGGTGCGAGGACCCTATTGAAATGCAAGGAATTATTATTATTCTTTTTCTTAACTAAAATGAATTGCCTTTTTGGGGACCTTAACATTCTCAAAAACTCATGAAACTTCACAGACTCATCAGAAGTGCGAAAACTGGGCAAGTTTTGGGGTTTCATGATAATCTGCAAAGGAATGGCTCAGTAGCGCCCCCTAAAAATATTCTACGGAACAGCCCCTGAAGGTAGTTTAACCTACGTGTCTGAAACTTGGTAGGCATATGTAACACACCAAGACGTACAAAAAAGCCTCTTGAGCCCATGCCCTAAACCCAACAGGAAGTCAGCCATTTTGAATTGAATGTGCAATTTTCATGCATTTTTGGCCATTTGCAGGGCTCGTAAATGGACGATCTCCTCCTAGAGATTTTGTCCGATCGACTTCAAACTTGGTCTGTCCCACCTACATAAGTTGAAGACCAAAAGTTATCAAAAAAATTGACTTTTCGTCACACCGTGTGACCGTTGTGGGACCTCAAACTTCGCTACAAATAGGAAGTAGTATTATAACACAGGAAGTAGTTTATAACTCCAGCATACATTGTCCAATCTTCCCCAAACTTCACTGGATTGATGACAGTCCCACTCCGAGGAGATCTACATGTCAATAATTTGTGATTAATATAGCGCCCCCTACTGGTAATAGAAAATGTCATGTTTTACACTTTGAAGCACATCTCCTCCAAAGTTGACCACATCAACGTCAAACTTGGGGAAATTATCCATAAGGCCTTGATGATGCTTTCTATTGAATACTGTGAGTTTTCGTCAAAGGGCGTGACCATGGCGTGGCGGGGAACTTTGATGTTTCGCCATGATGACAAAAGTACCTGTAACTTGACTCTACGTGGACATATCTTTCCAAAACTTCACACATATGATAACAGTCCAGCCCTGAAAACATCTACAGAGGAAATTTGAATCAGCATCATAGCGCCACCTACTGGCGGCAGAAAGTTACTTTTTTCATTCTTTCATGTCCTTCTTCTACCAGGTTCACCCGACCCACCTCAATTTTGCGGATCCATAGTCCCAAGACCTTGGTGATGATCAAACCAGAACCTTTTGAGGTTTCGTCCAACGCTGTCACCGTGGCGCCACCTCATTCGCCATAAAACACGAGGTTCTTTTTGAGGGGCAAGGCATACTTGAAAACTCACGAAACTTGGCACACCCATCACAAGGCCCAAATTGTGTTGTCTGCTATGCTTTTTGTGTTTTGATGTGCCAAGATGCCTCAACAGCGCCCCCTACAATTTTTCGATGAAGCAGCCCCCGAAGCTGGTTTCACCTACATGTATGAAACTTGGTAGGCATATGTAACACTCCAAGACGTACAAAAAAGCCTCTTGGAGTTATGCTCCAAACCCAACCGTAAGTCCGCCATTTTGAATTTACTTGTGCCACTTTTGTGCATTTTGGGTGATTTCCAGTATACGTAAATGAACGAACTTGTCCTAGAGTTTTTATCCAATCCACTTCAAACTCGGTCTGTCCCACCCCAAGACCGTGAAGACGAAAAGTTATCAAACGTTTCAGGTTTTCGTCAAACGCTGTCTCCGTGGCCCTGCCTTCTTCACCATAAATCACGAAATTGTAACTACTCCTACAGATTTTATCCCATCAACTTCTTACTTGGTCTGTCCCACCTCCAGACATTGATGAAGAAAAGTTATCAAAAACTGGACTTGTTGTCACACCATGTGACCGTGGCAGGGCCTCAAACTTTGGGGACTCGCCACAAAACAGGAAGTTGTGTATGACTCCATCATCCATGGTCCAATCTTCCCCAAACTTCACAGGATTGATGACAGTCCTGCTCTGAAGAGACCTCCATGTGAATAATTTGTGATAAATATAGCGCCCCCTACTGGTAAGAGAAAATTTCATGTTTTATATTTTGAAGTATAACTCCCACAACTTGGCCAGATCCACCTCAATCTTGGTCAGTCTATCCGTCACATGTAGAAGATGTTTTATTGTGAACACTGTAAGTTTGCATCAAAGGGCGTGGCCATGACGTGGCGGCAAACTTTGATGTTTCGCCATGATAACAAAAGTTGTGTAGCTTGACTCTACATAGACATATCTTTCCAAAACTTCACACATATGATAAAAGTCCAGCCCTGAAAACATCTACAGAGAAATTTTTAATCAGCCTCATAGCGCCACCTAGTGGCGTCTGTAAGTTACTGCTTTCATGTCTGTCTTCTACCAAGTTAACCACAACCACCTCAATTTTGCTGAGACATAGTCCCAGACCTTGATGATGATCACACCAGAAGCTTTTGAGTTTTTGTCAAACACTGTCACTGTGGCAACGCCTTATTCGCCATAAAACACAAAGTTGTTTTTGAGGGGTAAGGGATGCTTGTAACGTCATGAAACTTGGTACACATACAAGAAGTTCCGATGTGTGTTGTGTGATGTGATTTATCTGCTCTGATGTGCCAACATGGCTCAACAGCGCCCCCTACAATTTTTCAAAAAAGCAGCCCCCGACGCTGGTTTGACCTACATCTATGAAACTTGGTACATACATGCATCATTGAAAGACGTACAAAAAAGGCTCTTGCAACCATGTGCCAAACCCAACAGGAAGTCCGCCATTTTGAATTTGCTCGTAAGTGGTTCACAAAATCACCATACATGTTCCAATCTTCCCCATACTTCACAGGATTGATGACAGTCCTGCCCTGAACACATCTATACGCCAATACTTGGTTATTAGTACGGCGCCACCTACTGGCAAAATAACATGTCCTCGTATGATTTGAGGGATATGACGTGTAACTCCAACGTGAGGGGTCTGCCTTCGACAGGAATGAACGGCCGCATCGGCCGGCGTCCTGCCAGCACCCTCGAGTTGTGTGAAGGTGCGAGGGCCCGTTCATCGCTGCTTGCAGCTTTAATTATTATTATTATTATTATTATTATTATTAGGGCGCGAGCACCGAGGCGCGCACCGTGAAACGGTGTGCACCGAACACGGTGCAAGGCCCCTATTGTTTTCCTTAGGATTATTATTATTTTTTTTTTTTTTTTTTTCGCTAAATCGCATTTTTGGGGGCTTTAACATATTCAAAAACTCACCAAATTTGACGTGCACATTCGTCTAGGGGACATTTATGTGTACGCAAAATCTCAACGATGCCAGTTGCAAAATAGCGAAATGGCGCCCCCTAGAATGGTTCAATCGGCTCCCACCGCCAGCCCATTTGACCAAATTTCTCGAAATTCGGGGGGGTCGTGTATCATCCCAAGACGCACGAAAATGCGTACTCGACTTTTTTCTAAAACCAACAAGAAGCCGGCTATTTTGATTTGAATATTCCATTTTTTACCGATTTTGGCGATTTCCAAGAATTCTCTCAGAGCTATCTCCTCCTACACGGTTCATTGGATCGGCTTCAAATTTGGCGTGCTGGAACTAGACCACTTGATGATCAAAAGTTATCATACGATTTTCCCTACGTTAAACGGTTTGGCCATCAGGTGGCGGCGAAGTTTGACGTCTCGCCAAAAATACCCCCAAAAAACAAAAGTGCTATTACTTGGGCATGATAAGTCCGATCGGCAAAGCGCCCCCTGCTGGCGACAGGAAAAGCGATGTTTTAGACTTTGAGGTGCTACTCTCAGCACCTTCAGTATATCCAACTCAAAATTGGTCAGAAAGGCCTTAACACGTTGGTAATGCTATATGATGAAGATTTGTGATGTATCGCCGAACAGCGTTCCGCCCACAGGGCGGCGAAGTCAACGGTTCGCCAAAACGCAGTTAAGTGGCCTTAACTTCAGTGTCCTTGGTCATATCTGCCTGAAACTTCACATGTGTGTTAACAGTCCAGCCCTGAACATGTGATATGAATTTCGTTGATGGGCGTGGCCAAATGGCTTGGCCACACCCTTTAAACATCAGCCCCTGCGGCACGTTTCACTGACATGCACGAAAATTGGTACACATATGCATCACATCCAGACGCACAAAAAAGCCTCTTGGAGTCAATGGCCACACCCAACAGGAAGTCAGCCATTTTGAATTTAAGCGCCAGATTGGGCGATTCGCACTCCTCGTACTTTTTCTATCTCGTCCTACATGATTCATCGGATCGGCTTCAAATTCGGCGTGCATCAACTAGACCCCTTTGTGATCAAAAGTTTTTGAAAGATCTTGCGTTCGTCAAAGGGCGTGGCCGCTATAGGGTGGCGAAGATTGGCCTTTTGCCATGAAAAATGAAATGAGACAACTTTTCACTTAGAGGTCCGATCGGCACCAAACTTGCTGGGTATGATCGTAGTCCCACCTTCAACACGCCAACATCAAAAAATTCCCTCGTTAGGGCCCGAGCACGTACCGTGCGAGGACCCTATTGAAATTGAAGGAATTATTATTAGGGCCCGAGCACGAACCGTGCGAGAGCCCTATTGAAATCATAAAAATTATTCTTATTATTTTTCTTTTAAACCTTTGATCGCATTTTTGAGGGCCTGAACATGCCCAAAAAGTCAGGAAAATTTGCACACTCGTCACGTCTGGTGAAAATTTCGATATTTTATGGTCGTTACAAAGGGGCGTGGCAAAATGGCTCAATGGCGCCCCCTAACAGTTTTCAAAATCGAAGCCCCCTGCTTTAACTTTGCCCTAGGCGTATGAAATTTGGTACACATATGTATCATCCCGGGACGCACAAAAAAGCCTCTTGGAGCGACACCCTAAACCAAACAGGAAGTCGGCCATTTTGAATTGTTTTTTCAAAATAAGGTCATTTTTGGCCATTTCCACACGTTGTACTTGAGCGAACTCCTCCTACAGATTTTATCGGATTGACTTAAAAATTTACCTGTGCGTGCTCGACTACAGTGGGATCAAAAGTTATTAAAAGATCTTCGTCACGTCGAAGGGCGCGGTCGCTGCGGAAGGGTCAATTTGGATATCTCGCCAAAAAACACGAAATTATACTACAACTACTACAACTTTGGTGTAGATGATCCTATCTGCACCAAACTTCACATGATGGATAATAGTCCCGCCCTGAACACGTCTACATCAAAAAATTCAGTAATTGTCATAGCGCCCCCTGCTGGCAACAGGAAATACCATGTTTTACACTTTGAGGTGCTGCTCTGACCACATTTACCATATTCAACTCAAATTTGGTCAGAAAGGCCTTAACATGTTGGCCATGCTATATTGTGAAGATCATAATGTCTCGTCAAACGGTTTCGCCGTGACGGAGTCGCGAAGGTTGACGTTTCGCCGAAACCCATGAAGTGGCTCTAACTTTGGTGTACTTGGTCGGATCTGCCTGAAACTTCACATGTACGTCACTGGTCTCGCCCTGAGCATATGATATTAATTTCATAAGGGGCGTGGCTAAATGACATGGCCACGCCCTTTAAACATCAGCCCCTGCGGCACGTTTCACTGACATGCATGAAAATTGGTACACATATATATCACATCCAGACACACAAAAAAGGCTCTTGGACCCATTGGCCAAACCCAACAGGAAGTCGGCCATTTTGAATTTAATGGTCATTTTTGGCGTTTTCCACGTGTTGTATTTTAATGAACTCCACCTACAGGATGCATCAGAACAACTTCAAAATCATTGTGTGCCATCTAGACAAAGGTGTAATCAAAACTTATAAGCAGATTTTTGCATCGTGAAACGGTTTGGCCGTCAGGTGGCGGCGAAGTTTGATGTCTCGCCATAAAACACGAAATTAGTATAACTTTGGCATACATTGTCCATTCTTCACCAAACTTCACATGTTTGTTAACAGTCCAGACCTGAATGTATAGTATGACTTTCATCAATAAGCGTGGCCGTATGGCTTGGCCACGCCCCTTAAAGTGCAGCGTCCCCCATAACAACTTTCACCGACGTACACGAAAATCAGTATGCACATGTATCGTGTCCAGACGCACAAAAAAGCCTCTTGCACATATAGGCCACATCCGACAGGAAGTCAGCGATTTTTAAATTTACAGTCATTTTTGGCGTTTTCCACGTGTTGTATTTTAATGATCTCCTCCTCCAGAAATGAATCAATTAACTCCAAAACTGGTGTGTACCATCTACACAAGTGTGTGATCAAAACATATTAAGAGAATTGCTCAGCATGGAACGGTGTGGCTGTGACATGGCGTCGACACTTGATGTCTCACCATGAAACACGATATTGCTATAACATGGGATCTAATGGTCGAATCTGCTCCAAACTTCACATGTATGATAATAGTCCTGGCATGAACACACCCACATGACGCTCAGGAGTCAGAGTCATAGCGCCACCCAGTGGAGACGGGAAGTCGCAACGCATTGGTTCCTACACTGTCCGACGGAGGCGAACAATCAGCACCTCGTCTGCCAGTCGACCTCTGGCGAGACGGTGGCGGCCGCGCCAGGCCCCGAGTTGCGTGGGGTGCGAGGGCCCGTTCAACGCTGCTTGCAGCTTTAATTATTTTTCTTCCTCCTAATGAATCGCATTTTTGGGAGCTTTAACATACTCAAAAACTCACCAAATTTGGCACACGTGTCAGTCGTGGTGGAAATTTATAAATGATATGGGTTTTGGCGATGGGCGAGGCCACACGACGTGACGACGCCCCTTAAACTGCAGCCCCTGCGGCACGTTCCACCGACATGCATGAAAATCGGTACACATATGTATCCCACCCAGATGCACAAAAAAGTCTTTTGGAGCCATAGGCCAAACCCAACAGGAAGTCGGCCATTTTGAATTTAGCGGCCATTTTTGGCGTTTTCCACGTTTCGTATTTTAACGAACTCCTCCTACAGGATTAATCAGAACGGCTTCAAAATCGCTGTGTATCATCTACACTACTTTGTGACCAAAAGTTATTAAAAGATCAGTTACCCGTTGAGGGGGGAATCGGCCTTTTGGCGGCGAAGTTTGACGTCTCGCCATGAAAAACAAAATTGCTATAACTTTGGGGTAAATGGTCCGATCTGCACCAAACTTCACTGGATATATAATAGTCCCACCCTGAACACGTCTACATGCAGAAATTTTGTATTTGTCATAGCGTCCTCTGCTGGAAACAGAAAATGCCATGTTTTAGACTTTGAGGTGCAGCTCTGAGCCTGTTCAGCATATCCAACTCAAATTTGGTCAGAGAGGCCTCAAGACGTTGATAATGCTATATTATGAAGATTGTGATGTATCGTCAAACGGCGTTCCGCCCAGAGAGTGACGAAGTCAATGTTTCGCCAAAATGCAGGAAAGTGGCCTGAACTTCAGTGTCCTTTGTCATATCTGCCTGAAACTTCACATGTGTGTTAACAGTCCAGGCCTGAACATGTGATATGAGTTGTGTTGATGGGCGTGGCCAAATGGCTTGACCACGCCCTTTAAACATCAGCCCGTGCTGCATGTTTCACCGACATGCACGAAAATTGGTACACACATGTATGACACCCAGATGCACAAAAAAGTCTCTTGGACCCATTGGCCACACCCAACAGGAAGTTGGCCATTTTGAATTTCATGGTCATTTTTTGGCGTTTTGCACGTGTTGTATTTTAACGAACCCCTCCTACAGGATTAATCAGAACAACTTCAAAATCACTGTGTGTGATCTAGACAAAGTTGTGATCAAATGTTATTGAAAGATTTTTCCATAGATAAACGGTTTGGTCATCAGGTGGCGGCGAAGGTTGAGGTTTCGCCAAAAAACAGAAATTCGCATTAACTTTAGTGTCCTTGGTCATATCTGCCTGAAACTTCATATGTGTGTTAACGGTCCAGGCCAGAACATGTGCTATGAGTTTCGTTGATGGGCGTGGCTAAATGACTTGGTCACGCCCATTCATAAAAGTAACACCCCTAGGACGTTCACTGATATGCATGAAAATCAGTACAAACATGTATCACACCCAGACGCACAAAAAAGCCTCTTGCACCCATAGACCAAAGCTGACAGGAAGTCGGCCATTTTGAATTTTGCGGCCATTTTTGGCTTTTTGCACGTGTTGTATTTTAACGAACTCCTCCTGTAGGATTAATCAGAACGACTTCAAAATCACTGTGTGCCATCTAGACAATGTTGTGATCAAAAGACATCAAAAGATTAGTAGATCGTTAAACGGTTTGGCCATCAGGTAGCGGCGACCTTGGCGGGGCCTCAATCTTCAGGGTCTCGCCACGAAACAGGAAGTAGTGTATGACTCCAGCATACATGGTCCAATCTTCCCCAAACTTCACAGGATTGATGTCAGTCCTGCTCTGAAGACATCTACATGTCAATCATATGTGATTAATATAGCGCCCCCTACTAGTAATAGAAAATGACATGGTTTGTATTTTGAAGTATGACCCCCACGGCTTGGGCAGATCCACCTCAAATTTAGTCAAACGATCTATCACACATAGAAGATGCTTCAATGTCAACAATGTGAGTTTTTGCCAAAGGGCGTGGCATGACGTGGCGGCGAACTTTGATGTTTCGCCATGATAACAAAAGTTGTGTAACTTGACTCTATGTGGACATATCTTACCAACGCTTCACACAGATGAAAACAGCCCAGCCCTGAAAACATCAACAGCAAAATTTTTCATCACCGTCGTAGCGCCACCTATTGGCGGCAGAAAGATACTGCTTTCATTCTTTCATGTCTCTCTTCTACCACGTTAATATCAACCACCTAATTTTTGCTGATGCATTGTCCCAAGACCATGATCATGATCAAACCACAAGCATTTGAGTCTTCATCAAACGCTGTAACCATGCCAACGCCTTATTCGCCATCAAACATGAAGTTCTTTTTGAGGGGTAAGGGATTCTTGTAAAGCCATGAAACTTGGCATACATATGGTAGGGTCTGATTGGTGTTGTCTGATGTGATTTTTGTGCTTTGATTTGCCAACATGGCTCAACAGCGCCCCCTACAAATTTTCAACGAAGCAGCCCCCAAAGCTGGTTTGACCTACATCTATCAAACTTGGGAGGCAGATGCATCACTGAAAGACGTACAAAAAAGCCTGTTGCAGCCACGTGCCAAACCCAACAGAAAGTCCGCCATTTTGGATTTGCTTGTAACTGCTTCTCAACTTCATCATACATGTTCCAGTCGTCCCCAGATTTCACAGGATTGATGACAGTCCTGCCCTGAACACATCAATACGTCAATACTTGGTTGTTAGTACGGCGCCACCTACTGGCAAAATTACATGTCTTCGTATGATTTGAGGGATATGACGTGGAACTACTGCGTGCGGAGTCTGCCTTCGACAGGAATGAACGGCCGCATCGGCCGGCGACCTGCCAGCGCCCTCGAGTTGCGTGAAGGTGCGAGGGCCCGTTCATCGCTGCTTGCAGCTTTAATTCTCTATTTTTATTCTTCTCCCGGTAAAAGTACTGCTGCAGGCTAAACCGTGCAAGGGAGGGTGGTGCAATTCGGAGGGTTGGTCCAGACCACTGCACGTACCTCAGGCGCAAAAAATGACATATGTCCGCCAGCAGGGGGCGCTATAACCAATGTCAACACGTTTTCGGCTATAACTCCCACACCATATGTCGCACATTCAAAAACCTCATATCCACAGATTCCCTCGATAGGGCTGAATCACCTGGGCTCGGCCACGCCCATTTCCGCCTATAATTTTTTTTCGCAAAATTACGAAAACTGAAAAAACCTACTTTTTCAAACTCCTCCTTAGGGTTTGGTTCAATCAGCGTGAAACTTGGCACGGACAGTCTTCAGTTGTACCTGATCTAAAGTTATTAAAAGAATTTTGTTCCGTCAAAAGATGCGCAAATTATTAACGAATAAAATTCTCTAGCTAGCTATAAAAACGTGAACTGTGGCATATCTCGGCCAAAATAAATGCTAACAACACCAAATCTGAGGTCCTTGATTGACATGTGATTCTGAGGGAGTGAGCCAAATTTGGCTAATGGTGGCCACTAGGGGGCGCTGCAAAGCTGAGACATTTATATCTCTTAAATGGCTGCACCGATTTTTACGAAATTTGGTGGGTATGATGCTGGTTCACTCCTGAGACGATATCTTGAAGTGAATCACGACTGCTCAAAGTGGGCGTGGCTTATTGCAAGATAAACAACAAACATTTATTTCAGCTAAAGTTTTAGGCTGAGAGCTGTGAAATTCACAGGGTATATATAGAACAGCACACCGACCACCCATAGCAAAAATTGTGTGTCTACACCACTAGGTGGCGCTATAACGGATGGAAACGCATTTTGGCCTGTAACTTCCACATTTTAAATCACATCTTCATAAACTTTATATCTACGTGTTCCCTACATAGAGTCGCATCTTCTGACGTAGGCCCCGCCCACTTCCACCGCATATTTCTCTTTGTAAGTCACTACACATCAAAAACCTACGTTTTTGATCTTCTCCTAGCGTTTAAGCTCCATCTGCACGAAACTTTGCACATACAATCTCCAGACGTGCCTGATCAAAAGTTATCAAAAGAGTTTTGCTACTCCAAAAAATGCAGTAGTTATAAATAATAATTTTTTTTCTGCTAGCTAAAAAACACATACCGTTGCATAATTTTGTCAAAGTGAAAGCTATTGATGTTAAACTTGAATCAATTGTTTCAGAGGTCAGCCAGAGGGTCTGTGCCAAATTTGGCGGAAATTGGCCTATAGGGGGCGCTATAAACAGAGAAATATGAAATGACATGAAAATTGATCAGATTCGCCCGAAATTTGTCGAGCATGTTGTGGTGTCACTCTTGAGGCCAGCGTTAAATCTTTGTGATGTTTGGCCAAAGTGGGCATTACTTGTCACAACACACACATTCAGCCTTTCGCACTTCCAGTGCCGATCCCGTTACAATTACCATACTGCGGGTGAAACGTCGGCCTGTGTCCTGACGCTCGCCCCGAACCCGTCGGCCTTCGGGGCCGACTTGCATGGGCTCCACGAGACCTGGTGGCCGAGTCGTGCGGGGAGGCTTGGCCCCCTATCATAACTGCTTGCAGTTCTAGTGTTGTGTTTGTGTTTTGTGATATGTTCATTTTTGATAGTCAAACGTAAGACTGACAATAAAACACACACGTGTTGAAAATGGCCAAATTGTTTTATTACATGCAGTGCAGCTACTCTGCAACTACACTTCATTAAATATAATCGTGGTCAGGAGCATAACAACGTGCCGCGATTCTATTTCTCTCCTGTGTTCCAGAGACGGTGCCTGGAGGTGCTGCCTCGCGTCCTTGTTCTTCCTCCCCTGCTGCTCCATCCTCGCCGTCCTCGCCGTCCTCGGGGTCCAGCGCGTCTCCTCTGCTAAGACAAATGTTGTGCAGGATGGTGCAGCAGAGGATGACCTCAGGGATGAACCAGACGTCCACCTCCAGCGCCTTCAGAAAGATGGCCCTCCACCTCGTCTTCAGGATGCCAAAGGCCCGCTCCACCACTACTTGGGCCTTTGTCAGCTGGCTGTTGTAGGCTGCCTGCATCTGGTTTCTGATGGGCTGACGGTAGAGGGTCATCAGGGCTATGGGGTAGGACAGGCACGGGTAGCCACCATCACCAATGAGAAAGTACCCTGGTGGAGGGTACTTTTTCTCCAGGTACAGGGGGCTGTTTTTAAGGACCCGGGAGTCGTGCACAGACCCTGTGTACCCCACGGACACGTATATGAACTTGACTGTGTGGTCAGCCACGGCCTGGAGCTGCACTGAGTAATAAGGCCTCGGGTTTAGGTAGCAGTCAGCATCCTGCGCCGGTGGCTTCACCCTCACGTGGCAGCCATCAATACTTCCAGCCACCCTGTTAAATGCCGCCGACCCTGCCATGCGGGCAAAGCCTGCTCCCACTTCCACCAACTCCTCCTCTGAGGGATGGTGGACTGTCTATGCAAACAGGGTGGCTATCTTGCTACTGGTGGTGTGGATGGCCTGGTGGACTGATGTCCGGGGCATGTCAAATGCCCTGGAGACAACCTGGTATGATGTCCCACTGGCCAGCCAGAAGAGGAATACCAGGCAGGCTATTTGTGGGTCCCATCCATGATCTCCGTCTCTCCCAATGGCGTCCATCAGCGCATTGAAAGACGCCCGGGAGAGACGGAAATCGACCCGCAGGTCACTCTCTCCATCAAAGAACAGCTGCAGGAGTGGCAATGTGCGATTAATCTGGCAGTACCGCCTGGGGTTTGGATTCTGCAAGAAAAAGTGAAGTTTGTTATTGAATGCATTATTGTTTTTTAATAAAATCAGTCATTTGAAAATTGAAGTATTGTCTTTTGCATTGCAGTCCTATTAGGCTTCTGTTGAAATTATGGTGTAAAGTAACAACTGCTTTTATGTTCGCTATTATTACACATTGATATTGACATGTTTCTTCAGAAAGCAAGGTAATTGTAAACATTGTACCTGGCATGACTATCAGAGCCTCTTTGAAGTTAGTGCTATGTGTTTTTCACACAGTAACTTATGTAATATGAAACGTTTCTATTTCAATTCAAGATTGACAGCTCTACATGGTAAGATTTTGTTAAGAAATTAAAGATAGCATCAGTAGTACTTGTACACTAAACCTGTAGACTGATGTTTCACTATATTATCATGACTACTATATCACTGCAACTTCAATTAGGTCTACATTGGTAGACAGAACAAACATGCATGATGATTAAATTACACCTACTGCAGCATTCTCTGTCAGGAGGAGGAGGAGATAATGACGCTGACGACGTCGGCGCATTCTCCACATCGCCATTGGTAAGGGAGTCATTTGTAGGGGATTTGTAAGATTTTATGGAAGTGAAACTTTCCGTCCGTCTGTTTCAGTTTCTTGGCAGGTGACGTCACTAACGAGTCGCAGCTGTAGTCGTGATCGTAACATCCGGTGAGTGCGCCATAGAGTAATGAATCGGAACAGCACTTACTTGCTGAAATATGTGCACCCTGTAAGTGCGGACAGTGTACTGTGTGTAAGTGTACTCATGGCAGTATAGATTTCGGAACATAGCCCAGGGCTCCTCTTGGCTGAAATCAGCGACCATGTGTGGAAGTAGAATCATACGACGCCAACACCTCTTTTTATGTGAACGAGCACGAGCACAAAGCTGAGAGCTAGACTTGACAAACCAAGTTGATAACCACCTTCGTGATACCGTTTAACTCTGTTTAGGGGCTTTAGGTTTTGTTAAGCCAAAACATGAACACAAAGCCTGACTGTGTTGAGCTTCCTTCGTAGTACACCCCTCTGCACTGATGCACACGCGCTATTTAATGGCTGAGTAGTCCACTCGCACTCGCGATAATTGGTTTGGAACGGCCCTTAATATGGCGCAACTGCGCGTGACCGCGCACACGGAGGGGGAGTGGATAGGGCGAGGGCAAAGGGGGCGATTTGGGATTAGGCCGAAGTCTGCAGAAAGTCCACTTGAAGCCCCCTGTGAACTGGTTGAATTGTGGATTTGGACAGCCCTCAGCACTCCCGGACCTCTCGTGAACGCGCCCGCAAGGTCCGTGAATCTGCAAGTACAGTAAAGTGTGGACATTTGAGGTTTCGCAAATTCGTGTGGAGTGTCTGGAGAGGTGTAATCCTGCCGTCGGACTCTCACGTGATTTCCTTACAGGCTGTCATGGCTTCCTTGAGGAAGCTTCAGATGTTACCCCAACAGGGAAACACTCTGCTTCGGTCATCTTCCTTCATGGTTCAGGTGCTCAGTAATCTGTTTTATACTTCAGCACATGATGATAGTTTTATCGTGATTTTAGTAATTTACGGAAACACTGCTAACTCCAGTTTGTCGCTGTTATTGTGGGTCAGAATGCTCAACAATGATCACAATGCACGATTATCAACTCTAGTTTTAGTAAATAAGCGAAGCAGCTTTCCGTTCATCAGCTCCTTCGACATTACTCACTGCTAGAGGAGATAATGGTTATTAAGACTCAATTGTCATTTCCTGTTGGATTAAAAGGACATGTACAGTACAGGCCAAAAGTTTGGACACACCTTCTCATTCAATGCGTTTTTTTATTTTCATGACTATTTACATTGTAGATTCTCACTGAAGGCATCAAAACTATGAATGAACACATGTGGAGTTATGTACTTAACAAAAAAAGGTGAAATAACTGAAAACATGTTTTATATTCTGGTTTCTTCAAAATAGCCACCCTTTGCTCTGATTACTGCTTTGCACACTCTTGGCATTCTCTCCATGAGCTTCAAGAGGTAGTCACCTGAAATGGTTTTCTAACAGTCTTGAAGGAGTTCCCAGAGGTGTTTAGCACTTGTTGGCCCCTTTGCCTTCACTCTGCAGTCCAGCTCACCCCAAACCATCTCGATTGGGTTCAGGTCCGGTGACTGTGGAGGCCAGGTCATCTGCCGCAGCACTCCATCACTCTCCTTCTTGGTCAAATAGCCCTTACACAGCCTGGAGGTGTGTTTGGGGTCATTGTCCTGTTGAAAAATAAATGATGGTCCAACTAAACGCAAACCGGATGGGATGGCATGTCGCTGCAGGATGCTGTGGTAGCCATGCTGGTTCAGTGTGCCTTCAATTTTGAATAAATCCCCAACAGTGTCACCAGCAAAACACCCCCACACCATCACACCTCCTCCTCCATGCTTCACAGTGGGAACCAGCTCACCTTTTCTGCGTCTCACAAAGACACGGCGGTTGGAAGCAAAGATCTCAAATTTGGACTCATCAGACCAAAGCACAGATTTCCACTGGTCTAATGTCCATTCCTTGTGTTTCTTGGCCCAAACAAATCTCTTCTGCTTGTTGCCTCTCCTTAGCAGTGGTTTCCTAGCAGCTATTTGACCATGAAGGCCTGATTCGCGCAGTCTTCTCTTAACAGTTGTTCTAGAGATGGGTCTGCTGCTAGAACTCTGTGTGGCATTCATCTGGTCTCTGATCTGAGCTGCTGTTAACTTGCGATTTCTGAGGCTGGTGACTCGGATGAACTTATCCTCAGAAGCAGAGGTGACTCTTGGTCTTCCTTTCCTGGGTCGGTCCTCATGTGTGCCAGTTTCGTTGTAGCGCTTGATGGTTTTTGCGACTCCACTTGGGGACACATTTAAAGTTTTTGCAATTTTCCGGACTGACTGACCTGCATTTCTTAAAGTAATGATGGCCACTCGTTTTTCTTTAGTTAGCTGATTGGTTCTTGCCATAATATGAATTTTAACAATTGTCCAATAGGGCTGTCGGCTGTGTATTAACCTGATTTCTGCACAACACAACTGATGGTCCCAACCCCATTGATAAAGCAAGAAATTCCACTAATTAACCCTGAGAAGGCACACCTGTGAAGTGAAAACCATTTCAGGTGACCACCTCTTGAATCTCATCGAGAGAATGCCAAGAGTGTGCAAAGCAGTAATCAGAGCAAAGGGTGGCTATTTTGAAGAAACTAGAATATAAAACATGTTTTCAGTTATTTCACCTTTTTTTGTTAAGTACATAACTCCAAATGTGTTCATTCATAGTTTTGATGCCTTCAGTGAGAATCTACAATGTAAATAGTCATGAAAATAAAGAAAATGCATTGAATGCGAAGGTGTGTCCAAACTTTTGTATATTTAGATTTTCCTTGTCTGATACTAATTTGAAACACGAACCCCCCTTCACACCCTTTTCCCTGACATGTTGATCCTTAACTATGGTGACGTTATTGTTGTGCACAGGGTGCTACTTTTGTGCTTATAATGCAGACCTCCCTTGCTGCAGAACTGCATTTTTTTTTACTAACGTTACAGAAGACACACCGATGCTTAATACATGCTAGAACTGCTTAGGGATCATTCGTTACTTATGAGGGGGAAGGGGGTGGTGCAAAAATGCAGAGACATATCAGTTAATCTTATAAGACTGGGGAGGGTCTTGTGTTTTTTATTTTTGCTTGGAGGAGGGGTGTACAAATTGAAATGGTGGTATTGTGTATTCTCTAAATATGCAGATTTTCTTTAAAAAGTCACCAAAATTACATTATTTATCACTGCCAGAAACTGTAAAAATGGGGACTATTCTAAAATTTTACATTTCAGATAGACCTTGGACACGTCATGTGTGACAAACATTTCAGTCAGAAATAAAACATGATCAAAACTGCGTTGAAGAGAGTGACATTTCATTAAAATCACTGTATTCATCATCTTTTTTCAAATTTGGCCAAAAAATAAACCGTTTGCATGAATTGACCAACATGCAAGAGTGAAAACCAAGGCTTTTTTTTTGAAATTCCAGGTTTTTATCTTCTTTAAACTTTCAGACATCAAAAGGACTAAATTATGGTGGAGAGAGGTTCATGCATTTTCCACTCGGGAGGTCTCAAGGAAAAATATTTGTAGCTTTGGGGAAGCTCAAGAAAAATAAAGGATTATACAGGTCTTATATGTGGATTTTGTATTCTTACTGTGTTAATGTGAAGTGTTTATGAAGCCATTTTGTTTTCATGATAGAATCAAGGTTTAGAGGACACTTATGACTGGCACTCAAGTCTACAGGATGGAGGTACAGTAAGGGGCTGTTCTTTACTTATTAAAGGAGGGGGGTGACTTTGTATTGTTTTTATTTTTTTCTGACCCTCCTTAAAGCTACAAATATTTTTCCTTGAGGCTTCTTGAGTGGAAAATGCATGAACCTCCCTCCACTACAAATAACAATATTTGTTTTAAAATTCACAGTAAATGTAGGTTAAGTATTTGAGCCAATGCAACAAGCAAACAACAGGGGAGTGAAAAACTGTACACAACAGTGTATCAATATCAGTAACTGAGTGTGGCAGATATCATTAAATTAAATCTCACCATTTGATGTTTGAAAGTTTAAAGTTGAAAAGTTGAGCTGTGGCCTTTCACTCCTGTCATTCTTAGGAGTGCAGAATTTCAATTTTTTTACAGGATCTGTTTAGTGCAAATGGTTTATATTTGGACTCTGACCTCTGGCAAGTGAGCCAAACACCTAATTAGACTACTAAGTACTTTAGCTCCCATACTAACTGTGATGCTCAGTTTAAGGCGAAAGGATAGTCTCTTAAAGGAGAACACCGCCTAAATTAAGAATTCCAATATGTGACTGCCAAGGCCTAGGAAAGTTCAATCAATGTCTGTGAACATGGGTTACTCTCTCTCAAAGTCAGACACCAGAGAGGCAGGTCTCAAAGTTGTGATGTCATAGGATATAAAGTCTGGAGCTGCTCCGTAGACAGTGAATGGGAGACGTTGTAAACCCAGAAGATGTTTGCTTGTTTTTTATGCCCTATTGAGCTTTATTCTATTGTAGTGTTCTTAGGTCTGAAACAGAAAATGTCCTTGTATACTCATTGCCCTGGCTGCTCTCAGTGTCATCTATAGGCTAACATCTTTCACCATTCATTGTCTATGGAGGAGTTCCAGACTTTGAGTTTTAGTGCCCAAGTTTTGGGATTTTGGAAAAAGTTGTTCATGTTCATTAATATCTTTGGACTGTTTTAGACCGGAGGAATAACATTTATGAATTTTGAAAATGGCTGTTATTCCCTGTGAGTTTTCTTCATGTCAACATATTATGGGTAAAAGCTTCCTTTGGACTGTTTGCTGGTATTGTTATAAAAAGCAATTTTAAGCTTTCACCAAGAAATGTCTGAATTTTACCGAAACAAAATTATTATCAACATTAGCTATACTATACTTTACACACAGGTGGTTAGCTGTGTTCACACAGTATTTAATACCAATATAAGCTCTCCCAATAATGGGAATGAAGCATTTTACTTGCTGCTTCTGCGTTGCTGAGCACCTCGCATTTTTCCACTCCGTGCACGTCGCATTTTGCAGGATTGCCTTGAACGCCTTGGGCTTAAAACATGTCACCATCATTGGCATTTTCCCATTGTCCAATTATCTAATTGGACAATGGGAAATGCCCCTTAGGTCATCTGACCTAAGGGGCACGCCTTTATATAATCACCTGTTCAACATTGCCCAACATTGCCCTAGGCAAGCTGCAAGACATTTTTGTAGCCTCAAGTACTTTCTAACATTTTACCAACTGTAATTAGGCCTTGTTACTCACAGCAGGTTGTCAAACTGTCCCTTAATCATCCTAAAATAAGTCTTGAACTGACCGTCATCCTGGTGAAGCTGCTGAACCAGCTACTAGTACTCCCTGTGATTTCTCCTCTTTATGTTGATTCATGTACCCACATGGATCTCTGTTTCTCCGTGTCCGCAGTAAGCCAGAAAAAGCAAATGTCTGATCAGGGTAGGCTTCAACAAAAAAGGCAGAGCCATGCGCCTTGCGTTTTGCAGCCTGCAAAGCATGTCCTTTCTGATTGGGTCCTAATTCTGATTTTGTTTCGTTTCCATGTGTAGGTGACACTGGGCAGGGACTGAGAGCCTGGGTTCGAGATGTTATGGTGCCAGATCTGGCTTTCAGCCACATCAGAGTCATTTACCCCACAGCTCCAGCTCGGTACATCTGTGACTGGCTCGCATTTGACTGAATTAGATATCCATTTGTTTTGTTATGTTTGACTTAATTGAATACTTCCATAACGACAATAAGACAATTTCTTTTGAAACAGTCAGCAGTAATGTGGATGTGTTGATGGAACAAAGGGAGGTACTTCTTTATTTACTCAGCAAGGACATTCAGACCGGTTCTCAGAACTGTAATGTAGTTGTTTGTCAGACATACAGTTCTCTTCAAGTCTCTATACTGTGAATAACTGAGAAAGTAAACAGCATTGATGTCCAGTGTTCTCTTGACATTTACTGGAAAGAGTCCAAACAGGAAATACAAGTGTTCATTGTAATGGTGCTTCCTATTTTTGTAGTGGGAAAGCATGCCACATAGCACTTATTCATAATGTATTAACCAGTGTAGCTGACCGCTGACTGTCATCTTGATACCATCAGGCCATACACACCCATATGAGGGGCTCTATTTTCTGTCCGGTTTGATCGTCACAAGATCTCACAGGATTGCCCAGAACACCAAGAGTCCATAGACAGCATGTGCAACACATTAGGATCCATCATTCAGGACGAGGTCAACGCAGGGATCCCCAAACACAGGATGATCATTGGTATGGATCTTGTTGTGCCTTCTTGTCTGCTACATGTTAGAATATGAGCATTTACTGTATGTGCTCTCTTCAAAAATACACCTACTTGTGTCTCTGAAGCTCACCAATTAACACACTGTCCGTCATCAGTTTAATGAATACACAAATAGAAATGTAAAAATGACAGATTGTGGTTTTAGGAATTACAATTTGAAACTTTTTCCTTAGCAGTGCGTGCAGTGACTGTATGCAGCTTCCTGATTTTTGTCATCACACTATTGCTGTCAGCTTTGGTGCCACTGTAACTATACAGAGACCAAATGAAGTAAAGTAGCGCAGGCCAAATAGGTAGGTCTATCACTGTGATCCACAATGAAATGTCTCAACAACTAGAACACCAAGAGGTACGTGCTGACGTACTGCGGTAAGCGTGTTGTGTCATTTCCGGTGTTTCTGTGTTGGTGTCTCTCTGCTGCTGCAGCGATCTCTCACCAGCTTCTTTTCTGCTTTTTCTCCTCACTTTAGCCGTTAAACATCCACTTCACTTCTTAAACCTCACTAGTTGTAGTGTTAATCACTCTGCTTCTTTAAACGACTGTCTTATTCATCTTTGCTTGCTCACACACCCTCAGCCTTGTTAGCTACCTTAGCTTAGCACCTAGCGATGGCTTCCTCTCCTGCACTCTCTTGCTCTGTGTGCCAGATGTTTAGTTACTCCTCTGCCTCCTTTAGCGATAATGTAACATGTGAGAAATGTAATTTATTTTCTGCGTTGGAGGCGAGGCTTAGTCAACTAGAAGCTCGGCTCCGCACCATGGAGAGTCAAACTGTAGCTGCGGTAGTTAGCCAGTCCCCTGTAGCCGGCGCGGAGCCACTTAGCATAGCCTCTGTTAGCGGTCCTCCGGTAACCCCTGTGCAGCCAGGAGGCTGGGTGACTGTCCGAGGGAAGCGTAGTACCAGGCCGAAGCCCTCGGCTCACCACCAGCCCGTTCACGTTTCTAACCGTTTTTCCCCACTCAGCGACACACCCGCTGAGGAGAAAACTCTGGTAATTGGCAGCTCTATTTTGAGAAACGTGAAGTTAGCGACACCAGCGACCATAGTCAAATGTATCCCTGGGGCCAGAGCGGGCGACATTGAATCAAATTTGAAACTGCTGGCTAAGGCTAAACGTAGATTCAGTAAGATTGTTATTCGCGTCGGCGTTAATGACACCCGGTTACGCCAATCGGAGGTCACAAAAATTAATGTTGCTTCGGTGTGTCAGTATGCCAAAACTATGTCGGACTCCATAGTTTTCTCTGGACCCCTGCCAAATCTGACCACTGATGATATGTTTAGCCGCATGTCATCATTCAATCGCTGGCTGTCTAGGTGGTGTCCAGCAAACGATGTGGGCTTCGTTAATAATTGGAAAACCTTCTGGGGAAAACCTGGTCTGATTAGGAGAGATGGCATTCATCCCACTTTGGATGGAGCCGCTCTCATATCTAGAAACCTGGACAAGTGTATTAGTGATCTAAAACCGTGACAACCCAGAGTTGAGACCAGGAATCAGAGTCGCAGTGTAAAACGCTTCTCTGAGCTTCTAGAGCAGTCACCCACCCATAGTGCAATACCAACGGTGTCTGTCCCCCGACCTCCTAAATTATTAAAATATAAAGTCAAACAAAGAAGAGTTGTACATAACAACCTGATAAAAATTAAAACCTCTTCTGTGACAGAAAGACAAAACAGGAGAATTAAATGTGGACTGTTAAATGTCAGATCGTTATCTTACAAAGCAGTGTTAGTAAACGAATTAATATCAGATAATCATATTGATTTACTCAGCCTCACCGAAACCTGGCTGTGTCATGATGAATATGTTAGTCTAAATTAATCCACTCCTCCCAGTCATAATAATACCCACGTTCCTCGAGGCAGCGGCCGAGGAGGGGGAGTTGCAGCCATTTTTAACTCTAGTCTATTAATCAGCACTAAACCTAAACTAGATTATAAATCCTTTGAAAGCCTTGTCCTTAGTCTTTTACATCCGACCTGGAAAGCCTCTTCTATTTGTCATAGTGTACCGTGCTCCTGGCCCGTATTCAGAATTCTTATCTGAATTCTCCGAGTTTTTATCCAGTTTAGTCCTGAAATCAGATAAAGTTATTATTGTAGGCGATTTCAATATCCACGTGGACGTTGATAATGACTCCCTCGCTATTGCGTTTATCACATTATTAGACTCCATTGGCTTCAGTCAAAGTGTACATAAGCCCACTCACCGTTTTAACCACACCCTCGATCTAGTTCTGGCGTATGGAATTGAGATTAATAACTTAATGGTCTTTGCAGAGAATCCCTCTCTATCAGATCATTACTTAATAACTTTTGATTTCTGTCTACTTGACTACGCGCCACTCAGTAACAGCTACTATACTAGGTGTTTATCAGATAGTGCGGTAGCAAAATTTAAGGAAGTGATTCCATCGGCGTTAAATTCAATATCCTCTGTAACTGAGGTTTCCCGTACTGACTTTAAAGTCTCCCAAATTGATCATCTCGTCGATAGCGCTGCAGGCTCACTGTGAATAACTCTTGACTCCGTAGCACCTCTTAAAAAGAAGTTTGCAAAGCAAAGAAAGTTTGCTCCCTGGTATAACTCCCAAACCAGAAAATTAAAGCAAATGTCGCGAAAATTTGAAAGGAATTGGCGATTAACCAAACTGGAAGATTCTCGTTTAATCTGGTTAGATAGTCTAAAAACATATAGGAGAGCCCTCCGCAATGCCAGAGCAAACTATTACTCATCATTAATAGAAGAAAATAAGAACAACCCCAGGTTTCTTTTCAGCACTGTAGCCAGGCTGACAGAGAGTCACAGCTCTATTGAGCCTTGTATTCCTTTAGCCCTTAGCAGTAATGATTTTATGAGCTTTTTTAATGACAAAATTGTAACTATTAGAGACAAAATTCATGACCTCCTGCCCTCTAACAGTACTAATCTGCCTTCAAACACAGCTATAAGTGCTGATACATATTTAGATTGCTTCTCCCTGATTTCTATTCAACAATTGACCTCAATGATTTCTTCATTCAAGTCATCAACGTGTCTATTGGACCCCATCCCAACTAGGCTACTTAAGGAAGTCTTACCTTTAGTTAACACTTGCATACTAGACATGATCAATATATCTTTATTAACAGGCTATGTACCACAGTCTTTTAAGGTAGCTGTAATTAAACCTCTGTTAAAAAAGCCCACATTGGATCCAGAGGTGTTAGCCAATTACAGACCTATATCCAACCTTCCCTTTCTCTCAAAGATCCTTGAGAAAGTAGTCGCAGACCAGCTGTGTGACTTTCTCCATGATAATAATTTATTTGAGGAATTTCAGTCAGGATTTAGGGTTCATCATAGCACCGAGACAGCACTAGTTAAAATTACAAATGACCTTCTGATTGCTTCAGACCAAGGTCTCGTCTCTGTACTTGTCTTACTAGATCTTAGTGCCGCATTTGACACAATTGACCATCAAATTCTGCTACAGAGACTGGAACATTCAATTGGCCTTAAAGGTT
Organism: Cephalopholis sonnerati; assembly: GCA_019142605.1. NCBI lineage: Eukaryota > Metazoa > Chordata > Actinopteri > Perciformes > Serranidae > Cephalopholis > Cephalopholis sonnerati. Next base: position 838,163 of record JAGQAX010000008.1, read on the forward strand.
CTACACTAAGCTGGTTTAAATCGTACTTATCCGATCGCTTTCAGTTTGTTCACGTTCATAATGAATCATCTTCACATACTAAATTTTGTTTTGGAGTACCTCAAGGTTCAGTGCTCGGACCAATTCTATTCACGCTATATATGCTTCCCTTAGGTAACATCATTCGAAATCACTCTGTAAATTTCCATTGCTATGCGGATGATACACAGTTGTATTTATCGATAAAACCAGAAGAAACGGATCAATTAACTAAATTTCAGAAATGCCTTAAAGATATAAAAACCTGGATGAGCACCAATTTCCTGATGTTAAATTCAGACAAAACTGAAGTTATTGTTCTTGGCCCCAAACAGCTCAGAAACTCTTTATCTGATGATATAGTTTCTCTGGATGGCATTGCTCTGGGCTCTAGCACTACCGTAAGAAACCTCGGCGTAATATTTGATCAAGATTTGTCTTTTAACTCCCATTTAAAACAAATGTCTCGGACTGCATTTTTTCATCTGCGTAATATTGCAAAAATTAGGCCTATCCTGTCACTAAAAGATGCTGAAAAATTGGTCCATGCGTTTGTTACCTCGAGGCTGGATTACTGTAATTCTCTATTATCAGGTAGCTCTAATAAGTGCCTGAAAACTCTCCAGCTAATCCAGAACGTGGCGGCACGTGTACTGACAGGAACTAAGAGACGAGATCATATTTCTCCTGTTTTAGCTTCTCTGCACTGGCTCCCGGTAAAATCCAGAATTGAATTTAAAATCCTTCTCTTAACTTACAAAACTCTAAATGATCAGGCTCCATCATATCTTAGAGAGCTCATAGTGCCCTATTATCCCACCAGAACACTGCGCTCTGAGAATGCAGGGGTACTTGTGGTCCCTAAAGTCTCCAAAAGTAGAACAGGAGCCAGAGCCTTCAGCTATCAGGCTCCTCTTTTGTGGAATCAGCTTCCTGTTTCGGTCCGGGAGGCAGACACCGTCTCCACTTTTAAGACTAGACTTAAGACTTTCCTTTTTGATAAAGCTTATAGTTAGGGCTGGCTCAGGCCTGTCTTGGACCAGCCCCTAGTTAGGGTGACATAGGCCTAGTCTGCCGGGGGACCTCCTATAATACACCGAGCCCCTTCTCTCCTTCTCTCTCTCTCTCTCTCCCTTGCTAGTATTCATGTCCTGTTAATGCATCTCTCTAACCCGGGCCTACTGCATGTCACTAACTCGGCTTGTTCTCCGGAGCCTTTGTGCTCCACTGCCTCGCAGGTTAACTCGTACCGCAGCTGTGCCTGGATGATGTGTCGTGGTTGTGCTGCTGCCGTGGTCCTGCCTGATGCCTCCCACTGCTGCTGTTACTATTAGTCATACCTGTACTATTATACACATATCATTATTGTCACATACATATATAATCATATTATTAATATAATAATCATATTATTAATATAATATCTGTTTCTCCTTATGTCTCATTGTGTCATATGGATTACTGTTAATTCATTATATTGATCTGTTCTGTACAACATCTATTGCTCGTCTGTCCGTCCTGGAAGAGGGATCCCTCCTTCAGTCGCCCTTCCTGAGGTTTCTACCATTTTTTTCTCCCCGTTAAAGGGGTTTTTTTTGGGGAGTTTTTCCTTAGCCGCTGTGAGGGTCCTAAGGACAGAGGGATGTTGTATGCTGTAAAGCCCTCTGAGGCAAATTGTGATTTGTGATATTGGGCTTTATAAATAAAATTGATTGATTGATTGAACTATAATTTTTATAAGAAAAAAATGCAAAATGACATGAAATGCAAGAGATGTAGGGCTCTGCATTAACATTTACCCGGGGCAAGTTAGCTCTGTGTTTGGGTAATGTAAAGTGGAATGCCTCATGCATTACTCCAATTTAGCAAGTAAAAAATAAATGGGATGTCTAATGTAACATTAACTGAAAATAAACTGCATACTGTATCCCTGAAGCAGAGTTTTTCCAGCTGAGCTGCATGCACAAGTCCATCTCACTACCAAGTGTTGAAAAGGTCTGATGAAAAAAATCGGAGATAGTGGACATTACAGGAGTTAACTCTGGGGTTGACACTTGAGCTGTTTCTCAATTGCAAGGAAGGATCTTCATATGGGCGGAGTTGAAGGATGCTACGTCATCAACCTCCGCCAAAGGACTGTTCCAATGTCAAGGATCCTCCCAAGTTTCACGAAGGACTGAGTTCTTTTTTTTGGCGAAATTCGGAGGATGCATGTGTGGATCCTCCGCGGGTATAAAATCCCCACAATGCTTTGCACACAATTTGGTGGAGGTGAGGGCGGGGCTTCTTCAATGAAACCTGTGCCAGCAGAGCTCGGCAGGACTCATATAAATATGTCATTTATTTGGATTAATGTCTCCAGGAGTTTTTATTGTACAAGCGTGAAAAAAATATTGACAGAAACCTCATAATTTACACTCTCCACTGTGTTCACAGCCGAATGAGATTTTTTTTTAAATGACAGGATTTAGATAAAACATCAGAGTTTTTAAACAAATCATTTACAGTGGAGATGGAGTGTCCCCCTCCCCTCCTCCCCCCACTATTCACATGATAAGGACATGATAACTGTGCTCATTCTTTGGGTTTCAATTGGTCAATTGTTGTATTTTTGGGGGAATCGTGGTGAGAATGACCAGAGTAAAGACATCAGAATATCCTGCAGGTCAAAGCATCACTCATTATTTTGAGGTGAACTTATTTCAGAGGATTACATGGCGGTATCAGGTACAATCATGCGCGATCAGCTGTTTCAGATCAGCTCGGCTCATCAGATCAGATCTGCTATTCATATTACTGTAATTGAATTTGTGCTGATACACATAAAATCTAGAAGACTTTGGAATCACAGTGTGATTCTGTGTGTAAGTCTGTTTATATACTGTCGATGCTGTGGTGATGTAGGACCTTTTTCAGCTGTTGAGGTTAACTGCACTCTGTAAAGGGATTAGGGTGTGAATGTGTGTGAGAATGTGTGTGTGTGTTTATTTTCCATAAAAGTCACATGACTCTGAAAATGCCACTTATATTTGTTCAAAGTGTACAACAACATTAGAGAGAATCAAAATTCCCACAGTACCCTGAAACCCCATCAGTCCAAAGAGGGCTAATGACGCACACCTGGGGACACTTGGTAGCCTGTTCCAATGTGTGTTCACTGGATGCTAGGGAGGACTCTTGCCTTGCCTCTGCAGGATCCTTCCTTGGGAGGACCTGTCCTCCCAAGGAAGGATCCTTGCAATTGAGAAATACCAATGGTGTTTCTCAATTGCAAATATAAGTGGCATTTTCAGAGTCATGTGACTTTTATGGAAAATATATTTCTGGATTCCACTTAAAGAATAAAAATCAGGTCGGCTAAATGACATTTTGTAAAAGGTGTTTTTAGAATTCCTCTACAGTGTATAAAAACTGACCTTACCCATTGTGCTGAATGTTTAGGTCAGTTGATGTGTTTCTGTAAAGTCTTATGAATGTATGAAGCATTAAAACTTTCATCTGCTCACTTGATTTGTACAATTAAATAGCTATCTAAAATGTGTCCTCTTTTGGGAAGAGTTGGCAGTGGGAAGGTTAATCCTTCTTTTCACCGAATATGCAAAAGGTGCTTTTTACAGGTGAGGCCAGGTAAAGCCCCCCCACACACACATTCTCACCGACACATTCTCTCCCTAATCCCTTTTCAGAGTGTAGTAAACACAGCAGCTGAAAAAAGTCCTAAATCACCACAGCATCTACAGTATATAAACAGACTTACGCACAGAATCACACTCTGACTCCAAAGTGTTCTAGATTTTATGTGTGTATCACGACAAATGCAGCTACAGTAATATGAATAGTGGATATGATCTGATGAGCCGAGCTGATCTGAAACAGCTGATCGCGCATGATTGTACCTGATACCGCCATGTAATCCTCTGAAATAAGTTCACCTCAAAACAAATGAGTGATGCTTTGACATGCAGGATATTCTAATGTGTTTACTCTGGTCATTCTCACCACGAGTCCCCCCAAAAATACACCAATTGAAACCAAAAGAATGAGCGCAGTTATCATGTCCTTATCATGTGAATAGTGGGGGCAAGAGGGTAGGGGGACACTTAGTGCTCCATCTCCACTGTAAATGATTTGTTTGAAAACTTTTATGTTTTATCTAAATCCCGTTATTAAAAAAAATGTCATTCGGCTGTGAACACAGTGGAGAGTGTGAAGTACGAGGTTTCTGTCAATATTTTTTGTCACGCTTGTCCAATGAAAACTCCTGGCAACATTACTCCAAATAAATGACATATTTATATGAGTCCTGCCGAGCTCTGCTGGTGCAGGTTTCATTGAAGAGGCCCCGCCCTCACCTCCACCAAATTGTGTGCAAAGCATTGTGGGGATTTTATACCCGCGGAGGATCCACACATGCATCCTTCGAATTTCGCTGAAAGAAGTACTCAGTCCTTCATGAAACTTGGAAGGATCCTTGACATTGGAACAGTCCTTCGGCGGAGGTCGATGACGTAGCATCCTTCAAATCCGCCCATTTCAGGATCCTTCCTTGCAATTGAGAAACACCTACTATTATAGGTGGCATAATGTTACTAAAGTTAATTATCTATATAGATTTTCTTAAATGAGTAATTTGTCCCTTTTTAAGTGGACATCCAGTCAGTTTTGAAGGTAAATGTAGTCAACTGAAGCAATGAAGCCCTCAGTCCATGCTGTTACTCCAGTGCCTACATGTACAAGTATGCATTGCAACTAAGCTCCTGATGCTCAGTTCCCAAATACTCCCCAAACCTGCCCAGCACGTGGAGGTAGGCATCTTAAACTTGGCTCTGTTTACAAAAAGTTAAGGTGTCTGAAATAACATACTTCAGTGTTGAACTTGAACACCAGAAAAAGAAACGACATGAGCACTAGTTTTATGAACTTTTATTATAAAAAAGAAAACACGCCAAAATTGTCATGGCTACTTAGTCCACTGTTCCAACTATCACCAACTCCAGTTTGGTTAAAATAAAACCCTCAATACACCAAGTATGATGTGAATCGCTCTACATGCTATATCTTCCTACTGTCTTTCAGCTGACGGTGTAGCAGTGGCTCTGTCATTTTTTGGAGACAGGAGCAAAGTAAAACTAGAACTGCAAGCAGTTATGATAGGGGGCCATGCCTCTCAGCGTGACTGGCCCCCAGGTCTCGTGGAGCCCACGGAAGTCGGCCCCTAAGGACGACTTTTTTCTTTTGATAACTTTTGATCAGGCACATCTGGAGATTGTATGTGCAAACTTTCGTGAAGATGGACCTTAAACGCTAGGAGGAGTTCGAAAAAGTAGGTTTTTGATGTATAGTGACTTACAAAGAGAAATGTGCAGTGGGAGTGGGCGTGGCCTATGTCAGAAGATGCGACGCTATTTAGGGAACACGTGGATATGAAGTTTATGAAGATGTGATTTAAAATGTGGAAGTTACAGGCCAAAATGCGTTTGCAGCTGTTATAGCGCCACCTAGTGTAGTAGACACACAATTGTTTCTATGGGTGGTCTGTATGCTGTTCTATATATAGCCTATCAATTTCATAGCCCTCAGCATAATACTTGAGCTGAAATAAATGTTTGTTGTTTATCTTGTAATAAGCCACGCCCACTTTGACCAGTCGTGATGAACCTCAAGACATGGCCTCAGGAGTGGCCCAGCATCATACCCACCAAATTTCGTAAAACTCGGTGAAGCCATTTATATGATATTAATTTTCCATATTTGCAGCGCCCCCTAGTGGCCAACATTAGCCACATTTGGCTCACATGCTCACAGGCACAGGTCAAGCAAGGATCTGAGATTTGGTGTTGTTAGCATGTATTTTGACCGAGATATACCACAGTTCGCCTTTTTGTAGCTAGCTAGAAAAATTTGTTTGTTAATAATTTGCGCATATTTTGACCAATCAAAATTCCTGTGATAACTTTAGATCAGGTCCAGTCAAAGACTGTACCTGCCAAGTTTCACGCTGAACGGACAAAACCCTAAGGAGGAGTTCGAAAAAGTACGTTTTCCAGGTTTTGCGCATTTGCAAAAAAAATTTTAGGCGGAAATGGGCGTGGCCCCTTCCAGGTGATTCAGCGCTATTCAGGGAATGTGGTGATATGAGGTTTTTGAATGTGCGACACATGATCTGGGAGTTATAGCCTAAAATACATTGAAAATGAGTAGGGGGCGCTACTGAGCCATTTTTTTTCACGTTGTCATGAAACCCCTACCATATGTAAATTTTCACCACTTCTGACGAGTCTGTGAAGTTTCATGAGTTTTCGAGTATGTTACGGCCCCCAAAAAGGCAGTTGATTTCGGATAAGAAGAAGAGGACTAATAACTAGGGGGCGTTATGACTATCACAGAACTTTGTCATGTAGACGTGTTCAGTGTGGGACTATTATGAATCATGTGAAGTTTGGTGAAGATTGGACAATGTGTCCCAAAATTATAGCAATTTCGTGTTTCATGGCGAGACATCAAACTTCGCCGCCACCTGACGGCCAAACCGTTTAACTGTGGAAAAATCTTTTAATAACTTTTGATCACAACCTTGTCTAGATCACACACAGTGATTTTGAAGTCATTCTGATTAATCCTGTAGGAGGAGTTCGTTAAAATACAACATGTGGAAAACGCCAAAAATAGCATCAAAATTCAAAATGGCCGACTTCCTGTTGGGTATGGCCAGTGGGTCCAAGAGACTTTTTTGTGCGTCTCGGTGTGATACATGCGTGTACCAATTTTCGTGCATGTCGGTGACACGTGCGGCAGGGGCTGATGTTTAAAGGGCGTGGTCAAGTCATTTGGCCACGCCCATCAACGAAACTCATATCACATGTTCAAGCCTGGACTGTTAACACACATGTGAAGTTTCAGGCAGATATGACCAAGGACACAGAAGTTAATGTCATTAAAGCCATTTTCAACGCGTTTTGGCGAATTTTCGACTTCGCCGCCCTCTGGGCGGAACACCGTTTGACGCCTAGTCACAATCTTCATAATGTAGCATTACCAACGTCTTGAGGTCTGTCTGACCAAATTTGAGTTGCATATGGTGAACGTGGTCAGAGCTGCACGTCAAAGTCTATAAACATCGCTTTTCCTGTCGCCAGCAGGGGGCGCTAGGGTAATTACAAAATTTCTGCATGTAGACGTGTTCAGGGCGGGAATATTATGAATCATGTGAAGTTTGGTGCAGATCGGACGATTAATGCCAAAGTTATAGCAATTTCGTTTTTCATGGCGAGACAAACTTCAAACTTCAAACTTCGCCGCCAAAAAGCCGATTCCGTGTTCGACCGGTAGCGGATCTTTGAATAACTTTTGATCACAAACTTATCTAGTTGGTACACGGCGATTTTGAAGCCGTTTTGATTAATCGTGTAGGAGGAGTTCGTCAAACTATGACACGTGGTAAAACGCCAAAAATGGCCGCTAAATTCAAAATAGCCAACTTCCTGTTGGGCGTGGCCTATGGCTCCAAGAGACTTTTTTGTGCGGCTCGGCATGTTCTACATGTGTACCGATTTTCGTGCAGATCCGTGAAAATTGATGAGGAGGGCGCTGTTTATAAGGAGATTGCTCTTTAATGGGCGTGGCCTAGCCATTTTGACCCGTCCATTGCCGCGAACCCTAAAATACGTAAATTTACACCGCGACTGATGCGACCGCCAAATTTCAGGAGTTTTTGAGCATGTTAAAACCTCCAAATAAGCGATTTACTTTTGTCGTAATAATAATAATAATAATAATTAAAGCTGCAAGCAGCGTTGAGCGGGCCCTCGCACCCCACGCAACTCGGGGCCTGGCGCGGCCGCCACCGTGTCGCCAGAGGTCGACCGGCAGACGAGGCGCTGAATGTTCGCCTCCTTCGGACAGTGTAGGAACCAATGCGTTGCGACTTCCCGTCTCCACTGGGTGGCGCTATGACTCTGACTCCTGAGCGTCATGTGGGTGTGTTCATGCCAGGACTATTATCATACATTTGAAGTTTGGAGCAGATTCGACCATTAGATCCCATGTTATAGCAATATCGTGTTTCATGGTGAGACATCAAGTGTCGACGCCATGTCACAGCCACACCGTTCCATGCTGAGCAATTCTCTTAATATGTTTTGATCACACACTTGTGTAGATGGTACACACCAGTTTTGGAGTTAATTGATTCATTTCTGGAGGAGGAGATCATTAAAATACAACACGTGGAAAACGCCAAAAATGACTGTAAATTTCAAAATGGCCGACTTCCTGTCGGGTGTGGCCTATATGTGCAAGAGGCTTTTTTGTGCGTCTGGACACGATACATGTGCATACTGATTTTCGTGCACGTCGGTGAAAGTTGTTATGGGGGACGCTGCACTTTAAGGGGCGTGGCCAAGCCATACGGCCACGCTTATTGATGAAAGTCATACTATACATTCAGGTCTGGACTGTTAACAAACATGTGAAGTTTGGTGAAGAATGGACAATGTATGCCAAAGTTATACTAATTTCGTGTTTTATGGCGAGACATCAAACTTCGCCGCCACCTGACAGCCAAAGCGTTTAACATAGGGAAAATCGTATGATAACTTTTGATCATCAAGTGGTCTAGTTGATGCATGCCAAATTTGAAGCCGATCCGATGAATCATGTAGGAGGAGATAGAAAAAGTATGAGGAGTGCAAATCGCCCAATCTGGCGTCAAATTCAAAATGGCTGACTTCCTGTTGGGTGTAGCCAATGGGTCCAAGAAGGTTTTTTGTGCGTCTGGATGTGATACATATGTGTACCAATTTTCATGCATGTCGGTGAAACGTGCCGCAGGGGCTGATGTTTAAAGGGTGTGGCCAAGCCATTTGGCCACGCCCATCAACGAAATTCACATGACATTGTCAGGGCTGGACTCTTAAAACACATGTGAAGTTTCAGGCAGATATGCCCAAGGACACTGAAGTTAAGGCCACTTTCCTACGTTTTGGCGAAGCATCGACTTCGCCGCCCTCTGGGCGCAACGCCGTTTGACGATACGTCACAATCTTCATCATGTAGCATTAACAACGTGTTGAGGCCTTTCGGACCAAATTTGAGTTGGATATGCTGAACGTGCTCAGAGCTGCACCTCAAAGTGTAAAAAATCACTTTTCCTGTCGCCAGCAGGGGGCGCTTTGAGAACAGGGGAATTTTTTGATGTAGACGTGTTCAGGGCGGGACTACGATCATACCCAGCAAGTTTTGTGCCGATCGGACTTATCATGCCCAAGTAATAGCACTTTTGTTTTTTGGGGGTATTTTTGGCGAGACGTCAAACTTCGCCGCCACCTGACGGCCAAACCGTTTAACGTAGGGAAAATCGTATGATAACTTTTGATCATCACGTGGTCTAGTTCCAGCACGCCAAATTTGAAGCCGATCCAATGAACCGTGTAGGAGGAGATAGCTCTGAGAGAATTCTTAGAAATCGCCAAAATCGGTAAAAAAATGAATATTCAAATCAAAATAGCCGGCTTCCTGTTGGTTTTAGAAAAAAGTCCAACTACGCATTTTCGTGCGTCTTGGGATGATACACGACCTCCCCGAATTTCGTGGAATTTGGTCAAACGGGCTTCCGGTGGGAGCCGATTGAAATTTTCTAGGGGGCGCCATTTCGCCATTTTGCAACGGGCATCGTTTAAATTTAGCGTACACATAAATTTTCACCAAGACGAATGTGCATGCCAAATTTGGTGAGTTTTCGAATATGTTAAAGCCCCCAAAAATGCGTTTAAAGTCGCGGAAAAAAATAATAATAATAATAATAATCCTTAGGAAAACAATAGGGTCCTCGCACGGTACGTGCTCGGGCCCTAATTAAAGCTGCAAGCAGCGTTGAACGGGCCCTCGCACCCCACGCAACTCGGGGCCTGGCGCGGCCGCCACCGTGTCGCCAGAGGTCGACCGGCAGACGAGGCGCTGAATGTTCGCCTCCTTCGGACAGTGTAGGAACCAATGCGTTGCGACTTCCCGTCTCCACTGGGTGGCGCTATGACTCTGACTCCTGAGCGTCATGTGGGTGTGTTCATGCCAGGACTATTATCATACATGTGAAGTTTGGAGCAGATTCGACCATTAGATCCCATGTTATAGCAATATCGTGTTTCATGGTGAGACATCAAGTGTCGACGCCATGTCACAGCCACACCGTTCCATGCTGAGCAATTCTCTTAATGTGTTTTGATCACACACTTGTGTAGATGGTACACACCAGTTTTGGAGTTAATTGATTCATTTCTGGAGGAGGAGATCATTAAAATACAACACGTGGAAAACGCCAAAAATGACTGTAAATTTCAAAATGGCCGACTTCCTGTCGGGTGTGGCCTATCCGTGCAAGAGGCTTTTTTGTGCGTGTGGATGTTATACATGTGTCTACCAAGTTTCGTGCATATCAGTGAGACGTCCTATGGTGGTTATTTGTGCGAATGGGCGTGGCCAATCCATTTAGCCACGCCTATTAACGAAATTCATAACATATGTTCTGGGTTGGACTGTCAATATACCTGTGAAGTTTCACACAGATCTGACCAAGTACAGTGAAGTTATTGCCACTTCCTGTTTCATGGCGAGACGTCAAAATTCAACCTCCCACAACTGGCGTGCCCTTTAGATTCTGCGAGACCTTTTAATAACTTTTGATCAGGAAGTGTTCTAGATGGTAATCGGTAATTTTGAAGCCGTTCTGATGAATTCTGTAGGAGGAGTTCGTTAAAATACGATGCGTGCGCGACACCAAAAATGACCATGACATTCAAAATGGCCGACTTCCTGTTGAATTTAGCCTAGAGGTCCAAGAGACTTTTTTGTTTGTCTGGGGGTGATGGAGATGTGTACCAATTTTTGTGCATATCGGTGAGACGTCCTATGGAAGTAATTCATATGAGTGGGCGTGGCCAAGCCATATGGCCACGCCCATTGACGAAATTCATATCACATATTCAGGGCTGGACTGTTGACACACATATGAAGTTTCAGGTGGATATCATCAAAAACACCAAAGTTAAGGCCATTTTTATGCATTTTGGCGAAGGGTCGACTTCGCCGCCCTCCGGATGGAACGCCGTTTGACGACAGTCAAAATTCTTCATCATGGAGCATTACCAACATGTTAAGGCCTTTCTGACCAAATTTGAGTTGAATATGGTAAATGTGGTCAGAGCAGCACCTCAAAGTGTAAAACATGGTATTTCCTGTTGCCAGCAGGGGGCGCTATGACAATTACTGAATTTTTTGATGTAGATGTGTTCAGGGCGGGACTATTATCCATCATGTGAAGTTTGGTGCAGATAGGATCATCTACACCAAAGTTGTAGTAGTTGTAGTATAATTTCGTGTTTTTTGGCGAGATATCCAAATTGACCCTTCCGCAGCGACCGCGCCCTTCGACGTGACGAAGATCTTTTAATAATAAATTGATCCCACTGTAGTCGAGCACGCACAGGTAAATTTTTAAGTCAATCCGATAAAATCTGTAGGACGAGTTCGCTCAAGTACAACGTGTGGAAATGGCCAAAAATGACCTTATTTTGAAAAAACAATTCAAAATGGCCGACTTCCTGTTTGGTTTAGGGTGTCGCTCCAAGAGGCTTTTTTGTGCGTCCCGGGATGATACATATGTGTACCAAATTTCATACGCCTAGGGCAAAGTTAAAGCAGGGGGCTTCGATTTTGAAAACTGTTAGGGGGCGCCATTGAGCCATTTTGCCACGCCCCTTTGTAACAACCATAAAATATCGAAATTTTCACCAGACGTGACGAGTGTGCAAATTTTCCTGACTTTTTGGGCATGTTCAGGCCCTCAAAAATGCGATCAAAGGTTTAAAAGAAAAATAATAAGAATAATTTTTATGATTTCAATAGGGCTCTCGCACGGTTCGTGCTCGGGCCCTAATTAAAGCTGCAAGCAGCGTTGAACGGGCCCTCGCACCCCACGCAACTCGGGGCCTGGCGCGGCCGCCACCGTGTCGCCAGAGGTCGACCGGCAGACGAGTCGCTGAATGTTCGCCTCCTTCGGACAGTGTAAGAACCAATGCGTTGCGACTTCCCGTCTCCACTGGGTGGCGCTATGACTCTGACTCCTGAGCGTCATGTGGGTGTGTTCATGCCAGGACTATTATCATACATGTGAAGTTTGGAGCAGATTCGACCATTAGATCCCATGTTATAGCAATATCGTGTTTCATGGTGAGACATCAAGTGTCGACGCCATGTCACAGCCACACCGTTCCATGCTGAGCAATTCTCTTAATATGTTTTGATCACACACTTGTGTAGATGGTACACACCAGTTTTGGACTTAATTGATTCATTTCTGGAGGAGGAGATCATTAAAATACAACACGTGGAAAACGGCAAAAATGACTGTACATTTCAAAATGGCCGACTTCCTGTCGGGTGTGGCCTATATGTGCAAGAGGCTTTTTTGTGCGTCTGGACACGATACATGTGCATACTGATTTTCGTGCACGTCGGTGAAAGTTGTTATGGGGGACGCTGCACTTTAAGGGGCGTGGTCAAGCCATACGGCCACGCTTATTGATGAAACTCATACTATACATTCAGGTCTGGACTGTTAACAAACATGTGACGTTTGGTGAAGAATGGACAATGTATGCCAAAGTTATACTAATTTCGTGTTTTATGGCGAGACATCAAACTTCGCCGCCACCTGACGGCCAAACCGTTTAACTGTGGAAAAATCTTTTAATAACTTTTGATCACAACCTTGTCTAGATCACACACAGTGATTTTGAAGTCATTCTGATTAATCCTGTAGGAGGAGTTCGTTAAAATACAACATGTGGATAACGCCAAAAATAGCATCAAAATTCAAAATGGCCGACTTCCTGTTGGGTATGGCCAGTGGGTCCAAGAGACTTTTTTGTGCGTCTCGGTGTGATACATGCGTGTACCAATTTTCGTGCATGTCGGTGACACGTGCCGCAGGGGCTGATGTTTAAAGGGCGTGGTCAAGTCATTTGGCCACGCCCATCAACGAAACTCATATCACATGTTCAAGCCTGGACTGTTAACACACATGTGAAGTTTCAGGCAGATATGACCAAGGACACAGAAGTTAATGTCATTAAAGCCATTTTCAACGCGTTTTGGCGAATTTTCGACTTCGCCGCCCTCTGGGCGGAACACCGTTTGACGCCTAGTCACAATCTTCATAATGTAGCATTACCAACGTCTTGAGGTCTGTCTGACCAAATTTGAGTTGCATATGGTGAACGTGGTCAGAGCTGCACGTCAAAGTCTAAAAACATCGCTTTTCCTGTTGCCAGCAGGGGGCGCTAGGGTAATTACAAAATTTCTGCATGTAGACGTGTTCAGGGCGGGAATATTATGAATCATGTGAAGTTTGGTGCAGATCGGACGATTAATGCCAAAGTTATAGCAATTTCGTTTTTCATGGCGAGACAAACTTCAAACTTCAAACTTCGCCGCCAAAAAGCCGATTCCGTGTTCGACGGGTAGCGGATCTTTGAATAACTTTTGATCACAAACTTATCTAGTTGGTACACGGCGATTTTGAAGCCGTTTTGATTAATCGTGTAGGAGGAGTTCGTCAAAATATGACACGTGGTAAAAAGCCAAAAATGGCCGCTAAATTCAAAATAGCCAACTTCCTGTTGGGCGTGGCCTATGGCTCCAAGAGACTTTTTTGTGCGGCTCGGCATGATCTACATGTGTACCGATTTTCGTGCAGATCCGTGAAAATTGATGAGGAGGGCGCTGTTTATAACGAGATTGCTCTTTAATGGGCGTGGCCTAGCCATTTTGACCCGTCCATTGCCACAAACCCTAAAATACGTAAATTTACACCGCGACTGATGCGACCGCCAAATTTCAGGAGTTTTTGAGCATGTTAAAACCTCCAAATAAGCGATTTACTTTTGTCGTAATAATAATAATTAAAGCTGCAAGCAGCATTGAACGGGCCCTTGCACCCCACGCAACTCGGGGCCTGGCGCGGCCGCCACCGTCTCGCCAGACGTCGACCGGCAGACGAGGCGCTGAATGTTTGCCTCCTTCGGACAGTGTAGGAACCAATGCGTTGCGACTTCCCGTCTCCACTGGGTGGCGCTATGACTCTGACTCCTGAGCGTCATGTGGGTGTGTTCATGCCAGGACTATTATCATACATGTGAAGTTTGGAGCAGATTCGACCATTAGATCCCATGTTATAGCAATATCGTGTTTCATGGTGAGACATCAAGTGTCAACGCCATGTCACAGCCACACCGTTCCATGCTAAGCAATTCTCTTAATATGTTTTGATCACACACTTGTGTAGATGGTACACACCAGTTTTGGAGTTAATTGATTCATTTCTGGAGGAGGAGATCATTAAAATACAACACGTGGAAAACGCCAAAAATGACTGTAAATTTCAAAATGGCCGACTTCCTGTTGGGTGTGGCCTATCCATGCAAGAGGCTTTTTTGTGCGTGTGGATGTTATACATGTGTCTACCAAGTTTCGTGCATATCAGTGAGACGTCCTATGGTGGTTATTTGTGTGAATGGGCGTGGCCAATCCATTCAGCCACGCCTATTAACGAAATTCATAACATATGTTCTGGGTTGGACTGTCAATATACCTGTGAAGTTTCACACAGATCTGACCAAGTACAGTGAAGTTATTGCCACTTCCTGTTTCATGGAGAGACGTCAAAATTCAACCTCCCACAACTGGCGTGCCCTTTAGATTCTGCGAGACCTTTTAATAACTTTTGATCAGGAAGTGTTCTAGATGGTAATCGGTAATTTTGAAGCTGTTCTGATGAATTCTGTAGGAGGAGTTCGTTGAAATACGATGCGTGCGCGACACCAAAAATGACCATGACATTCAAAATGGCCGACTTCCTGTTGAATTTAGCCTAGAGGTCCAAGAGACTTTTTTGTTTGTCTGGGGGTGATGGAGATGTGTACCAATTTTTGTGCATATCGGTGAGACGTCCTATGGAAGTAATTCATATGAACAGGCGTGGCCAAGCCATATGGCCACGCCCATTGACGAAATTCATATCACATATTCAGGGCTGGACTGTTGACACACATATGAAGATTCAGGTGGATATCATCAAAAACATCAAAGTTAAGGCCATTTTTATGCATTTTGGCGAAGGGTCGACTTCGCCGCCCTCCGGATGGAACGCCGTTTGACGACAGTCAAAATTCTTCATCATGGAGCATTACCAACATGTTGAGGCCTTTCTGACCAAATTTGAGCTGGATTTGCTGAACGTGCTCAGAGCTGGACCTCAAAGTCTAAAACATCGCTTTTTCTGTCACCAGCAGGGGGCGCTATGCAAATTTCAATATTTCTGCATGTAGACGTCTTCAGGGCGGGACTATTATGAATCCTGGGGAGTTTGGTATCATTCGGACTATTAATGCCAAAGTTATAGCAATATCGTTTTTCATGGCGAGACATCAAACTTCGCCGCCACGCCCAGGTCAGGTTGTTTGGAGTTTACGTAATCCGTTAATAACTTTTGATCACAAACTAGTCTAGTTGGTGCACAGCAATTTTGAAGCCGTTCTGATTATTCCTGTAGGAGGAGTTCGTTAAAATACAACACGTGGAAAACGCCAAAAATGGCCGGTCAACGGCAAATATCTCACTTCCTGTTAGGTTTAGCCTATGTGTCCCTATGACCTTTTTTGTGCGTCTCAGCATGATCTACATGCGTACCGATTTTCGTGCAGATCCGTGAAACCTGCCGAGTAGGGTGCACTTTAAGGGGCGTGGCCTAGCCATTTTGACCCGCCCACCTCCACGAACCCTAAAATACCTAAATTTACACCGCGACTGATGCGCATGTCAAAATTGGCGTGTTTTGGAATATGTTCAGGCCTCCAAATAAGCGATTTACTTTTGTCGTAATAATAATAATAATTCCTGCAATTTCAATAGGGTCCTCTCACGGACGTGCTCGGGCCCTAATAATTCCTTCAATTTCAATAGGGTCCTCGCACGGTACGTGGTCGGGCCCTAATAATAATAATTAAAGCTGCAAGCAGCATTGAACGGGCCCTCGCACCTTCACGCAACTCGAGGGTGCTGGCAGGACGCCAGCTCATGCCGCCCTTCATTCCTGTCCACGGCAGATCCCTTACGCAGGACGTCATATCCCTCAAATCATATGAAGACATGTAATTTTGCCAGTAGGTGGCGCTGTACTAATAACCAAGTATTGGCATATAGATGTATTCAGGGCAGGATTGTCATCAATCCTGTGAAGTTTGCGGAAGATTGGAACATGTATGGTGAAGTTGCAAACCAGTTACAAGCAAATTCAAATTGGCCGACTTCCTGTTGGGTTTGGCACATGGCTGCAAGAGGCTTTTTTATACGTCTTTCAGTGATGCATGTGCGTACCAAGTTTCATAGATGTAGGTCAAACCAGCTTCGGGGGCTGTTTCGTAGAAAATTTGTAGGGGGCGCTGTTGAGCCATGTTGGCATATCAGAGCCGAAAAATCACATCAGAAAATGCATATTGGATCCTGTCATATGTGTGTCAAGTTTCATGACATTACAAGCATCCCTTACCCGTCAAAAACAACTTCGTGTTTTATGGCGAATAAGGCGTTGCCACGGTGACCAAACATCACCAAGCTTTACAGCTGGCCTCAGGAGTGACTCCACATCATGCTCGCCAAATTTCATGCGAATCGATGAATTTTATGTCACTTGATTTTTCTCTGATTATAGCGCCCCCTATTGGCTAATTTCTGC
Source organism: Cephalopholis sonnerati (assembly GCA_019142605.1). Lineage (NCBI taxonomy): Eukaryota > Metazoa > Chordata > Actinopteri > Perciformes > Serranidae > Cephalopholis > Cephalopholis sonnerati. The sequence goes on from JAGQAX010000008.1 coordinate 854,967, forward strand.
CAAATTGGGCTAGGATCGTCTGGATGACGTCTGAAAGAAGTGAATTGAGTTTGACATTGATATCTTTTACTTTGACAAAAATATGCAAAGGTATGTGTTTTTTAGCTAGCAGAAAAAAACTGTTTATTTTTAGCTAGCCTAATTTTTGGAGTAGCAAAATTCTTTTGATAACTTTTGGTCAGGCCAGTCTGGAGATTGCATGTGCAAAGTTTTGTGAAGATGGAGATTAAACGCTAGGAGGAGTTCGAAAAAGTAGGTTTTTGATGTATAGTAAATTACAAAGAGAAATTTGCAGTGGGAGTGGGCGTGGCCTATGTCAGAAGATGCGACACTATTTAGGGAACACGTGGATATAAAATTTATGAAGATGTGATTTAAAATGTGGAAGTTACAGGCCAAAATGCGTTTGTATCTCTTATAGCGCCACCTAGTGGAGGAGACGCACAATTTTTGCTATGGTTGGTCTGTATGCTATTCTCTATATACCCTGTGAATTTCACAGCCCTCAGCATAATACTTGGGCTGAAATAAATGTTTGTTTTTTATCTTGTAATAAGCCACGCCCACTTTTACCAGTCGTGACTACCTTCAAGATATGGCGTCAGGACAGGCCCAGCATAATACTCACCAAATTTCATAAATATCGGTGCAGCCATTTACCAGATATAAATTTCCCATATTTGCAGCGCCCCCTAGTGGCCAAAATTAGCTAAATTTGGTTCATTCTCTCACAGGCACATATCAAGCAAGGATCTCAGATTTGGTGTTGTTAGCATTTATTTTGACCGAAATATGCCACCGTTCGCCTTTTTATAGCTAGCTAGAAAAATTTATTCATTAATAATTTGAGCATATTATGACCAATCAAAATTCCTTTGATAACTTTAGATCAGGTCCAGCCGAAGACTGTACTTGCCAAGTTTCATGCTGAACGGACAAAACCCTAAGGAGGAGTTCGAAAAAGTAGGTTGTCCAGTTTTTGCGATGTTGTGAAAAACATGATAGGCAGAAATGGGAGTGGCCCTGCCCAGGTGATTCAGCACTATTCAGGGAATCTGTGGATATGAGGTTTTTGAATGTGTGACATATGGTCTGGGAGTTATAGCCCAAAACACGTTGAAAATGAGTAGGGGGCGCTGTTGAGGCATCTTGGCACATCAAAACACAAAAAGCATAGCAGACAACACAATTTGGGCCTTGTGATGGGTGTGCCAAGTTGCGTGAGTTTTCAAGTATGCCTTGCCCCTCAAAAAGAACCTCGTGTTTTATGGCGAATGAGGTGGCGCCACGGTGACAGCGTTGTACGAAACCTCAAAAGGTTCTGGTTTGATCATCACCAAGGTCTTGGGACTATGGATCCGCAAAATTGAGGTGGGTCGGGTGAACCTGGTAGAAGAGGGACATGAAAGAATGAAAAAAGTAACTTTCTGCCGCCAGTAGGTGGCGCTATGATGCTGATTCAAATTTCCTCTGTAGATGTTTTCAGGGCTGGACTGTTATCATATGTGTGAAGTTTTGGAAAGATATGTCCACGTAGAGTCAAGTTACAGCTACTTTTGTCATCATGGCGAAACATCAAAGTTCCCCGCCACGCCATGGTCACGCCCTTTGACGAAAACTCACAGTATTCAATAGAAAGCATCATCAAGGCCTTATGGATAATTTCCCCAAGTTTGACGTTGATGTGGTCAACTTTGGAGGAGATGTGCTTCAAAGTGTAAAACATGACATTTTCTATTACCAGTAGGGGGCGCTATATTAATCACAAATTATTGACATGTAGATCTCTTCGGAGTGGGACTGTCATCAATCCTGTGAAGTTTGGGGAAGATTGGACAATGTATGCTGGAGTTATAAACTACTTCCTGTGTTATAATACTACTTCCTGTTTGTAGCGAAGTTTGAGGTCCCACAACGGTCACACGGTGTGACGAAAAGTCAATTTTTTTGATAACTTTTGGTCTTCAACTTATGTAGGTGGGACAGACCAAGTTTGAAGTCGATCGGACAAAATCTCTAGGAGGAGATCGTCCATTTACGAGCCCTGCAAATGGCCAAAAATGCATGAAAATTGCACATTCAATTCAAAATGGCCGACTTCCTGTTGGGTTTAGGGCATGGGCTCAAGAGGCTTTTTTGTACGTCTTGGTGTGTTACATATGCCTACCAAGTTTCAGACACGTAGGTTAAACTACCTTCAGGGGCTGTTCCGTAGAATATTTTTAGGGGGCGCTACTGAGCCATTCCTTTGCAGATTATCATGAAACCCCAAAACTTGCCCACTTTTCGCACTTCTGATGAGTCTGTGAAGTTTCATGAGTTTTTGAGGATGTTAAGGTCCCCAAAAAGGCAATTCATTTTAGTTAAGAAAAAGAATAATAATAATTCCTTGCATTTCAATAGGGTCCTCGCACCGCTAGGTGCTCGGGCCCTAATAATAATAATAATAATAATAATAATAATAATCCTAAGGAAAACAATAGGGTCCTCGCACGGTACGTGCTCGGGCCCTAATAATAATCCTAAGGAAAACAATAGGGTCCTCGCACGGTACGTGCTCGGGCCCTAATAATCCTAAGGAAAACAATAGGGGCCTCGCACGGTACGTGCTCGGGCCCTAATTAAAGCTGCAAGCAGCGATGAACGGGCCCTCGCACCTTCACGCAACTCGAGGGTGCTGGCAGGACGCCGGCCGATGCGGCCCTTCATTCCTGTCGAAGGCAGACCCCTCACGTTAGAGTTACACGTCATATCCCTCAAATCATACGAGGACATGTTATTTTGCCAGTAGGTGGCGCCGTACTAATAACCAAGTATTAGCGTATAGATGTGTTCAGGGCAGGACTGTCATCAATCCTGTGAAGTTTGGGGAAGATTGGAACATGTATGGTGAAGTTGTGAACCACTTACAAGCAAATTCAAAATGGCGGACTTCCTGTTGGGTTTGGCACATGGTTGCAAGAGCCTTTTTTGTACGTGTTTCAGTGATGCATGTACGTACCAAGTTTCATAGATGTAGGTCAAACCAGCGTCGGGGGCTGCTTTTTTGAAAAATTGTAGGGGGCGCCGTTGAGCCATGTTGGCACATCAAAGCAGATAAATCACATCACACAACACACATCGGAACTTCTTGTATGTGTACCAAGTTTCATGACATTACAAGCATCCCTTACCCCTCAAAAACAACTTTGTGTTTTATGGCGAATAAGGCGTTGCCACAGTGACAGTGTTTGACAAAAACTCAAAAGCTTCTGGTTTGATCATCATCAAGGTCTGGGACTATGTCTCAGCAAAATTGAGGTGGTTGTGGTTAACTTGGTAGAAGACAGACATGAAAGAATGAAAGCAGTAACTTACAGACGCCACTAGGTGGCGCTATGAGGCTGATTAAAAATTTCTCTGTAGATGTTTTCAGGGCTGGACTTTTATCATATGTGTGAAGTTTTGGAAAGATATGTCTATGTAGAGTCAAGCTACACAACTTTTGTTATCATGGCGAAACATCAAAGTTTGCCGCCACGTCATGGCCACGCCCTTTGATGCAAACTTACAGTGTTCACAATAAAACATCTTCTACATGTGACGGATAGACTGACCAAGATTGAGGTGGATCTGGCCAAGTTGTGGGAGTTATACTTCAAAATATAAAACATGAAATTTTCTCTTACCAGTAGGGGGCGCTATATTTATCACAAATTATTCACATGGAGGTCTCTTCAGAGCAGGACTGTCATCAATCCTGTGAAGTTTGGGGAAGATTGGACCATGGATGATGGAGTCATACACAACTTCCTGTTTTGTGGCGAGTCCCCAAAGTTTGAGGCCCTGCCACGGTCACATGGTGTGACAACAAGTCCAGTTTTTGATAACTTTTCTTCATCAATGTCTGGAGGTGGGACAGACCAAGTATGAAGTTGATGGGATAAAATCTGTAGGAGTAGTTACAATTTCGTGATTTATGGCGAAGAAGGCAGGGCCACGGAGACAGCGTTTGACGAAAACCTGAAACGTTTGATAACTTTTCGTCTTCACGGTCTTGGGGTGGGACAGACCGAGTTTGAAGTGGATTGGATAAAAACTCTAGGACAAGTTCGTTCATTTACGTCTACTGGAAATCACCCAAAATGCACAAAAGTGGCACAAGTAAATTCAAAATGGCGGACTTACGGTTGGGTTTGGAGCATAACTCCAAGAGGCTTTTTTGTACGTCTTGGAGTGTTACATATGCCTACCAAGTTTCATACATGTAGGTGAAACCAGCTTCGGGGGCTGCTTCGTCGAAAAATTGTAGGGGGCGCTGTTGAGGCATCTTGGCACATCAAAACACAAAAAGCATAGCAGACAACACAATTTGGGCCTTGTGATGGGTGTGCCAAGTTTCGTGAGTTTTCAAGTATGCCTTGCCCCTCAAAAAGAACCTCGTGTTTTATGGCGAATGAGGTGGCGCCACGGTGACAGCGTTGTACGAAACCTCAAAAGGTTCTGGTTTGATCATCACCAAGGTCTTGGGACTATGGATCCGCAAAATTGAGGTGGGTCGGGTGAACCTGGTAGAAGAAGGACATGAAAGAATGAAAAAAGTAACTTTCTGCCGCCAGTAGGTGGCGCTATGATGCTGATTCAAATTTCCTCTGTAGATGTTTTCAGGGCTGGACTGTTATCATATGTGTGAAGTTTTGGAAAGATATGTCCACGTAGAGTCAAGTTACAGCTACTTTTGTCATCATGGCGAAACATCAAAGTTCCCCGCCACGCCATGGTCACGCCCTTTGACGAAAACTCACAGTATTCAATAGAAAGCATCATCAAGGCCTTATGGATAATTTCCCCAAGTTTGACGTTGATGTGGTCAACTTTGGAGGAGATGTGCTTCAAAGTGTAAAACATGACATTTTCTATTACCAGTAGGGGGCGCTATATTAATCACAAATTATTGACATGTAGATCTCTTCGGAGTGGGACTGTCATCAATCCTGTGAAGTTTGGGGAAGATTGGACAATGTATGCTGGAGTTATAAACTACTTCCTGTGTTATAATACTACTTCCTGTTTGTAGCGAAGTTTGAGGTCCCACAACGGTCACACGGTGTGACGAAAAGTCAATTTTTTTGATAACTTTTGGTCTTCAACTTATGTAGGTGGGACAGACCAAGTTTGAAGTCGATCGGACAAAATCTCTAGGAGGAGATCGTCCATTTACGAGCCCTGCAAATGGCCAAAAATGCATGAAAATTGCACATTCAATTCAAAATGGCCGACTTCCTGTTGGGTTTAGGGCATGGGCTCAAGAGGCTTTTTTGTACGTCTTGGTGTGTTACATATGCCTACCAAGTTTCAGACACGTAGGTTAAACTACCTTCAGGGGCTGTTCCGTAGAATATTTTTAGGGGGCGCTACTGAGCCATTCCTTTGCAGATTATCATGAAACCCCAAAACTTGCCCACTTTTCGCACTTCTGATGAGTCTGTGAAGTTTCATGAGTTTTTGAGGATGTTAAGGTCCCCAAAAAGGCAATTCATTTTAGTTAAGAAAAAGAATAATAATAATTCCTTGCATTTCAATAGGGTCCTCGCACCGCTAGGTGCTCGGGCCCTAATAATAATAATAATAATAATAATAATAATAACTAGAACTGCAAGCAGTTATGATAGGGGGCCAAGCCTCCCCGCGCGACTCGGCCCCCGGATCTCGCGGAGGCCACGGAAGTCGGCCCCGAAGGACGATGGGTTCGGGGCCAGAGTTGGGACGCAGGCCTATGTCTCACCCGCAGTATCGTAATTGTAATGGGATCAGCACTGGAAGTGTGAAAGGCTGAATGTGTGTGTTGTGACAAGTCATGCCCGCTTTGACCAAACATCACTAAGATTTAACTCTGGCCTCAGGAGTGACACCACAACATGCTCGCCAAATTTCGGGCGAATCTGATCCATTTTCATGTCACTTCATGTTTCTCTGTTTATAGCGCCCCCTATTGGCCAATTTCCACCAAATTTGGAGCAAACCCTCTGGTTGACCTCTGAAACAAGTGTTTCGAATTTGACATCAATAGCTTTCACTTTGAAAAAAATATGCAACGATATGTGTTTTTTAGCTAGAAGAAAAAAATAAATTGTTCATAACTACCGCATTTTCTGGAGTAGCAAAATTCTTTTGATAACTTTTCATCACGCACGTGTGGAGATTGTATGTGCAAAGTTTCGTGCAGATGGAGCTTAAACGCTAAGAGGAGTTCGAAAAAGTAGGTTTTTGATATGTAGTGACTTACAACTAGAAATATGCAGAGGAAGTGGGCGTGGCCTACGTCAGAAGATGCGAATCTATTTAGGGAACACGTGGATATAAACTTTATGAAGATGTGATTTAAAATGTGGAAGTTACAGGCCAAAATGCGTTTTCGTCCGTTATAGCGCCACCTAGTGGAGCAGACACACAATTTTTGCTATGGGTGGTTGGTATGCTGTTTTGGCTCACAACCTCACAGTCACATGTCAATCAAGGATCTTAGATTTGGTGTTGTTAGCTTTTATTTTGACAGAGATATGCAGCAGTTCGCCTTTTTATAGCTAGCTGGAAAATTTTATTCGTTAATAACTTGCGCATATTTTAACCAAACAAAATTCTTTTGATAACTTTAGATCGGGTCCAGCGGAAGACTTTACGTGCCAAGTGTCACGCTGATCGGGCAAAACCCCAAGGAGGAGTTCGAAAAAGTTGGTTTTCCAGTTTTCGCGATTTTGTGTAAAAAAATTATAGGCGGAAATGGGCGTGGCCTAGCCCATGTGATTCAATGCTATTCAGGGAATCTGTGGATGTGAGGTTTATGAATGTGCGACACACATTGTGGGAGTTATAGCTCAAAACGCGTTGACCTTGCTTATAGCGCCCCCTGCTGGCTGACATATGTCATTTTTTGCGCCTGAGGTACGTGCAGGGGTCTGGACCAACCCTCCAAATTGCAACACCCTCCCTCTCACTGTTTAGCCTGCAGCACTACTTTTACCAGGAGAAGAATAAAAATAGAGAATAATAATAATAATAATAATAATAATAATAACTAGAACTGCAAGCAGTTATAATAGGGGGCCAAGCCTCCCCGCGCGACTCGGCCCCCGGGTCTCGCGGAGCCCACGGAACTTGACACCGAAAGAAGGGTTCGGGTCGAGCGTCGGGACGCAGGCCGACGTTTCACTCGCAGTATGATAATTGTAATGGGATCAGCACTGGAAGTGCGAAAGGCTGAATTTTTGTGTTGTGACAAGTAACGCCCACTTTGACCCAACATCACAAAAATTTGACTCTGGCCTCAGGAGTGACACCACAACAACCTCACCAAATTTCAGGCGAATCTGATCAATTTTCATGTCACTTCATGTTTCTGTGTTTGTAGCGCCCCCTATTGGCCAATTTCCACCAAATTTGGCACAGACCCTCTGGCTGACCTCGGAAACTAGTGACTTGAGTTTGACGTTGATAGCTTTTACTTTGACAAAAATATTCAAAGGTATGTGTTTTTTACCTAGCCAAAAAAAATTGTTTATTTGTAACTACCGCATTTTTTGGAGCAGCAAAATTCTTTTGATAACTTTTCATCAGGCAAGCCTGGAGATTGTATGTGCAGAGCTTCGTGCAGATGGAGCTTAAACGCTAAGAGGAGTTCGAAAAAGTAGGTTTTTGATGTGTAGTGACTTACAAAAAGAAATATGCTGTGGGAGTGGGCGTGGCCTATGTCAGAAGATGCGAAACTATTTAGGGAACACGTGGATATAAACTTTATGAAGATGTGATTTAAAATGTGGAAGTTACAGGCCAAAATGCGTTTGCGTCCGTTAGAGCGCCACCTAGTGGAGCAGACACACAATTTTTGCTATGGGTGGCCGGTATGCTGTTATATATATACCCTGTGAATTTCACAGCCCTCAGCATAATACTTGAGCTGAAATAAATGTTTGCTGTTTATCTCGTAATAAGCCACGCCCACTTTCACCTGTCGTGATTAACTTCAAGATATGGCCTCAGGAGTGACGCAGCATCATACCCACCAAATTTCGTAAAAATAGGTGCAGCCATTTACCAGATATAAATGTCTCAGCTTTGCAGCGCCCCCTAGTGGCCAACATTAGCCAAATTTGGCTCACGCCCTCACAGTCACATGTCAATCAAGGATCTCAGATTTGGTGTTGTTAGCATTTATTTTGACAGAGATATGCAGCAGTTCGCCTTTTTATAGCTAGCTAGAAAATTTTATTCGTTAATAACTTGTGCATATTTCAACCAAACAAAATTCTTTTGATAACTTTAGATCAGGTCCAGAGGAAGACTTTACGTGCCAAGTTTCACGCTGATCGGGCAAAACCCCAAGGAGGAGTTCGAAAAAGTTGGTTTTCCAGTTTTCGCGATTTTGCCAAAAAAAATTAGGGTGGAAATGGGCGAGGCCCAGGCCATGTGATTCAGTTCTTTTCAGGGAATCTGGGGATATGAGGTTTTTGAATGTGCGACGTCCGGTGTGGGAGTTATAGCCCAAAACGCATTGACCTTGGTTATAGCGCCCCCTGCTGGCTGACATATGTCATTTTTTGCGCCTGAGGTACGTGCAGGGGTCTGGACCAACCCTCCAAATTGCACCACCCTCCCTTGCACGGTTTAGCCTGCAGCACTACTTTTACCGGGAGAAGAATAAAAATAGAGAATAATAATAATAATAACTAGAACTGCAAGCAGTTATAATAGGGGGCCAAGCCTCCCCACGCGACTCGGCCCCCGGGTCTCGCAAAGCCCACGGAACTTGACACCGAAAGAAGGGTTCGGGTCGAGCGTCGGGACGCAGGCCGACGTTTCACTCGCAGTATGATAATTGTAATGGGATCAGCACTGGAAGTGCGAAAGGCTGAATTTTTGTGTTGTGACAAGTAACGCCCACTTTGACCCAACATCACAAAAATTTGACTCTGGCCTCAGGAGTGACACCACAACAACCTCACCAAATTTCAGGCGAATCTGATCAATTTTCATGTCACTTCATGTTTCTGTGTTTGTAGCGCCCCCTATTGGCCAATTTCCACCATATTTGGCACAGACCCTCTGGCTGACCTCGGAAACTAGTGACTTGAGTTTGACGTTGATAGCTTTTACTTTGACAAAAATATTCAAAGGTATGTGTTTTTTACCTAGCCAAAAAAAATTGTTTATTTGTAACTACCACATTTTTTGGAGCAGCAAAATTCTTTTGATAACTTTTCATCAGGCAAGCCTGGAGATTGTATGTGCAGAGCTTCGTGCAGATGGAGCTTAAACGCTAAGAGGAGTTCGAAAAAGTAGGTTTTTGATGTGTAGTGACTTACAAAAAGAAATATGCTGTGGGAGTGGGCGTGGCCTATGTCAGAAGATGCGAAACTATTTAGGGAACACGTGGATATAAACTTTATGAAGATGTGATTTAAAATGTGGAAGTTACAGGCCAAAATGCGTTTGCGTCCGTTAGAGCGCCACCTAGTGGAGCAGACACACAATTTTTGCTATGGGTGGCCGGTATGCTGTTATATATATACCCTGTGAATTTCACAGCCCTCAGCATAATACTTGAGCTGAAATAAATGTTTGCTGTTTATCTCGTAATAAGCCACGCCCACTTTCACCTGTCGTGATTAACTTCAAGATATGGCCTCAGGAGTGACGCAGCATCATACCCACCAAATTTCGTAAAAATAGGTGCAGCCATTGAAGAGATATAAATGTCTCAGCTTTGCAGCGCCCCCTAGTGGCCAACATTAGCCAAATTTGGCTCACGCCCTCACAGTCACATGTCAATCAAGGATCTCAGATTTGGTGTTGTTAGCATTTATTTTGACAGAGATATGCAGCAGTTCGCCTTTTTATAGCTAGCTAGAAAATTTTATTCGTTAATAACTTGTGCATATTTCAACCAAACAAAATTCTTTTGATAACTTTAGATCAGGTCCAGAGGAAGACTTTACGTGCCAAGTTTCACGCTGATCGGGCAAAACCCCAAGGAGGAGTTCGAAAAAGTTGGTTTTCCAGTTTTCGCGATTTTGCCAAAAAAAATTAGGGCGGAAATGGGCGAGGCCCAGGCCATGTGATTCAGTTCTTTTCAGGGAATCTGGGGATATGAGGTTTTTGAATGTGCGACATCCGGTGTGGGAGTTATAGCCCAAAACGCATTGACCTTGGTTATAGCGCCCCCTGCTGGCTGACATATGTCATTTTTTGCGCCTGAGGTACGTGCAGGGGTCTGGACCAACCCTCCAAATTGCACCACCCTCCCTTGCACGGTTTAGCCTGCAGCACTACTTTTACCGGGAGAAGAATAAAAATAGAGAATAATAATAATAATAATAATAATAATAATAATAATAATAATAATAATAATAAAAATCCGAACAAAAACAATAGGGTTCCCAGCACCGCTGGTCCTGGGAAACGCGTATGCTTTGCATTCGCGTTCCCCAGGCCCCGCGGGCTTGGCCCCCTAACTAGAACTGCAAGCAGTTATAATAGGGGGCCAAGCCTCCCCGCGCGACTCGGCCCCCGGATCTCGCGGAGGCCACGGAAGTCGGCCCCGAAGGACGATGGGTTCGGGGCCAGAGTTGGGACGCAGGCCTATGTCTCACCCGCAGTATCGTAATTGTAATGGGATCAGCACTGGAAGTGTGAAAGGCTGAATGTGTGTGTTGTGACAAGTCATGCCCGCTTTGACCAAACATCACTAAGATTTAACTCTGGCCTCAGGAGTGACACCACAACATGCTCGCCAAATTTCGGGCGAATCTGATCCATTTTCATGTCACTTCATGTTTCTCTGTTTATAGCGCCCCCTATTGGCCAATTTCCACCAAATTTGGAGCAAACCCTCTGGTTGACCTCTGAAACAAGTGTTTCGAATTTGACATCAATAGCTTTCACTTTGAAAAAAATATGCAACGATATGTGTTTTTTAGCTAGAAGAAAAAAATTAATTTTTCATAACTACCGCATTTTCTGGAGTAGCAAAATTCTTTTGATAACTTTTCATCACGCACGTGTGGAGATTGTATGTGCAAAGTTTCGTGCAGATGGAGCTTAAACGCTAAGAGGAGTTCGAAAAAGTAGGTTTTTGATATGTAGTGACTTACAACTAGAAATATGCAGAGGAAGTGGGCGTGGCCTACGTCAGAAGATGCGAATCTATTGAGGGAACACGTAGATATAAACTTTATGAAGATGTGATTTACAATGTGGAAGTTACAGGCCAAAATGCGTTTTCGTCCGTTATAGCGCCACCTAGTGGAGCAGACACACAATTTTTGCTATGGGTGGTTGGTATGCTGTTCTATATATACCCTGTCAATTTCACAGCCCTCAGCATAATACTTGAGCTGAAATAAATGTTTGCTGTTTATCTGGTAATAAGCCACGCCCACTTTCACCTGTCGTGATTAACTTCAAGATATGGCCTCAGGAGTGACAAAGCATCATACCCACCAAATTTCGTAAAAATTGGTGCAGCCATTGAAGAGATATAAATGTCTCAGCTTTGCAGCGCCCCCTAGTGGCCAAAGTTAGCCAAATTTGGCTCACACCCTCACAGTCACATGTCAATCAAGGATCTTAGATTTGGTGTTGTTAGCTTTTATTTTGACAGAGATATGCAGCAGTTCGCCTTTTTATACCTAGCTGGAAAATTTTATTCGTTAATAACTTGCGCATATTTTAACCAAACAAAATTCTTTTGATAACTTTACATCGGGTCCAGCGGAAGACTTTACGTGCCAAGTGTCACGCTGATCGGGCAAAACCCCAAGGAGGAGTTCGAAAAAGTTGGTTTTCCAGTTTTCGCGATTTTGTGTAAAAAAATTATAGGCGGAAATGGGCGTGGCCTAGCCCATGTGATTCAACGCTATTCAGGGAATCTGTGGATGTGAGGTTTATGAATGTGCGACACACAGTGTGGGAGTTATAGCTCAAAACGCGTTGACCTTGCTTATAGCGCCCCCTGCTGGCTGACATATGTCATTTTTTGCGCCTGAGGTACGTGCAGGGGTCTGGACCAACCCTCCAAATTGCAACACCCTCCCTCTCACTGTTTAGCCTGCAGCACTACTTTTACCGGGAGAAGAATAAAAATAGAGAATAATAATAATAATAATAATAATAATAATAATAATAATAATAATAAAAATCCGAACAAAAACAATAGGGTTCCCAGCACCGCTGGTCCTGGGAAACGCGTATGCTTTGCATTCGCGTTCCCCAGGCCCCGCGGGCTTGGCCCCCTAATAATAATAATAATAATAATAAAAATCCGAACAAAAACAATAGGGTTCCCAGCACCGCTGGTCCTGGGAAACGCGTATGCTTTGCATTCGCGTTCCCCAGGCCCCGCGGGCTTGGCCCCCTAATAATAATCCTAAGGAAAACAATAGGGTCCTCGCACGGTACGTGCTCGGGCCCTAATAATAATCCTAAGGAAAACAATAGGGTCCTCGCACGGTACGTGCTCGGGCCCTAATAATCCTAAGGAAAACAATAGGGGCCTCGCACGGTACGTGCTCGGGCCCTAATTAAAGCTGCAAGCAGCGATGAACGGGCCCTCGCACCTTCACGCAACTCGAGGGTGCTGGCAGGACGCCGGCCGATGCGGCCCTTCATTCCTGTCGAAGGCAGACCCCTCACGTTAGAGTTACACGTCATATCCCTCAAATCATACGAGGACATGTTATTTTGCCAGTAGGTGGCGCCGTACTAATAACCAAGTATTAGCGTATAGATGTGTTCAGGGCAGGACTGTCATCAATCCTGTGAAGTTTGGGGAAGATTGGAACATGTATGGTGAAGTTGTGAACCACTTACAAGCAAATTCAAAATGGCGGACTTCCTGTTGGGTTTGGCACATGGTTGCAAGAGCCTTTTTTGTACGTGTTTCAGTGATGCATGTACGTACCAAGTTTCATAGATGTAGGTCAAACCAGCGTCGGGGGCTGCTTTTTTGAAAAATTGTAGGGGGCGCCGTTGAGCCATGTTGGCACATCAAAGCAGATAAATCACATCACACAACACACATCGGAACTTCTTGTATGTGTACCAAGTTTCATGACATTACAAGCATCCCTTACCCCTCAAAAACAACTTTGTGTTTTATGGCGAATAAGGCGTTGCCACAGTGACAGTGTTTGACAAAAACTCAAAAGCTTCTGGTTTGATCATCATCAAGGTCTGGGACTATGTCTCAGCAAAATTGAGGTGGTTGTGGTTAACTTGGTAGAAGACAGACATGAAAGAATGAAAGCAGTAACTTACAGACGCCACTAGGTGGCGCTATGAGGCTGATTAAAAATTTCTCTGTAGATGTTTTCAGGGCTGGACTTTTATCATATGTGTGAAGTTTTGGAAAGATATGTCTATGTAGAGTCAAGCTACACAACTTTTGTTATCATGGCGAAACATCAAAGTTTGCCGCCACGTCATGGCCACGCCCTTTGATGCAAACTTACAGTGTTCACAATAAAACATCTTCTACATGTGACGGATAGACTGACCAAGATTGAGGTGGATCTGGCCAAGTTGTGGGAGTTATACTTCAAAATATAAAACATGAAATTTTCTCTTACCAGTAGGGGGCGCTATATTTATCACAAATTATTCACATGGAGGTCTCTTCAGAGCAGGACTGTCATCAATCCTGTGAAGTTTGGGGAAGATTGGACCATGGATGATGGAGTCATACACAACTTCCTGTTTTGTGGCGAGTCCCCAAAGTTTGAGGCCCTGCCACGGTCACATGGTGTGACAACAAGTCCAGTTTTTGATAACTTTTCTTCATCAATGTCTGGAGGTGGGACAGACCAAGTAAGAAGTTGATGGGATAAAATCTGTAGGAGTAGTTACAATTTCGTGATTTATGGCGAAGAAGGCAGGGCCACGGAGACAGCGTTTGACGAAAACCTGAAACGTTTGATAACTTTTCGTCTTCACGGTCTTGGGGTGGGACAGACCGAGTTTGAAGTGGATTGGATAAAAACTCTAGGACAAGTTCGTTCATTTACGTCTACTGGAAATCACCCAAAATGCACAAAAGTGGCACAAGTAAATTCAAAATGGCGGACTTACGGTTGGGTTTGGAGCATAACTCCAAGAGGCTTTTTTGTACGTCTTGGAGTGTTACATATGCCTACCAAGTTTCATACATGTAGGTGAAACCAGCTTCGGGGGCTGCTTCATCGAAAAATTGTAGGGGGCGCTGTTGAGGCATCTTGGCACATCAAAACACAAAAAGCATAGCAGACAACACAATTTGGGCCTTGTGATGGGTGTGCCAAGTTTTGTGAGTTTTCAAGTATGCCTTGCCCCTCAAAAAGAACCTCGTGTTTTATGGCGAATGAGGTGGCGCCACGGTGACAGCGTTGTACGAAACCTCAAAAGGTTCTGGTTTGATCATCACCAAGGTCTTGGGACTATGGATCCGCAAAATTGAGGTGGGTCGGGTGAACCTGGTAGAAGAAGGACATGAAAGAATGAAAAAAGTAACTTTCTGCCGCCAGTAGGTGGCGCTATGATGCTGATTCAAATTTCCTCTGTAGATGTTTTCAGGGCTGGACTGTTATCATATGTGTGAAGTTTTGGAAAGATATGTCCACGTAGAGTCAAGTTACAGCTACTTTTGTCATCATGGCGAAACATCAAAGTTCCCCGCCACGCCATGGTCACGCCCTTTGACGAAAACTCACAGTATTCAATAGAAAGCATCATCAAGGCCTTATGGATAATTTCCCCAAGTTTGACGTTGATGTGGTCAACTTTGGAGGAGATGTGCTTCAAAGTGTAAAACATGACATTTTCTATTACCAGTAGGGGGCGCTATATTAATCACAAATTATTGACATGTAGATCTCTTCGGAGTGGGACTGTCATCAATCCTGTGAAGTTTGGGGAAGATTGGACAATGTATGCTGGAGTTATAAACTACTTCCTGTGTTATAATACTACTTCCTGTTTGTAGCGAAGTTTGAGGTCCCACAACGGTCACACGGTGTGACGAAAAGTCAATTTTTTTGATAACTTTTGGTCTTCAACTTATGTAGGTGGGACAGACCAAGTTTGAAGTCGATCGGACAAAATCTCTAGGAGGAGATCGTCCATTTACGAGCCCTGCAAATGGCCAAAAATGCATGAAAATTGCACATTCAATTCAAAATGGCCGACTTCCTGTTGGGTTTAGGGCATGGGCTCAAGAGGCTTTTTTTGTACGTCTTGGTGTGTTACATATGCCTACCAAGTTTCAGACACGTAGGTTAAACTACCTTCAGGGGCTGTTCCGTAGAATATTTTTAGGGGGCGCTACTGAGCCATTCCTTTGCAGATTATCATGAAACCCCAAAACTTGCCTACTTTTCGCACTTCTGATGAGTCTGTGAAGTTTCATGAGTTTTTGAGAATGTTAAGGTCCCCAAAAAGGCAATTCATTTTAGTTAAGAAAAAGAATAATAATAATTCCTTGCATTTCAATAGGGTCCTCGCACCGCTAGGTGCTCGGGCCCTAATTAAAGCTGCAAGCAGCATTGAACGGGCCCTCGCACCTTCACGTAACTCGAGGGGGCTGGCAGGATGCCGGATGACACCGCCATTCATTCCTGTTAAGGCAGACCCCTCACGCAGGAATTACACGTCATATCCCTCAAATCATACAAAGACATGTCATTTTGGCAGTAGGTGGCGGCGTACTAATAACCAAGTATTGGCGTAAAGATGTGTTGAGGGCAGGACTGTCATCAATCCTGTGAAATTTGGGGAAGAGTGGAACATGTATGGTGAAGTTCTGAACCAGTTACAAGCAAATTCAAAATGGCAGACTTCCTGTTGGGTTTGGCACATGGCTGCAACAGGCATGTTTTATACGTCTTTCAGTGATGCAGGTGCGTATCAAGTTTCATAGATGTAGGTCAAACCAGCTTCGGGGGCTGCTTCGTAGAAAATTTGTAGGGGGCGCTGTTGAGCCATGTAGGCACATCAGAGCCGAAAAATCACATCAGACAGCACAAATCGAACCCTTTCATATGTATGCCAAGTTTCATGACTTTACAAACATCCCTTTCCCATCAAAACCAACTTTGTGTTTGATGGCGAATAAGGCGTTGTCACGGTGACCAAACATCATTAAGCTTCACAGCTGGTCTCGGGAGTGACTCCACAACACGCTCGCCAAATTTCGTCCGAATCGATCAATTTTCATGTCACTTGATTTTTCTCTGTTTATAGCGCCCCCTATTGGCCAATTTGCGCCAAATTTGGCACAGAGCCTCTGGTTCATGTCTGACACAAGTGAATTGAGTTTGATGTTGATGGCTTTTAGTTTGACAAAAATATGCGATGGTATGTGTTTTTTAGGTAGCAGAAAAAAACTGTTTATTTTTAGCTAGCGCATTTTTTGGAGTAGCAAAGTTCTGTTGATAACTTTTGGTCAGGCACATCTGGCGTTTGTATGTGCAAAGTTTCGTGAAGATGGATCTTAATCGCTAGGAGGAGTTCGAAAATGTAGGTTTTTGATGTGTAGTGACTTACAAAGAGAAATCTACAGTGGGAGCGGCCGTGGCCTATGTCAGAAGATGGGACTCTATTTAGGGAACACGTGGTTATAAAGTTATGAAGATGTGAATTAAAATGTGGAAGTTACAGGTCAAAATGCGTTTGCATCCATTATAGCGCCACCTAGTGGAGCAGACATACAATTTTTGCTGTGGCTCATCTGTGTGCTGTTCTATATATACCCTGTGAATTTCACAGCCCTCAGCATAATGCTTGAGCTGAAATAAATGTTTGTTGTTTATCTCGTAATAAGCCACGCCCACTTTGACCAGTCGTGATTAACTTCAAGATATGGCCTCAGGAATGACCCAGCAAAATACCCACCAAATTTCGTAAAAATCGGTTCAGCCATTTAAGAGATATAAATGTGTCACATTTGCAGCGCCCCCTAGTGGTCAACATTAGCCACATTTGGCTGACACCCTCACAGTCACATGTCAATCACGGATGTCAGATTTGGTGTTTTTAGCATTTATTTTGACCGAAATATGCCATAGTTTGTCTTTTTATAGCTAGCTAGAAAATTGTATTTGTTAATAATTTTCATTTTTTTTGACTGAACAAAATTCTTTTGATAACTTTAGATCAGGTCCAGGTGAAGACTGTACGTGCCAAGTTTCACGCTGATCGGACAATACCCTAAGGGGAGTTCGAAAAAGTAGGTTTTCCAGTTTTCGCGATGTTGCGAAAAACATTATAGGCAGAAATAGGAGTGGCCCTGCCCAGGTGATTCAGCACTATTCAGGGAATCTGTGGATATGAGGTTTTTGAATGTGTGACATAGGGTTTGGGAGTTATAGCCCAAAACACGTTGAAAATGAGTAGGGGGCGCTATTGAGCCATCTTGGCACATGAAAACACAAAAATCACATCAGACAACACAATTTCGGCCGTCTGATGTGTGTGCCAAGTTGCGTGAGTTTTCGAGTGTCCCTTGCCCCTCAAAAACAACCTCGTGTTTTATGGCGAATAAGGTGGCGCCACAGTGACAGCGTTGGACGAAACCTCAAAGGCTTCTGGTTTGATCATCATCAAGGTCTTGGGAGTATGTATTTGCAAAATTGAGGTGGTTCGGGGGAACCTGGTAGAAGAGGGACATGAAAGAATGAAAAAAGTAACTTTCTGCCGCCAGTAGGTGGCGCTATGACGCTGATTCAAAGTTTCTATATAGATGTTTTCAGGGCTGGACAGTTATCATATGTGTGACGTTTTGGAAAGATATGTCCACGTAGAGTCAAGTTACAGCTACTTTTGTCATCATGGCGAAACATCAAAGTTGGCCGCCACGCCAAGGTCACGCCCTTTGACGAAAACTCACAGTTTTCCATAGAAAGCATCATCAAGGCCTTATGGATAATTTCACCAAGTATGAGGTTGATGTGTTCAACTTTGGAGGAGATGTGCTTCAAAGTGTAAAACATGACATTTTCTACTGCCAGTAGGGGGCGCTATATTAATCACAAATTATTGACATGTAGATCTCTTCAGAGCAGGACTGTCATCAATCCTGTGAAGTTTGGGGAAGATTGGAGCATGTATGTTAGAGTAATAAACTACTTCCTGCGTTATAATACTACTTCCTGTTTGTAACGAAGTTTGAGGTCCCGGCACGGTCACACGATGTGACGAAAACACAAGCTTTTGATAACTTTTCGTCTTCAGTTTATGTAGGTGGGACAGACCGAGTTTGAAGGCGATCGGACAAAATCTCTAGGAGGAGTTCGTTCATTTATGACCCCTGCAAATGGCCAAAAATGCATGAAACTTGCACATTCAATTCAAAATGGCCAACTTCCTGTTGAGTTTAGGGCATGGGCCCAAGAGGCTTTTTCGTACGTCTTGGTGTGTTACATATGCCTACCAAGTTTCATACACGTAGGTTAAACCAACTTGGGGGGCTGCTTCGTTGAAAATGAGTAGGGGGCGCTGTTGAGCCATTTTTTTGCACATTATCACAAAACCCCAAAAATATCAAATTTTTCACCACTTCTGATGAGTCTGTGAAGTTTGGTGAGTTTTTGAATATGATAAAGCCCTCAAAAAGCCAATTCATTAGGCAGAAAAATAATAATAATAACTCCTTCAGTTTCAATAGGGTCCTCGCACCGCTAGGTGCTCGGGCCCTAATAATTCCTTGCATTTCAATAGGGTCCTCGCACCGCTAGGTGCTCGGGCCCTAATTACAGCTTCACACTCGGCCGCAAGCCGCTCCAGTGCGTGCTGGAGGTCACAGTGTGATGAAGCCAACAGAACCACATCATCTGCGAAAAGCAGAGATGCAATTCTGAGGTCACCAAACTGCCCCCCCCCCGACTGCGCCTCGAGGTCCTGTCCCTGGACCGGATGGCTCGTAGCAGCGAGCCCGGTACCCCATACTCCCGCAGTACCCCCCACAAGACCCCCCGAGGAACGCGGTCGTAAGCCTTCTCCAAGTCCACAAAGCACATGTAGACTGGATAGGCAAACTCCCACGACCCCTCCAGCAGCCTCGCAAGGGTAAAGAGCTGGTCCACTGTTCCACGGCCAGGACGGAATCCGCATTGCTCCTCCTGAATCAAAGGTTCGACAATCGGTCGGAGCCTCCTTTCCAGCACCCTTGAGTAAACTTAACCCGGGAGGCTGAGCAGTGTGATACCCCGATAATTGGAGCACACCCTCTGGTCCCCTTTTTTGAAGATGGGGACCACCACCCCGGTCTGCCACTCTACAGGCACCGTACCCAACCTCCACGCGACACTGGAAAGGCGTGTCAACCAAGACAGCCCAACAATGTCCAGAGCCTTCAGCATCTCCGGGCGAATCTCATCCACAGCCGGCGCCTTGCCGCTGGGGAGCTTTTTAACTACTTCAGCGACCTCTGCCAGGGAAATGGGCGAGAATTCCCCAGAGTCTTCAGGCTCTGCCTCGTTCACAGTGGACGTGATGGCCGGGTTCAGGAGGTCCTCAAAGTGCTCCTTCCACCGCCCAACGATGTTCCCAGTTCGGGTCAGCAGTTCTCCATCTCTGCTGAGCACAGCCTGAGACAAGCCCTGCTTTCCTTTCCTGATACGTCTAACGGTCTGCCAGAACTTCTTTGAGGCCAACCGAAAGTCCTTCTCCATAGCCTCCCCGAACTCCTCCCACACCCAGGTTTTTGCCTCAGCGACCGCCACAGCTGCAGCCCTTCTGGCCAACCGGTACCTGTCTGCTGCTTCGGGAGACCCTCGGGCCAGCCAGACCCGAAAGGCCTCCTTCTTCAGCCTGACAGCCTCCTTCACCGCTGGTGTCCACCAGCGGGTTCTCAGGTTGCCGCCACGACAAGCACCGACGACCTTCTGACCACAGCTCCTAGCAGCCGCCTCCACAATGGAAGCTTTGAACATGGCCCACTCCGACTCCATGTCCCCAGCCTCTCCCGGGATGCGCGAGAAATTCTTCCGGAGGTGCGAGTTGAAGACCCCACGGACAGGGGCCTCAGCCAGACGTTCCCAGTTCACCCTCACTACACGTTTGGGTTTCCCAGGTCTGTCCGGCAGCCTCCCCCGCCATCTGATCCAACTCACCACCAGGTGGTGATCAGTGGACAGCTCTGCTCCTCTCTTCACCCGAGTGTCCAAGACACACGGCCGCAGATCTGATGATACAACCACAAAGTCGATCATCGATCTTTGGCCTAAGGTGTTCTGGTACCAGGTACACTTATGTACCTCCCTGTGCTCAAACATGGTGTTTGTTATGGCCAGTCCATGACTAGCACAGAAGTCCAATAACAAAACACCACTCGGGTTCAGATCAGGCAGGCCGTTCCTCCCAATCACTCCCCTCCAGGTTTCTCCGTCCTTGCCCACGTGAGCGTTGAAGTCCCCCAGGAGAACCAAGGAGTCCCCAGCTGGCACCCCTTTCAGGACACCGCCAAGAGACTCCAAAAAGGCCGGGTACTCCGTACTGCCGTTCGGTGCGTAAGCACAAACAACAGTCAGAGACCTACTCCCTGCAACCCGCAGTCGCACAGAGGCGACCCTTTCGTTCTCCGGGGAGAACTCCAACACGGTGGTACTCAGCCGGGGGCTTGTGAGTATCCCCACACCCGCCCGGCGCCTCTCACCCTGGGCAACTCCGGAAAAAGCGAGAGTCCAGCCCCTCTCCAGGAGTTTGGTTCCAGAACCAGTGCTGTGCGTGGAGGTGAGCCCAACTATATCTAGTCGGTACCGCTCCACCTCTCGCACCAGCTCCGGCTCCTTTCCCACCAGAGAGGTGACATTCCACGTCCCTACAGTCAGTCCGCGTCGCCAGAGATCAGCATGCCTGGGGCCCCGCCCCTGCCTGCCGCCCGGCACGCAAAGCACCCGACCCTGATGTCTGTCCCTGCGAGTGGTGAGCCCACAGGGCAACGGCTCCATGTATCCTCTTCGGGCTGAGCCCGACCGGGCCCCATGGCCTAAGGCCCGGCCACCAGACGCTCGCTGGCGAGCTCCCCCCCCCCGGGTCTGGCTCCAGGAGGGGGCCCCGGTGTCCGGTGACTCGATACGAGAGGTTAGGTGGGGTAGTAGAAGAGCAGGGGATTTGATTGAAATTACATTTTTTTTCTCAGCAGCAACAAGTGTCAGGCATCAGTTTGTGGCTTCATGTCACCAAGTTTTATTGAAAATGAATAATAGCCCGTAGAGTTGGGCGTTATCCAAATTTTAATACCGTTAAACGTTCCCCACATTTTCCCGCAGTATAAGTTATTACCGTGACCAATTAAAATCACTTTGTAGGGCTCAGAGGGAGTAGCAAAAATGTGGGCTTGCACCGATACCGTTCAGAAACAGAATAGCAAACATTAGGCCTAAGAATACTGAAAAAATAATGACAAAACATGTACAATATTAACAACTTTTATTAACTTTTTTTTTTTTTTAAAGTGCAAATGCAGCAGTCAACTAAACAGAATGAAAATAACAACAAATTGCTGTGGGCTACAGTCCATTTCCAGTACAGTAATCGACACAAATCAATTAAATTAAAACACAGCCCTATAGCATCCAATACTTATGGCTTATCAAATAATAACAAAGGCAGTTACGAAAATGTGTGCTATACAGCATATCCCGAGACCGCAACAGGAACTGTCCGTTGGTTTATTTTTAGAACCTATCAACGTAAATCAAATAAATTAAAAGCACAGCTCTACAGCATCCAGTACAAGAGCTTTTCAAATACGAAAAACAGAACAATAAATAAGGCATAGGCCTAACCGAAAATGGGCATATATAATCCTGTCCTGAGAACGCAACGGGAAACACTGTTCATTGGTTTATTTTTAGAGCCTACCTTTAGTTTGAAAAGTTCACCCTCTCCAAGTCCAAACTTTTTTGTCCGTCAGAACAGGCTACTCCTCATTGAAAATGAAATAAAAACAAACTATAATGATAACTATAGCAGCATCCCATGCTTCAAAACTATTCAAGGTTTTTCGCCAGAAAAACCAGCATGTGTACTTTTTCCGGCTTGAGCAGGGCACGAAGTGGATTGACAACTTTGCCCGCAGTGCTGAACACCCGCTCTAATGGAGAGCTTGTGGCACAAACCCACAGGTATTTTCGGGTAACCCTCGACATCAGATGAAAACGCCCAGCTCCATCACATTTCCATCAGAGAAGGGGGTCTCCCCGAATAACAGGCTCGTGACAATAGGCAGTTATCTCTGCTCCTGTTGGCTCCTGTATGGTGCTGACCGGACCTGCCATCACATCGGCTTTTCTTTGAAGGAGACTGCCTGGAGTCATCTTTTTTTTTTGGGTGGTACGTTGCACTTCTCCCTCCTCCACTCTGATGGCCACTGAACCTGCTGCTGCTTGCCCCTCCAATCTCACCATCTCTGCCTCTAACTCTGTCTTTGTCTCAGCCAAAGACCCCCCACGGTACTGATGGTCAATGAAGATGCATTTTCTCATCAACTGACACACTGAATATCATATTTTGCCTCTAGCTTGGCAAGAATTTCAGTTTTTATTGACTTTGTTAACTGGACGTCCTCATCTGACACAGTCAACATCGTCCCTGCAGACATCGATCACATAAATGGATCAACGTTTCCACTGATATCCAGGGGTGAAAGTAGTTTTAAATTCTTGCCGGTATTATTACCAAAACCCTCATCTCTCTCTCACTTAATGCATTTTAAAATAGCAAAGTCAAAACCCAAACAAATAAATACATTTCAATTAGTGGTGGGATGCGATTAAAAAAAATTAATCTAATTAATTAGAGGCTTTGTAATTAATTAATCGCGATTAATCGCATTTTTATCAAATAGCAATATTTGACACAGTAAGCACTGTTTTTCAATTCAGATAAATTCAGACAGCAAAAATGTTTATTTTTCACTTTTCATTTTTCAAGAGTTTGATAATTTGTCAGACGTAAACGTACTTATTTTGGCTCTGAAGCTCGTCATCTGGACTATTGTGGGCCAGAGTGTGGATAACAAATCAGAAATGTTGCTCGGGTTTGGCCCACTTGACATGCTGCTGTGTTGTGCTATGGTCTACTCAAGTGCTGGAATTTGTTATTTACGTGACAACGCCTGAACGCAACACAGGCTCAGCTCCAAGTGAGTGTGTGTGTTGTGCTGCGCTGCTGTGCGAGCGGCGTGTTTGATTGTGAGTAACAGCAGCCTTTTGATGGTCATTTACACACTGTCCATGTGTGATCTCAGTAAACAGGCAAGCTGTAACCATGGTAACAATAACTATGTCAGGTAACAAACTGTGTCGGGCTCGGGTCCAGTTCGCACTTAAAAATCAGAAAGGCTGTGGGGTTTGGGCCGGGCTCGGTTATAACTGTCTCGGACTCCGGTTGGGTTCCGTCAGGAAAATGCGGCCCCACTGTTTGCCTGTACCAGGACTGTCGTAGCTAACATTAGCTCTGGTGTGCGTGCTCGAAGCACCATGTTTTGCACTGAGCTGATACCGCAGGCTTGAAGTGTGTGCATCAGTATTAGCAGTGTGCCAGAAATTAGGGAACTGAGAAAGGTGCGATTAAATGCGTTATTTCTTTTTAACGCGTTATTTTTCCCGTAATTAATTAATCGAAATTAAGGCGTTAAAGTCCCAGCCCTAATTTCAATATTTTACTGTAGGCTACCTGTAGGCCTATGGAGTAGGCAGGAATTAAAAACACTTGAAAGTGTTTCAGCCAACCACAAGAATGTGTGGAATTTTGTTGGTGTAATTTAATTGTTCGTCCTGTCCCGGCGCAAGCGACGTTTCTTGACGTCTGTGGACCAGCTGTGGAAAACGTCCCAGTGCATTAAATCAAACGCACTGATCCCCATAGCAACCGCTGCGTTTTGGAATTACACGCGCATGCGCACTCACGTACTGCTGAGTGAAATGTCCGGTCGTTAGCTAATAACCAGTTTCTTTTCCGAGCTGTTCTGTATCGTTAAAATTGAACAAAATAACACGAAACACAACTACTTACTCTCCTACTGATTTTAATTGGGACATTTTGCAACAAACGTAAAGACATTAAACGTGTGGCACACATTTCGAAGGCTGGGCGCAGAGGAGACCACCGGGCTCTCCGAGGGGAGGGGGAGAGGAGCAGGGCAAGAGCCTTGAGGAAGAGAGGGAGATGCCCGGCCAAGGCTCCGTCCAGCATGGACTAAAACACAGTACGGACAGGTCAGAAACAATTCGGAATGAGTTAAAAGGAATTTTTAAACAGACAAAGTAGTTTTCAAGACTACATATTGCGGCTGCATATAAGAGCGGCCGTGACTGGTTCTTTATGAAGGCTTTATAGCAGGCAGCTGCTCTCCCATCTTCCTGGTACTGCGTACCGCCACTGAATCTTTTAGTGGTACGCAGTACCGGACCGTACCGGCTTACTTTCACCCCTGCTGATATCCTCCAAAGTAACGTTGCGCCACGGAGATATCAGGACAAGAGCAGAAGAGCACGATTCCCTGTGACATTCAGTAAATGCTTCACAATAATAAAACCTGAATGCATCCAAAATGTGAGCGGGTTGATATATACTGTATGTTGCAGTCGAACGATGTAAGTCTATACAAGTCCGTGTTAGTCCGCGCCTCTGATGATTCTCATTACCTGGGTGTTCACCTGAACAATAAACTGGACTGGGCTCATAACACCACCGCACTTTACAAGAAAGGCCAGAGCAGACTCTATCTGCTCAGGAGACTGAGGTCTTTTGGAGTGCAGGGGGCACTCCTGAAGACTTTTTATGACACTGTGGTGGCATCAGCCATTTTCTTTGGAGTGGTCTGCTGGGGGAGCAGCATCTCGACAGCTGACAGGAAGAGACTTGATAAACTAATCAAGAGGGCCAGCTCTGTCCTGTAATGCCCCCTCGACTCAGTGGAGGTTGTAGGTGAAAGGAGGATGATGGCTAGGCTGTCATGGAGATTGACTCCCACCCCCTGCAGGACACTTTGACAACACTGGAGAGCTCCTTCAGCAACAGACTGCTTCACCCAAAGTGTGTGAAGGAACGCTTTCATAGGTCCTTCCTTCCTGCAGCTATCAGACTCTACAACCAGCAGTGCTCCCAGTAGACCACACACACGCACATACATACACACCAACAGACTGCACTATAATGCACATTTGCTAAGACTGTATGTATTGTGTATATATTGTGTATTATTTCTATATTTTATACTCCACGTGTGCCTCTTTTAATTTTTCATACTTTTTAAATACTGTTTATATTGCTACTATTTATTGTCTCTGTACTGTTGTTCCCTATCTCTGCTGTCCACTTTGCTGCTGTAGCACTGGAAATTTCCCCGCTGTGGGACTGATAAAGGATATCTTATCTCTTATCTTATTAGTAATGTTACAAATATTAGACTGACCATGAACATTATGTAGCCTAAAGGATATGCCGTGTTTTGAACAGTAATACTTCATCATCATAGTTCTCTCTATAAGTGTCCTGAGATCTACATCACAACCACAGCCTCATGCAAACATCTATCAACTGGTTAATTTAAAACGTTGCCTGAAACGTATCACGTTTTAGGTGTATCTTTACATTGAATTGCAATGACAACAGACTAGGCAACGTAGGTGTCTCTGTTAATGCCTGTTTACAAAACCGTAAATATCAGTAAGTCATTTACAAAATATTCCTGTCATCAGTCTCTATCATATATCATTATGGATCATTATCAAGTGGATCTGAGAACTGTCTGTGCTGTCCTACAGCCTGTGATTTACACATACAGACAGAGGTGTTCACATGTAATGTGGAGCTTGCTGTGGTATGTGATCCACTCAGATTAACTTGTGATACTATCAACAATTGTGTTTTACATCAAAGGCTACAGACTTTAATTTCTCTCAACACAACGATATTCTTTACAGTTCATTAAAACTCATTCATAAACATTTGACATGACTGTGAACTCTCATTTTGAAGCAATTTGGATGCACAGGTACGCACAACTGTAGGAACCAAGAATCATCAGAGGCACGGACTAACGTCAGTATTGTATAGACTTAGGCTACATAGTTTGACTACAACATATATATCAACCCACTCACATTTGGAATGCATTCAGGTTTTATTATTGTGAAGCATTTACTGAATGTCACAGGGAATCGTGCTCTCCTGGCTCTTATCCTGATATCTCCGTGGCTCAACGTTACTCTGGAGGATATCGGTGGAAATGTTGATCCATTCATGTGATTCATGTCCAGCAAACTGTTTCTATCATAATGATTCAAATGACAGCGTTAAATGAATGTAATAGAGACGCGAAGTGATCGCAATGTTTATTTCCTGGTTAGCTGACAACAGGTTCTCAAAGGCCACGCCTACCACACGTCTGTCTCTATCACCTGTTCATGCAGCCACCAATTAATAGGCTCGTTCGAGATGAGCCAGGCCTGCGCAGATTTGATCACCGGCGATCGGCGCACAGTGCATGCCAGTTAGTTTTGTGTCCGACTTCATCCCGACTTGCTCTGACATATTACAAAAGTGGACGGCGATAAAATTGCGAGAGCGAGGTGGCCGCAGTTTTTAGAGCCAGGTGCTGCAGTTGCTCTTCACCCACTGCAGCGCCTTCAGATGTGGACTCAACAATATTTTTGTTGAATTTCAGATATTTTAATTTTATTTGTCCGATTTGAAGGTTTATTCTCTTAACAGAATACATGTTGTGTGACTGATGGAGACTGAGAACAAACTTATATATAAGCCTGACAGTATTTTAATAAATTGACAGCATATCGGACAGGATGTGAGTGTTTCTGTGACTTCCTGTACGGACTGAAGGCTGCTGGAAACTGTCAGGAAACTGTCCGATGGGGATCACAGTCATTTGTCACCGCCCCCTGCTGCAGCTGCCTGATCTCGTCTACTTTCCAGGCGAGGCGCAGTTCATCTCAAACGAGCCTAATCTTGCACACTGGCGCCAAATGAAGGTGTATAGCACATTTCCTTCCTGTTAAAAAGACGGACAGTGCGTCAGTCCAATCAGCGACGATCCTTGTCGAAAGC
This sequence comes from Cephalopholis sonnerati, assembly GCA_019142605.1. NCBI lineage: Eukaryota > Metazoa > Chordata > Actinopteri > Perciformes > Serranidae > Cephalopholis > Cephalopholis sonnerati. The sequence goes on from JAGQAX010000008.1 coordinate 882,042, forward strand.
AGTTACCTACCTTTTCTGGTAGAAGTTAATTTCGTTGTGTTTTCTGCTTTGCGGCTGTGGTTTCTGTTTTGTCATTGTATTTTCCGATTTGTTGTTGTGTTTTCTCTTTTGTTAATTTGATTTGCAATTTGTTGTTGTGTTTTGTAAGTTGTTGTGTTTTGTGATTTGTTGTTGTGTTTTTAGTATTTGCCGTTGTGTTTTATGATTTGTTGTTGTGTTTTGTGATTTGTTGTTGTGTTTTCCAATTTGTTGTCTCGTTGTCTCTTTTGTTAATCTGATTTGCAATTTGTTGTTGTGTTTTGTGATTTGTTGTTGTGTTTTTTAACTTGTTGTGTTTTCCTATTTGTTGTTGTGATTTGCACTTCAGGGTCAGCGGAATTGCCTAATAAATGATAATCACCATGCTAATAAAATGTGTTTATTAACCTGCACCACGTGTAGCCTCTATTCATGAGACTCTGACTTTAGGGCTATCTGTCTGTAGGCACGGTTCGAATTACGGTCCAGCTGCAGGCGCAGGCCACGAACGTGAAGGAAATTGAAGGAAGTTGAACTTCCAAATATGGTTCATGGGCAGGTTGGATCGCATAAGAGACCGCGCCCAAAATGTGATTGTGCCCGGTATTAACGCCGTTCAAGGCAGCAAAGATGGTTGATGCAACGCAGGTGAGTATGCTAAACTTAGCTTCTCCAAACTTCGACAAAATATGGTTAATAAACAGCTTATGGTTGTTCTTATTTTGGTTGTTGGATGTATCGCGTGTTCGGCTGTTTAGGTGCAATGAACAAATAATTCATTTGGTTAATTTTTGTGCATTTTTATTAAGTTAGGATTGCAAATTGGTACCGGTCATTGCTTACCCAGCAAATTAGCAACTACAATTAAGGCAGTAGTGAGTGAGTAGTGGCAGAAGTGAGTTTGTAACAAATATCAAAATTACATATTTAAGCAGAATATAAATGATGATAGTGCAACATTATCTGTTTATGTAGCAACTGTAGATTTACACAGATCCTGCCAAACTATTTTTGCAGGAAGTCATCACTGGAAAAATTCAGTCCCCTTGGGCAAAGAAGGAGGACAGGGTCATCATGGATCAAGCGTTGTCCTTCTTGCCAAGTGTTGTGGAAAATACACAGACAGGCAGGAGGCTTGCAGATCAGGTGGCATTTGTGATGGATTTGCTTCTGCCAGAGGTGAGATTTCACTGACCTTTTTATTTATGAAGAACAGAATGTATTGCATATGTCACACTTTAACCAATGGTCCATATCTAGTAGAATTGTTTTATGTCATTTGCAAATATCAAATCTTGCCTCACATCACCTGCAACATTACATAAGTGTACTGCATCAACAAATGTGTACATTAATATTTTGTAAATGTACACAATTTATTCTGCTTCAAGTTATATTTGATACCATGCTCAGAATGCATATTTATTGGTTCTTGTAAAATCTGAAAGGGACAGTTCACCCCAAAATCAAAATAACATTTGGCTTGTAGTGCTATTTTATCTATCTAGATGGTTTAGGTGTGAGTTGCAGAGTTTTGGAAATACCAGCTGTAGAGATATGTCATGTCATATATGGAAAAATGTTTTCTGGAGAGGAAAAATTCTTATGTTGTCTTTTCTGTTGTAAAGACTGTTTGAAATAAAAAGACATTTGGCCAAGAGTTTCTATTGTTTGTTGTTCAACTACAGAGCATATTTTTCACACACACGCACTCACGCACGCACGCACACACACACACACACACACACACCTGCAGGGTCCTTAGGTCCATAGGTGTTTTCTCTTTTTAATGTAGACGGTTATGTTTAACTTCAGGATCAGGTTTACAGGGTTTATGAAATGTTGATGCACATGGATTCTACTATCTTACCAACTTTATTCAAGAATACCCACAAAACTGGAGAGGGCTCCAATAGAACAGTTCCTTACAGAAATTCAAACTGGGAATGAGGTTAGGAAACTAATCACTAAAGTATACTCAATTCTCCTCTCAATGACCCCAAACAATGGTTCACAAATAAAGGAGAAATGGGAGATTGAAATGAAGACAGACTTTTCACCACACATCTGGAAGGAAATTTGTAGTGAGGCACATTTGATGACTAATTCTAATATTTGGCAAGAGTTCATATGGAAAATAATAACAAGATACTTCTGGACCCCACAAGTAACAGCAAAGTTGGCTAATTTTTGATTACAGCGGGGAGAGCACTTCACAATGTAAAGAGGGGGTAAGGTCACTGGCAGGGAGCTGTAGGTTTGAAATGTTTTTTGCACACTAGTTGTTTCTGCTGAGAGTGAATTTCAAAGTTTAATTCCCAAATAAGTCTGAATCATCTTGAGCCATGATGCCTGTGTGAAATGTAAAACATTCAGAGTGCATGAAGTAAAGTAAAGGTTTGTACTGGACCCTGAAAGCCACAGTGGGCGTGGTTTGGATGGGCGTGGTTTGGAGGGGCGTGGTTTGGAGGGCCTGCGGGTCTGCAGCTAGATATATTTGTGGAGTAGCTCCCCTGGAAGCATCACCTGAGATGTTTAGGGGAGCTCAAAAAATTGCCCATATTTGTGTTACTGGTTATATTTTATTTTCCGTAGATTAAGATTTCTGAAAAATCAGATTAACATGACTATAACAAAGATGTGTGTTTATTTGCTTATTATATTCCATTTTCCCAAATCTGTCTTCACATATTAACACAATTCTTTGTCTATTTCTGCTGTGGCAATCCATACGTGGCGGCGCGACTTGCAGAATTACTGGGTTTACATAGGCACCTGAACTTCTCATCTCTGAGTTGTTTTGGTGCGGTAAATCGTAAAACAAACAGTGTTTTGGGCGGTTTATGGCTGAGTCAGAATATCAAAACGATTTTGCAGCAATCTACAGACAGACATGAAACATCAGGAAAGTGAAGGGACAGTGACACTAAGCGACAGAGGAGGACAGGTGGAGACAGAAGGAGCTGCAAGCCTGCTGTTGAGAGAAAGTGTCAGATGTCCAATCAACGTGTACCGTAACACAAAAATACAATTTAAACACCTTCCTCTCGCGTGTTCGTTTGATGAAGGATTACAGGAGAGTAGATGACTTCAATCTAACTCTTCTTTATTTCTCTTCACACAGATTACGATGTACAGGGCCCTGGGTCCGTTCCTTCTTGCCTTAACCAACAACACCAGCGAGTCAGGGCACGAAGTCTGACAACCTGTCTCTCCCTGACCCAGTCTTTTAAGCGTTACAGTTCAGTTAAATGTGCACGCAGGAAGAATAGCAGACTTTCCGCTGCGGTTAGACTTCCTCTGCTATCTTTCCAGTTCACCTTACACCTGCATCTGCAAAACAGAGTCAGACAGAGAGATGCTTGCCACATAGTGTGACTTCAGCAGGTTAATTATCATAGATCATACATAACAATCTGTTATTCTTAGCATATTTTCAATACAGTAATTTCTAATCTACTTTTTCACACAGTAAATTTCCAGTCTACAATAACCTCATATCTTCTGCTATTCATCTGCTTAGAAGATAGGCACAGTGATCAATATATAACCTTTTTATAATAATCCAACACTGCTTTGGCTCAGAAGTAGAGCAGGTTGTCCACCATTCGGAAGATCAGTGGTTCGATTTCCGGCGCCCCCAACCTGCAAGTCGAAGCATCCTTGAGCAAGATACTGAACCCCAAATTGTTCCCAATGATGTTTCCACCACTGTGTGAATATTACTGGTAGTGTAAAAAGCACTTTGAGTGGTCAGATGATTAAAAAGGCACTACACAAATGCAGATCTATTTACCAAGCCGCAGACACTGTTTCAATTTCGCTGCTGTTAAAAACTTTTTCTGGCGATCAGGAGCATGTGCGGGACTGAACGCATGGGGTGTGAGTAGCTCCAGGAAAAGAGTGCCTAAAACTGCGTATTAAAAAAAAATCCAGAAAGTTTTTCTGTGGACAATGGCAGTGTTAAATTGATATGTCTCTGGATTAAAAAATCTCAAAGTTTGGAGAGATCACAAGCTGCGTGAAACAGACAATCAGAAACCATGCGGCCAAAGACCCGAGACAAAGAACAGCAGGGAAACGCCAAAGACGGTGACGACCAGCTGAATGACATTCAATGTAATATAGATAAAATCTTGGCAACGCTGGTTTCGGTGGAACAGAAAGTAAAATCAGTGGAAGCTAAAGTGGAGTCACTCGACAAGAAAATTGAATCAATTGTCACCGATGTGCACAATCAAGGTGTGCGTATTGACTCACAAGAAACAAGAATAAGCGCTCTGGAAAAACAAATTGGGCATTTGGAGGATCAATTGGATGCACAAGAAAATAGAATGAGAAGAAACAATATCCGGATTCTCAATTTGCCAGAAGGCGAGGAGGGAGATAATTTAACGGACTCTCTGGTCGATATGATATCCAGTGAGTTGGACGTGAAAATAACTCCCGAAGATTTGGAGCTTTGTCATCGGATCGGCATCAAGCAAAACAAGGCCAAATATCCACGTATGGTCATCTTTAAAGTATGGAACCACCAGACCAAAATTAACATACTGAAGGCACAAGGTGAGAAAGAAGTCAGGATCCAGGACCACACCATTCGCTTTGTGCAGGATGTCTCCACAAATTTGAGGAGGAAGCGAAGGGAATATCTCCCCATTCGTCAGGAGTTGGATAAATGCGGGATTAAATCCCAACTACGGTTCCCGGCAACTCTATGGGCATGGAAAGGAAAGCAAAAGCTGCAGTTTACAAGCGCAGCAGAAGCTCAGGCCAAGCTCAAAGTCAACATCAACAGCGAGAGCTTAGGCTCTCATGCGTAAAAGCGCACGTGCCATGGTTAGAGCGCAGTGGGCCGCAGTCAAGCAACAGGGATGAAATGCTTGGGTAAGCAGTAACTGAAATCTGACTCAGAGTAACCTCTTCATTATGAGTACATTATGTTTCATTATGTAGAATACCCCCCCCCCAAAAAAAAAGATGAACTATCACTAAAGGCACGTGGTGAAAATTGCGGGGGAAAGTTTTGACTGGTTACTTTAAGATGTACAGGGGAGTTCTCCGACTAAATTTTGTTTATTAATTTTTTTTTTTTTTTTTTTTTTCTCAGTTCTTGAGTGATGTGGTCATGTGGACTTTTGAGTTTCCATTCTCAGCAAGTGTAAGAATGCTTATGTTTCTATGTTATGTGATATTAAGAATCCATATGGGGGTGAGTTGGGGAGTGCAGATGAAAATTCTGTAAATATTTCCTCCACATATCGAGAGGAGACGCAGGTTTAGGCACAGTGAGGGAAGAAGAGGAGCTTCTAAACCCTTTAAAGGCAATGCACCTTAAAGTTGTACTTTTTGTTCTGTTTTATGTTTGTCAATTGTATGATGTTAGCTCAACGATACACATAGGTAAGGTAAAACGTATTTCTGTTTATGAACTTTATCATGATGTTACTGAGTTTGAGAGTAATCATTTAGCATGACAGCGAATCTAAGAGAAGCTATATCCTGGTCATCGCCTGTAACAATGAATAAAATTCAATGCATTACTTGGAATGTGCATGGTTTACACAATGGCGCAAAAAAACACAAGGTTTTGGCTCATTTAAAGGGTCTTTCCACAGATGTAGTGTTTTTTCAAGAACTTCATTTTAAAAAGGGGGAAATCGAGTATCGAAAGAGAGACTGGGTAGGGGAGGCTTATGATGCCACCTACTGCAGTAACAGCAGGGGGGTGGGCATTCTGATTCACAAAAAGATACCTTTTTCCCTAACAGCAGTCCATAAAGACCAAGAGGGTAGATTTCTGGTGTTGGTTTGTAATTTATATGGTGAGAGGATCACATTAATTTCATTATATATACTCCCAGGAGCAAATTTAGTTTTTCTGGATAAAATTCAAAATATCTTATGAGACAGGGACTATAATTGTGGGAGGCGACTTCAATAATACTTTTGATAAGCTTGACCGACAAAGTCATAAAAAGGGGAGCTTCAGAGACCCTCCAAAAAAATTGAAAGACTTTCTATTGACAAATAGATTGGAAGATACATGGAGAATATTATTTCCAACAACAAAGGATTATACATACTATTCCAAGTGTAAAAACATTTATTCAAGGATTGATTATATTTTTATCTCAAAAGTGGCTTTAGAAAATGTATTGAGTTCAAAGATTTATGAAATTGTTATCTCAGACCATTCCCCTGTATCCTGTCTAATTGTGCCGACGGAAAATAAAAAGAGTAATCGCATATGGAGAATGAACAGAGCACATTTACTTGATGCAGAGTTTTTTAAATATGTTAATGAAAAAATAGATCGCTTTATCAACACAAATGTAAATAATGGACAACAGGATACACCACCCCCTGATATAATTTGGGATACGTTTAAAGCCTACATGAGAGGAATGATAATTTTATTTTCGTCAAAGAAGAAAAATTATTTAGATTCCCAAATTAAAGATAAAGAAAGAGAAATTAAGACATTGGAATCATGTCATAAAAAGTCTTTAGGACTGGGGGACAAATTGGCCAAAGTAACACAAGAGTATGACCTTTTACTTTCAAAAACAGCCAATAACTATAGATTTAATTCTAATGAAGCATTTTACTTAATGGCAAATAAATCTGGTAAACATTTAGCATCACTTGTAAAGAGAATACAGTCTAGATCAACAATAATTCTCAGAGACAATGAGTCAGATGCACTCATTAGAAACAATAAACGTATCAATAGTACTTTTAAATCGTTCTATGAAATGCTGTACAAATCTGAACAAAGCAATCTAAGCGATCCAAGTTCCTTCTTAGATAGGAGTCATTTAAAACAACTCTCAGAGGATAAAAGGGAAATTTTAAGTTCAGAGATTACTGGAGCTGAAATATTACAAACAATTAAAACGCACCAGGCATGGATAGTTTTCCAATTGAATTTTATTCGACATTCTGGAGTAAACTGGCTCCAATATTTATTCAAATGACCAGACATATGTCAGACAACCAGGTACTGCCCAACTCTATGTACCAGGCAATCATTTCAGTTATACTGAAACCAGGAAAATCTGGGGAATCACCTGCTGATTACAGACCTATTAGTTTAATTAATTGTGACAATAAGATATTAACCAAACTCATGAGCAATAGACTTTCAAAGATCCTACTAGACTTGATACATAAAAATCAAACAGGTTTCATTAAAAACAGGTGCTTGCAGACGAACACAAGAACCTGTTTTGGTATCATTCAACATGTTAAAAAACACAATTTAAATTTGACTGTTATGGCGGTTGACGCTGAAAAAGCGTTTGACTGCCTCGAGTGGCCTTTTCTTTTTAAAGTCCTGGAAAAATTTAATTTCCAAGGTGAATTTCTCAATTTTGTGAGACTTATGTATAAATTCCCTAAGGCTAGAATTTTTACCAACAATGTTCTCTCAGAGGAATTTACTTTGGAGAGGGGTACAAGACAAGGTTGTCCTCTGTCCCCACTTCTCTTTGTTTCAGCAATGGAACCTCTGGCAGAGAAAATTAGACAAGATCAGCAAATGACTGGTATCACTATAGGAGAAGAACAATACAAACTGAATTTATTTGCTGATGATCTTTTGATGTACTTAAATAATTTCGATGAATCTATTCAACCTTTGCTTACAGTATTTAATGAATATTCAATGGCTTCAGGCTATAAGATTAATTTAGGAAAAACAGAAATAATGACAGTAGGGAAATCCAAAAATACAGTGAATGCGTTACGACAGGCATTTAAATGGGCATCCAAAATTAAATATTTGGGATGTAATATTAATATTAGTAAGAAACAGATATATAACGACAACTATATTCCACTACTTAATAGCATGCAATCCGATATGAATAAATGGTCAAACCTTCCTTTAAATATCACTGGAAGAATAAATTAATTTAAAATGATGTGGCTTCCAAAATTTTTCTTTTTTCTACAGTTCCTGTAGCCCCACCAAAAATTTTCTTTAAAAAAGTATATTCCAGTATTTCAGAATTCATCTGGGAAAAGAAAACTCCAAGAATAAAAAGAAAAGTTTTACATATATCAATAAGTAAGGGAGGATTTAGTCTGCTAGATTTAGAACTGTATTACCTTGCAAATCAAGCATTATACCTACACCATATTGTTAAACATACGGATGAAGAACAATGGATTCAGGTTGAAAATGCTCAGGTCTGTCCTCAAAACCTGTTTTCCTAGTTGTTCTCCAAAACTGAAAAAAATACCTCTGCCAATTTTATGGTTAGAAATTTATTAGCAACATGGAGAAAGATGAAGGGTCTTTTAAGGGAATCTATAACACTGCCAAAGCAAACTTTACTGTGGAATAATCCTTGAATAACTCTTCAGAATAAAGTGTTAAATTGGTCTACATGGCGGGAAAGAGGTATAGAAACAGTTGAAGATTTAATGAATGGCAACAAATTTATTTCCTGGATTGACTTCAAAAGCAGATATGATCAATCTAACGGGGAATTCTTCAGGTACATGCAGCTGAGGAGCTTATTCCAAAGTTTTGACTTAGAATCTTCAGGACAACATAGTGTACTAGAAAAACTTAAATTCTGAAGCATGTCATAGACTGACAGGCAAAGTTTATAAAATTTTGCAGAAATCATATTTGGTTGATGATTTGTTGAAATCAAGAACTTGTTTATGGAACCAGGATTTAGGAAGGGAGGATATAAATTCCAAGTGGGAACAATGTTGGAATACAACAAGGGATATTACAGTCAATGAAAATTTACGTTTGATTCAGTATAAAATAATGTATAGAATATATTGCACTAGGGATAAAATGCATATGTATGATGGAAATGTTTCAAGTAACTGCTTAAAGTGTGGAACCCCAGACTCTCTGGTTCATGCGTTCTGGGTCTGTTATAAAGTTCAGAAGATATGGTTGGAAATAGAGAACTGGCTATGTGAGGCTCTTGGTACGAAGCTTCATTTCCATCCATCGCTTTGTATTTTGCAAGATGTTTCAAATAATAATATGCATTTTCCAAAAAAATGGATCATTCTTTTCTCATCTTTGATATTAAAGAAACTTATTCTACAACATTGGAAATTTACATATCCTCCCTCTCTCAATCACTGGAAAAATGAACTGTCTTTTTATTTGACCATGGAAAAGCTTATAGTCACTGAAAAAAATAAAGTGACTCAATTTGAAAACATATGGGGAAAAGTATTATAAGTGCTGAGTTCATAAAGTTATATGTTTAACAAATAGGTGTGTTTTAATAATACAGTATTCTGGTCCCTCCCAGAATTTGGTTTGGGTATGAATTTTCTGTGCTGATGAAAAATTTATTTTATTCAGTAGGATAAATAAATAGCATGGCTTAAAATAAGGGACATCTAATGAACTTGAGTATATTTAATTCGCTGGATTATAGAGATTAATGTTATGATAAAGGACATGAAATTAGGAGGTTGAGCTTGTTTCTTTTCATCGTGAGTATGTTACAATGTTGTGTTGTGTATTTATTTATTTTTTGTGTAATCGTTTTGTTTGGTTTGGTTTTTTGTTTATGTCTGGGTTTTTGTTTTTCAGTTTGTTTGTTTTTTGGTTTTGATGTTTTTATTATAATTGTGTATCTTTATTGTCAACTGTGTAATTTTTGTTGTTTGAAAAATGAAAATAAAATAATTATATATATAAAAAAAAAAACTTTTTCTGAATAATGCACAGGTTTTTGTTAAAGTGATGGGCTGTTCTTGAAGGGATGTGAATGAGAAGCAGAAAGATGTTATCTGTAAATCTTTCATGATTTTGTTTTTGTTTGCTCTGATTGGGATATTAAATGTCTTCATTGATTCTTAGGTTGTTATTTTGCCTCTATGAAATGTTACTAACAGTATTAACTGCCTGTCATGGCAATAGTATAATGTTTTTTTGCAGCAACCCTACAATTTACTGCGTTGCTGCAGCCTTATATGTATGTGTGTGCATGTGACCTGTTTTGCGCACTCCAGAAATTAGGGCTCCCCCGAAAGCCACTGTGTAATTTGAACCCTGTCTGTAGGCCTATAACAAAATGATGTCAGCTTACCATTATGAGACTATGCTCTGGGTGTCCCAATTCCACTCTTGTGCAATTCACTCTTCCGGAACCAGCTGTGTGAAAAGGCCCCGACAATATTACGGCATAGTCTCTTTTTTGCCTTTTGTCCTGTACTGCATTTGTGACAGCCAAGTTAAGATTGTGACCGTATAAGAAAAATGCTCAACTTCAGTAAACACTGAAATGAAGAGACTCAGAGAACCACGGAGAAAATTTACAGCCAACGGGAATACTTCATTCGCAGAACATCAGCATACACCACAGCACGCTGGTCTACACGTCCGAATTGGTAGAAACAGCTCTCCTCAAACATCATTCTTCCAGTTCTTATATCCTCGGCCTTCGCTCACTCATGGGTGTGTGCACATGTGTGTGTTAACCGAAACAGTTAAGCCACGGCCAATGCAGGGACCTGATTGCAGCAGAAATGTTGGCAGTATTGTCCGTTGTATGGCTTTCAGGAAAATAAGTTGTCTGGAGGCATTTAGATTCAAGTTTCCACTCAGGTGTAATGGTGTGGACAGTCAAGGACATGTATGGTGTCATGTTAACTGACGACCACATATCAATTGTGAGGAAATAACTATCAGTCCCCAACAGCAGCACTTGAACCTCTTTTCTAACCTTATTATATAAATCTGGAATGGCTGTTTTGGAAAAGTATGTCTGTCCAGGCCACTCCTACTGGGCATCTAGGGCCTTTACCATGTCCTTAAATGACTTTTTTTCCCCACCGTTTGGAAAGAGACCATTTTTTTGCCAAGTACTTGGTCACCGCATCAGTACAGGTTTTCCAGCGGATACTGTCCTTTCTGTACTTTGTTATTTTCCCGAACGCCCCATTATCATTGGTTGTGTATAAGTGGTGGTGGGCCTGGTTGTTGTTGATGTGTGTCCTGCTTCGGCACCAGAATCAGCAGGAGGGGCTGAATTCATTGCACTTGTTGAACTTGAGGCCAAATTCATCCTTGCGGCGGTTAGGGGGTGATTGATCCTGAGATGAGCCCTGAGATTTGAGGCGTTTCCATCTCTCGCTGTCACCGTCTTCATGCAAATCTTGCACACGGCCTTGTTGACATTTGCCGGCTCTCCCTTGTCATTTGGTCGGAACCCGAAATGCTGCCAAACTGCATAAGTTGTGTTTTTTTGGGGGGGACCAACTCGCTTGATACGCGGCTTGCAATCTTTTCTTCTTTTTCTCTCTTCTGAGCTGTCACGTGACGACATCACATCCAAAAACTTTATCAAATGTCGTCTCCCAAATCAACAGTTGTGAGAAACATTATAGCCTACTATTAGTTTTAAATTGTAATAGTATTAAATTGAAAACTCAACCACACATACATAGGTGCTGGACAAACACTTAATATTTAGGCATTAAATGAATTATATTTAACATTATATTAGGCCCCTATAGACTGTTGGACTGTGGCTCATCCTACAATTCAACAGAGACTATGTGAGAGTCAAGTCCTGCATGTTCTTTTAATGAAGCAATAGGAGAAGATATTCGGTCTCAGTTAATATGTTTATTAAGCAGTAAAGGAATAAAGTTACAGAGTTCAGGGTCCGATCCTCCTGTCCCTGACAAATAACAAAAGCGCGTCCGTTCATGAAGTCTGACCAACTGTCTCTTTCTGACCCAGGATTTTAAGCGTAACAAGCATCATAGTGCACGCATGGCGACGTCCTCTCCTGATTGGTTCCCGCAGCACGTGATCACCTCGTGGTGATCTTTCTCCTTCTGCATGCTTCCTGTTTTGGGAGAGACAAAAACAGAGCACTTTCCCACACTCCTACTCCTGTGCTATCTAAGCTAAGCACTCAGTGTTCTTTCTACCAGATAAGGTTATAATCAACTGCTGAAGCCACAATAGAGTAACAGAAGTCATATCTCACACCATGTTCCTCCCTCCCCTTGTTCTTTTCCACTCTACAAGACAGGCGCCTTCTATTTAACTCAATCCTCACAGTAGTTTACATTATATATGACACATAATCTTACACAGGAAGGCACATTGGTTACTGTGACCCATATCTTGCAGAACTCTGCTCCTTCATATGTATTTTCCGTCCTGCAAAACAAACACATTTTAGTCTGCTGAAGCATCACACATTTCTTCATTTTATATGACACATGATTTCACACAATAGAACATATTATATTCCAAGAAGACCTATAAGCGCAGCAGATTTTTTTTAAATGACAGTAATGAAACTGATACCATTGCTATTTTTAGATACTGCGGGATATCTTATTATCGTACTATCGCCCAACCCTAATAGCCTGTTGCTTCGTTGCTCATACACTGAACACAACATTAAGCCACATACAGACAGCTTTTGTTTGAGCTTGGTCATAACAATTTGCTGGCACAAAGCATATGAACATAATGCTTTTCTATGTGTTAATAAATTCCTCTTCTTGGCTTTTAACCCACATAGCTTTTATTGCACTTTCAGTACCAGGTGTAATTGTTGTTTTTTAGATAAAACGTCTTTCAGTTCACCTGGTTCATTGTGTCCATTATGTTGTGTGTACTTGTGTGTGCCTGTGTGTGTGCACTTGGCTCTCCATGCCACTCCTCCTGCACACCTGTGACCCATACACTAGTCTAATAGCCAATTCTGGTGTTCTCTTGAGAATGCCTTTCGAGCTGCACGGTGCTGAGCTACAGCCTGATTGGGCTACAGGTACGGCCTCATGCTGCCAGTAGTGAGAAGGACACTAACAAAGTACAAAACTAGAGAAGAAACAGTCAGGAAGCATAAGGAGAGTGAAACTGTCTGTGGCCACCACATGCAAAACCATTCCCCTTTTGGGAGTTATCTTGCTTCTCCATTGCACCTGTTGTCACTTTCATTTGCACCAAAACAGGTGAAATTAATTCACAACCACTTGTGTGTCCTAAATGAAAACATCCCAGACCTAGCCGTGGAGCTTGCAGGACGTACAATCTTCTGGGCGGATCGCACATCGGACTCCGGTAAGAGGACAGGAGGAGGTATGTGCATCTATATTAACAACAGTTGGTGCACGGACACTGCTGTTGTTGAGAAAGACTGCTGTCCAGACCTGGAGTTTCTAATGTTGAAGTGCAGACCTTTTTATTTGCCCAGGGAAATAACCCAAGTGTTTGTAACTGCCGTGTATATCCACCCGCGAGCTAATGCTAATGTAGCTATGAGCAGGCTGCATGACAGCATCACCAGGCAACAAAACAAACACCCAGAGGGCTTCTTCTTCGTGGCTAGAGACTTTAATCACACCAACTTAAAGACTGTGCTCCCCAGATTTTACAAGAATGTTGACATTCAAACAAGGAAGGGCAGAACACTAGACCAGGTCTACACCAACATCTCTGGAACCTACAGAGCCCGCCACTCCCCCCACCTCGGACACTCAGACCATCTTTCCCTGTTCCTGACACCAGCTTACAAGCCCCTCATCTGCAGGTGTAAGCCACAGTACAAGTCAGTGCAGTGCTGGACTGAGGAGGCCACACTATCCTTGCAGGACTGTTTTGAGGACACCATATGGGAGCTCTTTGAAGACCCAGACATTGAACTCCACACCTCCTCTGTACTATCATACATCAGTTTCTGCATGGATAATGTAACATCAAGGAAACAGGTGAAAACATTTCCCAACCAAAAACCCTGGTTTAACGCGAATATCAGAGCACTACTCCAGGCCAGGGATTCAGCACTGAGGTCAAGGGACAGGGAAGCCTACAGGAAGGCTAGAGCGGACCTGAACAGAGGCATCAAGGCTGCTAAAACAAAGTACAGAGAGCAGATAGAGGCCAACTTCAGGGAGAACAACCCCCGCTCCATGTGGAAAGGCATACAGAATATAACTGACTACAAACAATGCCACAACACCCCCCCTCCACCGACACTTCTCTCCCAGACCAGCTTAACACCTTTTTCTCCTGCTTTGAAGAGGACAACAGACAGGCAGAGGACACACAGCTGACATCATCAGAGCACAACCAGCCCCCCACCATCCAACAACATCAGGTACTGCAAGTCCTGCGTGGCCTCGACACCAGGAAAGCACCAGGACTGGATGGAGTACCCGGGAGGGTGCTGAAATCATGTGCTCACCAGCTTGCTGCAGTATTCACTAACATCTTCAACCATTCACTGCAGCAAGCCACAGTCCCCACCTGCCTGAAAACTGCCACCATAATCCCTGTGCCCAAATCCTCTGCCATCACAGGGTTGAATGATTACCGGCCTGTGGCCCTGACACTGGTGATCATGAAATGTATGGAGAGAGTTGTGTTACAGCATGTCAAGGCCCACATCCCACCTGGCTTTGATCAACATCAGTTCGCCTACAGGTCCAACAGATCCACAGATGACGCCATCTCCATCTCCCTCCACACCGCTCTCAGCCACATTGAAAGCCCCAATACATATATCAGGATGCTGTTTGTTGACTTCAGCTCGGCATTTAACTCCATCAGCCCCAGCAGACTCATCAACAAACTGCAGATACTACAACTTGGAACCTCCCTCTGTCTGTGGATCAAGGACTTCCTGACTAACAGACCCCAGCATGTCAGAATGAGTCCCTCCACATCCACCATCATCCTCAATACTGGTGTTCCTCAGGGCTGTGTGCTGAGTCCAGTCTTGTACACACTGTACACTTATGACTGTGTCGCTACTCGCAGCTCCAATACCCTCGTCAAATTTGCGGATGATACAACGATTGTGGGGCTCATCAACAACGGTTATGAGGGAGGAGGTCCAAGCACTGGTGGCCTGGCGCAGTGACAACCACCTCAACCTCAACACCAAGAAGACAAAAGAAGTCATTATTGACTTCCGGAAGTCGAGGACCACACTGCACTCAGGCCTGAGCATCAATGGGGAGGAAGTGGAATGGGTCACCAGCTTTAAGTTTCTTGGCCTGCACATCTCGGAGGACCTGGGCTGGACTGTGAACACAACCCACATCATCAAAAAGGCCCAGAAGCGTCTTTCTGAGAACACTGAGGAGGAACAAACTCCCTCCACCTCTGCTGAAAAACTTCTACCACTGCACAATAGAGAGTGTCCTCACCTATGGCTGTATGGTGTGGTACGCCAGCTGCACTGCATTTGAAAAGAAACAACTGCAGCGGGTCATCAAGACAGCTGAGTGGATCATCGGCTCCCCACTTCCACGCCTAGAGGAGATCTATTCCAGCCGTCTCCTCCGACAGGCCACAAAGATTCCACCCAGGACACTCTCTATTCACCAGCCTTCCCTCTGGCAGACTCAGAGTCATGAGAGCCTGCACCAACAGACTGAAACACAGCTTCTTCCCCATGGCTGTGAAGAGACTGCTGCAAGAACCATGATCCCCCCCCCAGTATATTTTATGACAAGGACATTGTAGCTGCTACAAGAGAGCACCGAACAAAATTTCACTGTATTTATTGCAGTGACAATAAAGCTTCTTCTTCTTCTTCTTCTTCTTCTAACTGACTTGGTGTTATACTGTGACAATTAAGTTTTCTCTTAATTTTTTTGAGCAGTATTGAGCAATGTATTTCATTACAGTAAAAGATCTCTGATGACGTCTCTACTAAAGGGCATTAGTATTTGAAAATTGTCTTGGTGTCTTGGTCATAATCCAGCTAACTGTAAAAAGCTGGATTTTTGTAGCTATGGGTTTAAGACTGACCACAGCTCTTGATACACTTTATACCAGCTTTGAAGAAGTGAAAAATTTAGACTTGTGTCAAACCATCAACAAACAACAATCAAGTAAATTCAGTTATCCATGTTCGAAGAACAGGGCTATGGGCAGACTCTGAATCATTGGCATGGTATTGTTTCTTTGGGGGTGAAAAGAACATTCTAGCATCTATGTCACAGTTTTGCATTATTGGTCACCTGCTCACTTTTGTCTGCCCAGTCACACAGCTCCCATTCAGTATTTTTTTACTTACTCTGGTTCCCGGACCTCAGCATCAGTCATGTCCACCTCATCAAGGCAACTTTGTTCACCTGTTTCTGATTACACACACTCAGAATATGTACCCCAGCCTTACACACACACTATTTGCTAGATTGTACTTTGCCATTCCCATACGAGAGTTTCCAGTGTTGTTGATTCCTCTTTGCTGACCCTGCCTGTCTCCGACTCGGCTGCTTCACCTGTCTCCCAGTAAACTATCTTCCTAGCCTTCTTTCCCCTACCACAAGCTCTGCTTCTGCATTCCTGGTGTTTGCTTGTTCTCCTAGGCTGTGTGAAGTTATCCCCAACAGCTCCACAACGTGAGTTTGCCTGTTCATCTGCTTGTGCTAACCTGTGCTGTGGAGCGATTCACTATACGGTGACATACACCGTCTTTGTATGTGGGTCACAGAGATTACTCACATTTATCGCTGATTCCTCAACTCCTCGTCTGGCTTGACCTACCTTTGGCCTGCTCCTCACTGCTGTATTTGCCCCTCCAGAGTGCTTACTTGGTGTTGGATCCTCTTCCCGCCCGACGACTTCTGCTCCTTCACGGTACTGCAGCATACAATTGGCCTGTCTGGTGTAGGTATGCTTCCTGCAGCTGCCAGTGGCCCACCTGCCTTCAGCTTCATTGTGGTCTGCTGCAGCTTTGGGATTAGTCCTGTGCCTTGGGAGACCCTATGCCTCGAGAGACACTATGCTGGGGCATTGGACTTACCTGTTGTTTCACCTGCTAAGAGGTGCATATAATTAACTGTACTTTTTGTCAGTGGTGCTGCATTGGGATGGGTGTGGTTTGAACCCAGAGAGCGTAAAACTTTTAGTCTTGCCTTTTCCTGGTGAATGCTGTTATGTATGCTTCTAAAATTGACCCAATACTAGAGATATAAAATAAAATAGCTTTCTAACTCCACAGGTTCATGTTATGGAGAGCCAAATGATGCCATTAAACCAACATATCTAAAGCACTCAGTCATTTAAGCCCCGGTTCCACCAAACACTTTCGGTATGGTACCTTTGAACCAAAAATAATGCTTCAGTCACGGTACCTACTTACCTACCTACTGAACTTCAAAACCAGCCACTAACACAGCCCTGAGGAGAGTGACCGTTTGCTATTCACCAATCAACGGACTGCGGTGTTCACAGCTCCACCTTTAGTACCAGATCTGTGTGCTAGGTACCCCAACAGAAGGGGTACCAAAAGAGGAGATGGTACAGAGGGGTTCCATTGGTATCATCCACAACTTTTCACAGTGGAAACAGAAAAAAAAGAGTACCAAACTGAGCTGCACCGACTGTACTACTTGGTGGAAATGGAGCTAAAGAGTCACTTCTTTACAGAAGTTGATCTTGGGGCAGTTGTATGAACTTCAGAGGACTTGCAGTATCTCATGGTGATGTCAAAGGCCCTCTTAAAAGTCTAAATTGAATCACTTGAATAGACAAGAGGGGATATTGGGAACAATAAGCTACATGAAATTAGATTTCCCCCAGCAATCAGGTTCCTCACTTTTACATTCAAACAGCAGCCATTTGTGACTTGGAAAAGAGGAGGAGAGAAAAAAAGTGCTTGCAGAACTTCATGACTTAATCATGCTTTGAAATGTTAATAGGACAAAATTTGAATGTGATCCCTCTTCAAAATAAGCAGGGCTGGGGAGGGGCATATTGTGATTGGAGGGGTTAGTGTTTATCCTGCATTGGGGCTCTGCTCTCTGCTTCAGAGAGGTTTTCACTGGCAATGATGATCCAAAATAGCTCAAATAAAGGGCTGCACGGTTTATGAAACTGGAGTGAGTTTCTGTCATCCTGAGAACTTCAACAGCCAAGCCCCCAAAACAGCATAGGAAAACATGGCAGCCCCAGCAGGGCCCTGAGTCAACAGGCCACTTTCCTCCTTCCTTCTTCCAGCAGCTGCTTTTTCAATCATAGGAAAACCTAGCAGCAGGCTGTGGATAAACTGCAGCACACTGTTAGCTCACTCTGTCTCTTAGACAAACACAATTGCAATATCAACATTGTGATATATAGTGACAATATCAGTCTTTAGTTCAGCTGTGAATATTCTGTCACTATTGTCCACCTTTGAGTTAATACGATGCTGTTTGATTGAAGAGCATTATTTTAAATTCTAAAATCAGGATTTGCGGAGCGTGACAAGGAAGCTCTGTGTGCACTCTTTTTTTTCTACCAAATTAGCTCGCCACGCACCCCCTTCTACACCTTGACCACATTGATGCACCCCCAGTCCCTCATACCTTGAAAGACGGTAGCTGCATTAAAGGCATCAAGTTTGATCATACTAGGGGTGGGCAATTATCAAATATACTTGATGTATGGCAACTTGTTCCATGTGGGATGTACAAAATGAGTGTGCAGTGACATCAAGTCATGTTGATTTTTTAGGCAATGGCATAAGACTTGCTTTAGTGTTTCAGTTCGCTTGCTCTCTCCTATGCATACATGACGTATGTCACATGACATTACAGCGGTACTTATTTTAAGCTGAACCATGATGTTTTTTTTCTAAACCTAACTATGTGCTTATGTTGTAAAGGGAAATAAACGTTAAAACAGAGTGTTTTAGGTATGTTGTAAGTTTATTTTGAACAACACTGTTTGCATGTAATGAGCAGAAACTTTACATTTCCTGTAAAAATGGAAGTGTATTTTGAAAAAACCTAATGCATGTAACAGGCATAAATTGACACACCATCACAGAATGTGGAAAACTGGCGCATCATGTTTTGCTGTTTAGGTCCACAGACACGTCTGTATTTATCGAGTTGGGATAAGAACACATTGGTTTGATCATGTGGCTTGTATCATAAAGGTTGACAACCTGCCTCTTTTGCTTGTAGCTGGACACACCTTGACACTCACACACGGTGCGGGACATCATCTTAATGTGTGGGACAAGGGACAAGGAATAAAAATGCTGAGCAGTCCTGCATAAAGCAGGACACATGGTCACCCTAACTTTTGAGCTAATCCTGTTTACTTTATCCAACAGTTGGAAGGTCAGACATAGGGACTTGAGAAGCTGCATTATTTATTTATGCAAGTAGGTATAACTGCAGCTGGAACACTTGCATGACTCACCCTCCATGCTTACACGTCGGTCCATGATCAGCCCCCTCTGCCTCCTTGGCCTATAATAAGAAAGCCCTTAAGAAAATGTTAAGTTAACGTTTAGCTAACTATTAAGTCTGAGGTTAAAAGAGAGGTGGTAAGGGTTAGAGTAATGGCAATAGTTACATCTCATTACTTATAAAGTGAATCACGTCTTCATGTATTATAAATGAAAAAGTGGATTATTGCTACGTTTAGCATCATATTTGTTGTAGCAGGGTTTAGATATTCGTCGTGATGGTGGGTTTGTCTTGTATTACTGATGGGCGTGGCTTGTAGGGGCATTGTGTTTTGGCCATGAACAGAATGTGTCTGCAGCTATACATGTCTATCCATTGACTAATTTAATCCTACGGTCTATATTTCCCACAACTTGAAAGCTTTATTGCTAATTTTCTTCTGTGCTCTGATTACCATCAACTGTGCTCTGAGCACATGCCTCACTCTCTCTATCTCTCTTTCTAAACCACACATGATGCACACACAACACACTGAGCTATTGCTTCAGTGAGCTACGCAACTATTTTAACACGTGACAAAATATTTAAGAGAAAGCAACAATGCACTCTCAACATTTAAATAAAACAGAAACTAGGCTGCAACAATGTTTTATTAGATTGCAACAAAGCAGGTTGTTCTCCAAAACACTCCCTGATTTTAGCCAGTTTTCAATGTCCCTAGGCTAGATATTAATTGGTAAAGACAGGTTGAATTGCAGAAGCTGTTAAGCATTTATTTATTAATTTAAATGTAATTTGTGAAAAGTGTCAAAACTTCAAAAAGTAATTTTTACCTGTCTGAGTTATGAATTATGGCCTAAAATGTTTCAAGGTGTTTGATTTTTTTTTTTTTGTGAAAGACACAACGAGGTTGTGTATGTTTAAATGAGTACACCATGTACATTGTGATGAGATTTACCTAATACAGTAAAAAGCACCACTGCCTTTAAAAAAGGGATTGGGACTGAGGGATTTTAAGGCCTTGATAACATTGTGTTAAAGTCCATAAAGCCCTTTCTTCTGGCAGTAGGAACAAGCAAATTGAATTACATGAGGTCTGATGAGCTCAGTTAAAACAAAGCTTTGATGATTTCTGTTTGGCATTTTTTTCTGAGTGCCCTGGAGATGGCAGGGGCGAGGGTATAGACAGGGTGTAATTTTAAGAAAGGTGCATGGTGTTGGAGCAGAGCCAACATTACAGCTCCTGATGTTTGCGTACTGCCCTGGGGTTGAAAAGCCAAAAAGTTTCATGTTAAAACCATGCATTTGATGCTTTTTGGAAAGCATCAGAGAGAAAACTGGAAATGAGAAGGGCCATCTTTGAATTTTTGGGTGGTCCAGCAGTTTCAGTTATTGCTGTTGTCTGACTGCCTTCAGCTGCCATCTGATTATGACTGATTCATCCAGAGCCTGCTGCTGCTGCTGTTAACAGGATATGACAGGAAGGTGAGAAGAAAAAGCAACACTAGAAAACAAAGAAAAAAAAAATTTTTTTTTAATAATATACAGCATGCAAACAGTACTGTACATGTCAAAAATAAACTCCCGAGTAACAATGCTGATTGCTACATGAAATACATGGAACACAAAAATTGCTTGTTTGCAGTACTTTAACAGACCATTACAATAATTTACATTCTTCATAGAAACATCACTCTTGTCGAATAGATTGAATTGTATTACTTGGTCACTTACTCATGCAGTGCACGTTTTGTTTTCATTTTAAGTGAAAACAATAAAAAAACGCCCAAATTATTAGTCTATTAACATTACAGATCAGCAGTTTATTACTATAATCTAAACAACTTAATTTGGAGGTCAGACTGAAAGTACGTGACAGCTGCTGAAACACCTCATTGCACAGGAGAACTGTACATCAGGTCAAAGTTGAAGCAGGAAGTGGTTATGTAATCTGTAGTAAACTTTTACAATAATAATGCAAGTAGATGCTCTTTTATTGACCTGGATTTTGGACTATGTGACTGGTTAGCCACAGCTTGTCCGATTGCAGGGCTTTGTGTGTGACAAAAGCCACCTTTGCGGCTGTATGATACGCCGCTTGGTGGATGTGCCCAACAAAACCCTGTCCTTTCACCTGGGAGCCTGCTGTTTGCTTTCTGTATGAATGAAGCCAAACCATGACGCTTTTTTTTTTTTTTTTTTAAACCTATCACTTCCTTTTGCTGATGTCAGCATTGGTTGTGGCATCCTGGAATGTCAACAGCAGAGGCAGGAGGATACATAGTATACAATATGTAAAAGTGAAAGGCCATCCACAAAGTGGCAATATGTAACGACCTGGGAGGGGTGGGTATTGAATTTTGGTGAGCAGACCCAATGTAAACAAAATAGGCAGCATTGGCACCTGAATGCATTGATTAGGCTTATTATACAATTATTAACACCTCCCTATCCCCTTATTCTGGGGGGCTCTACTGTAGAAATGATTGTGGATACAATTTCCCGTGAGATAGCGGAAGTAGCAGTAAGCTAGTTAGTCCCATAGACTGTCTATGGTTAGTCCTAGTGGCTAATCTTGATAGCTAACTGCCATCTGTGGTTCTTTTTTATAGTAATTTGATTTCAATTTACCAAACACTGCTTACCACGTATAAAACTAACATTAAATTATCTTTTTCTAAAATGTCCCCACAGAGGTCTGGTATCTGTGGAGCTGCTTTGTGGCTGTACTAACATCCAGACTAAGCTAAATGTTTTGATTAAACAACATTGAACAGGGAGCCAGAACAAAAAGAGATTGTTACTGTAAACAGTGTGGTGGCAAATAATAATGACAGACCAATCAATACAGTTCAGTAGTGAATTTATTATGCATTCAATGATGGTACAATAATTGGAACAATAGTCGGAACAAAGTACATATTACCTGCAGGTTTGAGGAATAGAGCAACAGGGTTAGATGATCTGATGAGAAGATCAAGAGCAAACCAAGAGAAGACGAAGAAAGACCTAGACCAGTCTCTTTGTCTCTTATGAGGAGTGAATGAGTGAGAATATATAACAATGTTGTAGATACTAATGTGAATGATATGTATAAAAGCATTACATTTTCCATCACCTACCTACAGAGAGGAATGGTTTGCCATCCGTCCCATGTAATACAGCATCTTCTCGCATTGAAAAATAAAATGCTCTTTCCCTTACTGAATCTATATGGGGCATGATTTGTCCTGTATTTTCATGCAAACCCTACTCTAAGGCATATCACTACATTTTCACATGCCTGGAATGACATGATAAATAATAAAACCCAGAAGAGAGGTAAATCAGAATTTGTTCAAGAGTGGCACCAAGAATAACAAGTCTGTCACTTCATGTCAGAGAGCTCATAGTGCCCTATTATCCCACCAGAACACTGCGCTCTGAGAATGCAGGGTTACTTGTGGTCCCTAAAGTCTCCAAAAGTAGAACAGGAGCCAGAGCCTTCAGCTATCAGGCTCCTCTTTTGTGGAATCAGCTTCCTGTTTCGGTCCGGGAGGCAGACACCGTCTCCACTTTCAAGACTAGACTTAAGACTTTCCTATTTGATAAAGCTTATAGTTAGGGCTGGCTCAGGCTTGTCTTGGACCAGCCCCTAGTTAGGCTGACATAGGCCTAGTCTGCCGGGGGACCTCCTATAATACACCGAGCCCCTTCTCTCCTTCTCTCTCTCTCTCTCTCTCTCTCTCTCTCTCTCTCTCTCTCTCTCTCCCTTGCTAGTATTCATGTCCTGTTAATGCATCTCTCTAACCTGGGCCTACTGCATGTCACTAACTCGGCTTGTTCTCCGGAGCCTTTGTGCTCCACTGCCTCGCAGGTTAACTCGTACCGCAGCTGTGCCTGGATGATGTGTCGTGGTTGTGCTGCTGCCGTGGTCCTGCCTGAGGCCTCCCACTGCTGCTGTTACTATTAGTCATACCTGGACTATTATACACATATCATTATTGTCACATACATATATAATCATATTATTAATATAATATCTGTTTCTCCTTGTGTCTCATTGTGTCATATGGATTACTGTTAATTCATTATATTGATCTGTCCTGTACAACATCTATTGCTCGTCTGTCCGTCCTGGAAGAGGGATCCCTCCTTCAGTCGCTCTTCCTGAGGTTTCTACCATTTTTTTCTCCCGGTTAAAGGGGTTTTTTTGGGGAGTTTTTCCTTAGCCGCTGTGAGGGTCCTAAGGACAGAGGGATGTTGTATGCTGTAAAGCCCTCTGAGGCAAATTGTGATTTGTGATATTGGGCTTTATAAATAAAATTGATTGATTGATAGATTGATTGATGTCAGTACAAGATATTGTAATAAACCTTGATTTAACTCTTCAACCAACTGGGCAGGGTTAAAAGTTGAGCTGCTACCACCTTCAACTGATTTGGTCCGGTGTCAGAGACTCGAGAAAACATACAGTGCCACGATGTATGAAAAATATGAGCACTTTATTTTAATAGTCAATTCATTAAGCCACAGCAGGTTCTTCATACAAAGGGCCAAGAACTGACCAAACCTTAAGTCATCCTCCCTCCAACAAATCCACCCTACCAGCTAACCAGCCACCCTCAGCACCACAGCACACCAAATCACTCTACAAAGGGAGGCGAACCATGGCTCTCAACAAGCAAACCCACACATGAGAAAACAAAGCAGGTAGGCACTCTAAACTCCATGCAGTAAATCACACCATTCTCCAACAAGGGATGCTTGGATGTGTGTCGTGCAGGAGGAAAGATTACTCCGGACAAGGGATATAACATTTACTGAAGATTTGCAGAGTTGTACAGTCTGGGGAACGCCCTAACTCCAGTGCAGACGAACTTTGAAAGTCCACACCAGAGCAAGTGAGCGACCACAAAAACACATGTACAAAAAGCAAGGCAAGTGACGCTTAACACATCGACGTAATTCCGGTAGGGGGGTAACATTTCCAACAACACTGCTATTATTTCAACATACTGTATTAGCTAAATGTAACAGAAGTGCTTTACTAAATAACATGGGGCATAGGAACACTAATAACAATAACGGTACCATTATTACAATACTTAATTTCACCCTGAATGGGGCCAGATGGTTAGACTGGGTGGGACTTGTATCACCCTCTGCCTACTAGCTAACCTCCTCCCAGCTCCTCCCCTTTCCCACGAATACGCTGCTGCAGTGGTTGTATTAAAATTTCTAAAAGCTACATTTAACAAAAGAAGAAACAGACCAGGACAATAAGGCACAAGACTAAATATGTAACACAAATTTTAACATTTAAAGTGCACAGTTCACTCAACTGGTCAGTTGGCCAAGACCCTCCCCCGGAGTCTCAGTTTATGGCATTAGTCCCACCTGGCTCGTATGCAGCAAGAGCCCGCAGCGGAATCGTCAGTCCAGTGCTGGAATGATGGATCAGCTGACGGCGTGGCAGACGCTCCCATTCAGAGCTGGGCAGCAGTAAGGCACTCCTAATTCCCCAGTCCCTGTCTATCAGCAGCCCTATCATGGAACATTTATTGCCTACTCTACCTGTCTTCGCCGCCGACAGCCTTAAGCGGCTACAAACGGCCCCTACCCACCTTCTGCAAGTGCAAACAGTTGCTTCACGGGCAAAGCCACCTAGACATGCATGAAGCTCCCCTCCCCAGACACACCCTGCTACTTCATAAATCATCTTTTGAAAGATTAGTGTTAGGGTTGAGTTTGAGTTCTGGACCAACTAAGGTGGAGGCCCTGTTACGTAGCTTAAGGGTTTTAATGAACAAAACAGGCATAAAGGCACAAGTGGAGACAGGCTGGCTTGGGAATTGGGGAAATGCCTCTGAACTGATACTGAATTCAACTGAACACAGGGCAAAACATAGGAACACAGAGGCACTCATGGTTAACACTAGAGGTATGGCACACACTAAAAAAAATACACAAAAAAGAGGCATTGGTTAGATGCTATGAAAATACTCAGCAAAATACTTACTGTAAATAACTTAATACTTAAATTCAGGAAGGAAGTTGAGCAGGTGAGCCAAAGGGAGTGATAACAGGTATTCCTCTTGGTGAGGATCTGGAAAAACTCCAACAGGGTTTTAAGTGCAGTGAGGTGAGGAGATTAAAGAGATTGATGAAAACAATAAATGGTGAGAGAGTTGACAGTTTGTCAGTGCTGATAGAGTTTCAGGGCTCAGTGCTTTCGGATAAAATAAAAGTAGGTTGCATGAGTTTTCCTGTCAGGCCTTATGTTCATCCTCCACTTCGGTGTTACAAGTGCCAGAGGTATGGACATCTAGTGAAAGCTTGCAATGGAAACCAAAGGTGTGCAAAGTGCGGAGGTGAACATAGATTTGAGGACTGTGGAGAGAATGTACAGGCTAAATGCTGTAACTGTGGTGGCCAGCACAGTGTGACATATGGTGATTGTGAAGTCAGGAAAAGAGCAGTGGAAATCCAACAAGTGAAAACGGTTAACAACATAAGTTATTCTGAAGCAGTGAAGACAATGCAAGTACAAAAGGGGATGGAGAAAACAGACAACAACAGTCAAAATCCAAAATCAGGAGGAGCTCAAAGAATGCAAGCTAATATAGAACTGACTGTGGATAAGCTGATTTTGTTCATTGCACATGTAACTTAACTGTACAGATCAAGTCAAACATAAAACAGAGAAAATAAAAATAATTGTGAGGGGAGCTGAAAATGTTTTGGCTTTGAAAGATGTATCAGATCAACAAATGCCATGAGGCAGATGGGAAACCTGGGGTCACTGGGGATAGGACCCAGTGATTATTCTTCAGTGGAATGTAAGGAGATTAATAGCAAATGGACAGGAATTTAAAGGATTTATTGATGTTCTTTGCAAGAAACCAGAGATTATATGCATATAGTAGCATATGCAGAAATAGAATGGAGGGAAAGGGGGGAGGGGAACGCATTGAATGAGAAGGACGATGTGCTGACGTACTGCGGTAAGCATGTTGTGTCATTTCCGGTGTTTCTGTGTTGGTGTCTCTCAGCTGCTGCAGCGATCTCTCACCAGCTACTTTTCTGCTTTTTCTCCTCACTTTAGCCGCTAAACATCCCCTTCACTTCTTAAACCTCACTAGTTGTAGTGTTAATCACTCCGCTTCTTTAAACGACTGTCTTATTCATCTTTGCTTGCTCACACACCCTCAGCCTTGTACCTAGCACCTAGCGATGGCTTCCTCTCCTGCACTCTCTTGCTCAGTGTGCCAGATGTTTAGTTACTCCTCTGCCTCCTTTAGCGATAATGGTACATGTGAGAAATGTAGTTTATTTTCTGCTTTGGAGGCGAGGCTTAGTCAATTAGAAGCTCGGCTCCGCACCATGGAGAGTCAAACTGTAGCTGCGGTAGTTAGCCGGCCCCCTGTAGCCGGCGCGGAGCCACTTAGCATAGCCTCTGCTAGCGGTCCTCCGGTAACCCCTGTGCAGCCAGGAGGCTGGGTGACTGTCCGAGGGAAGCGTAGTACCATGCCGAAGCCCTCGGCTCACCACCAGCCCGTTCACGTTTCTAACCGTTTTTCCCCACTCAGCGACACACCCGCTGAGGAGAAAACTCTGGTAATTGGCAGCTCTATTTTGAGAAACGTGAAGTTAGCGACACCAGTGACCATAGTCAAATGTATCCCTGGGGCCAGAGCGGGCGACATTGAATCAAATTTGAAACTGCTGGCTAAGGCTAAACGTAGATTCAGTAAGATTGTTATTCACGTCGGCGTTAATGACACCCGGTTACGCCAATCGGAGGTCACTAAAATTAATGTTGCCTCGGTGTGTCAGTATGCTAAAACTATGTCGGACTCCGTAGTTTTCTCTGGACCCCTGCCAAATCTGACCACTGATGATATGTTTAGCCGCATGTCATCATTCAATCGCTGGCTGTCTAGGTGGTGTCCAGCAAATGATGTGGGCTTCGTTAATAATTGGAAAACCTTCTGGGGAAAACCTGGTCTGATTAGGAGAGATGGCATTCATCCCACTTTGGATGGAGCCGCTCTCATATCTAGAAACCTGGACAAGTTTATTAGTGATCTAAAACCGTGACAACTCAGAGTTGAGACCAGGAATCAGAGTGGCAGTGTAAAACGCTTCTCTGAGCTTCTAGAGCAGTCACCCACCCATAGTGTCATACAAACGGTGTCTGTACCCCGACCTCCTAAATTATTTAAATATAAAGTCAAACAAAGAGGAGTTGTACATAATAACCTGATAAAAATTAAAACCTCTTCTGTGACAGAAAGACAAAACAGGAGAATTAAATGTGGACTGTTAAATGTCAGATCGTTATCTTCCAAAGCAGTGTGAGTAAACGAATTTACGAATTTACTCAGCCTCACCGAAACCTGGCTGTGTCATGATGAATATGTTAGTCTAAATGAATCCACTCCTCCCAGTCATAATAATACCCACGTTCCTCGAGGCAGCAGCCGAGGAGGGGGAGTTGCAGCCATTTTTAACTCTAGTCTATTAATCAGCGCTAAACCTAAACTAGATTATAAATCCTTTGAAAGCCTTGTCCTTAGTCTTTTACATCCGACCTGGAAAACCTCGCAGCCTCTTCTATTTGTTATAGTGTACCGTGCTCCTGGCCCGTATTCAGAATTCTTATCTGAATTCTCCGAGTTTTTATCCAGTTTAGTCCTGAAATCAGATAAAGTTATTATTGTAGGCGATTTCAATATTCACGTGGACGTTGATAATGACTCCCTCGCTACTGCGTTTATCACATTATTAGACTCCATTGGCTTCAGTCAAAGTGTACATAAGCCCACTCACCGTTTTAACCACACCCTCGATCTAGTTCTGGCGTATGGAATTGAGATTGACAACTTAATGGTCTTTCCAGAGAATCCCTCTCTATCAGATCATTACTTAATAACTTTTGATTTCTGTCTACTTGACTACGCGCCACTCAGTAACAGCTACTATACTAGGTGTTTATCAGATAGTGCGGTAGCAAAATTTAAGGAAGTGATTCCATCGGCATTAAATTTAATACCCTCTGTAACTGAGGTTTCCCGTACTGACTTTAAAGTCTCCCAAATTGATCATCTCGTCGATAGCGCTGCAGGCTCGCTGCGAACAACTCTTGACTCCGTAGCATCTCTTAAAAAGAAGTTCGCAAAGCAAAGAAAGTTTGCTCCCTGGTATAACTCCCAGACCAGAAAATTAAAGCAAATGTCGCGAAAATTTGAAAGGAATTGGCGATTAACCTTAACTGGAAGATTCTCGTTTAATCTGGTTAGATAGTCTAAAAACATATAGGAGAGCCCTCCGCAATGCCAGAGCAAACTATTACTCGTCTTTAATAGAAGAAAATAAGAACAACCCCAGGTTTCTTTTCAGCACTGTAGCCAGGCTGACAGAGAGTCACAGCTCTATTGAGCCTTGTATTCCTTTAGCCCTTAGCAGTAATGATTTTATGAGCTTTTTTAATGACAAAATTGTAACTATTAGAGACAACATTCATGACCTCCTGCCATCTAACAGTATTAATCTGCCTTCAAACACAGCTATAAGTGCTGATACATATCTAGATTGCTTCTCCCTGATTTCTATTCAACAGTTGACCTCAATGATTTCTTCATCCAAGTCATCAACGTGTCTATTGGACCCCATCCCAACTAGGCTACATAAGGAAGTCTTACCTTTAGTTAACACTTGCATACTAGACATGATCAATATATCTTTATTAACGGGCTATGTACCACAGTCTTTTAAGGTAGCTGTAATTAAACCTCTGTTAAAAAAGCCCACATTGGATCCAGAGGTGTTAACCAATTACAGACCTATATCCAATCTTCCCTTTCTTTCAAAGATCCTTGAGAAAGTAGTCGCAGACCAGCTGTGTGACTTTCTCCATGATAATAATTTATTTGAGGAATTTCAGTCAGGATTTAGGGTTCATCATAGCACCGAGACAGCACTAGTTAAAATGACAAATGATCTTCTGATTGCTTCAGACCAAGGTCTCGTCTCTGTACTTGTTTTACTAGATCTTAGTGCCGCATTTGACACAATTGACCATCAAATTCTGCTAGAGACTGGAACATTCAATTGGCCTTAAAGGTTCTGCACTAAGCTGGTTTAAATCGTACTTATCCGATCGCTTTCAGTTTGTTCACGTTCATAATGAATCATCTTCGCGTACTAAAGTTTGTTTTGGAGTACCTCAAGGTTCAGTGCTCGGACCAATTCTATTCACGCTATATATGCTTCCCTTAGGTAACATCATTAGAAATCACTCTGTAAAATTCCATTGCTATGCGGATGATACACAGTTGTATTTATCGATAAAACCAGAAGAAACGGATCAATTAACTAAACTTCAGAAATGCCTTAAAGATATAAAAACCTGGATGAGCACCAATTTCCTGATGTTAAATTCAGACAAAACTGAAGTTATTGTTCTTGGCCCCAAACAGCTCAGAAACTCTTTATCTGATGATATAGTTTCTCTGGATGGCATTGCTCTGGGCTCTAGCACTACCGTAAGAAACCTCGGAGTATTATTTGATCAAGATTTGTCTTTTAACTCCCATTTAAAACAAACGTCTCGGACTGCATTTTTTAATCTGCGTAATATTGCGAAAATTAGGCCTATCCTGTCACTAAAAGATGCTGAAAAATTGGTCCATGCGTTTGTTACCTCTAGGCTGGATTACTGTAATTCTCTATTATCAGGTAGCTCTAATAAGTGCCAGCTCTAATAAACTCTCCAGCTAATCCAGAACGTGGCGGCACGTGTACTGACAGGAACTAAGAGACGAGATGATATTTCTCCTGTTTTAGCTTCTCTGCACTGGCTCCCTGTAAAATCCAGAACTGAATTTAAAATCCTTCTCTTAACTTACAAAGCTCTAAATGATCAGGCTCCATCATATCTCAGAGAGCTCATAGTGCCCTATTATCCCACCAGAACACTGCACTCTGAGAATGCAGGGTTACTTGTGGTCCCTAAAGTCTCCAAAAGTAGAACAGGAGCCAGAGCCCTCAGCTATCAGGCTCCTCTTTTGTGGAATCAGCTTCCTGTTTCGGTCCGGGAGGCAGACAGCGTCGCCACTTTCAAGACTAGACTTAAGACTTTCCTATTTGATAAAGCTTATAGCTAGGGCTGGCTCAGGCTTGTCTTGGACCAGCCCCTAGTTAGGCTGACATAGGCCTAGTCTGCCGGGGGACCTCCTATAATACACCGAGCCCCTTCTCTCCTTCTCACTCTCTCTCTCTCTCTCTCCCTTGCTAGTATTCATGTCCTGTTAATGCATCTCTCTAACCTGGGCCTACTGCATGTTACTAACTCAGCTTGTTCTCCGGAGCCTTTGTGCTCCACTGTCTCGCAGGTTAACTCTACCGCAGCTGTTCCTGGATGATGTGTCGTGGTTGTGCTGCTGCCGTGGTCCTGCCTGATGCCTCCCACTGCTGCTGTTACTATTAGTCATACCTGGACTATTATACACATATCATTATTGTCACATACATATATAATCATATTATTAATATAATATCTGTTTCTCCTTATGTCTCATTGTGTCATACGGATTACTGTTAATTCATTATATTGATCTGTTCTGTACAACATCTATTGCTTGTCCTGGAGGAGGGATCCCTCCTTCAGTCGCTCTTCTTGAGGTTTCTACCATTTTTTTCTCCCCGTTAAAGGGGTTTTTTTGGGGAGTTTTTCCTTAGCCGCTGTGAGGGTCCTAAGGACAGAGGGATGTTGTATGCTGTAAAGCCCTCTGAGGCAAATTGTGATTTGTGATATTGGGCTTTATAAGTAAAATTGATTGATTGATTGATTGATTGAGGGTGCATAATATTTGTGAAGCAAGGAATGCAGTATAGAGTACTGGAGAAACGGAAAGAGTATGAAATGATTGTAATTGAAGTATGGACAAAAGATGGTGTTGTTAAAATAGTAAACTTTTACAACCCCTGTAAGAATCTTTCATTAGAATTACTGGAGGAAGTAACTGTACATCTAGAAGGAAAAGTTGTAGTAGTATCAGTGTTAGAAATAACACCGAATCAGCTATTGATCTTACTTTAGTATCAGAAACAGTCGCAGGTAACTGCAATTGGGGAATTACAAGAGACACAACAATAGGAAGTGACCACTACACTATCCCATAATAACTGAAGTAGGAGTAAATTTAGAGGAGCATTAGATTGGATAGATGGGCTTTCTGCAGAGCTGATTGGGGAAAATTTAAGCAAATATGTGATCAAGAATGCAATACCATACATTGATATTAATCAAGATGTTGACAAGTTAAACCTCTCTGTTTGTGAAATTATCTTAGGGGCAGCAAAGCAAACAATTCAAAGGAAAGGAGTTAAGATAAAAAGAAAAGTGTGCCTTGGTGGATGAAAGAATGTGAGAATGCAATAAAATCTCGAAATAAAGCATTTAAAGTGTTGAAAAGAAGTCATAATTTCCAGACTCTTATTGAATATAAAATGTTGCAAGCTAATGTAAGGAAAACAATTAAAAGTACTAAGAAGGTCTTTTGGAGGACATTTTGCAATTCCATAGGAAGGGAAACTGACATTACTTAAGTATGGAGCATGATAAAAAAATAATGAATGGGATTAAAAGAGAGTATGGGTATCCAGTTTTGGTTGATAATGGAAGTACTGCTGTGACAGATGGCATTTTTTGTTTTTGTATAGTGCCTTTCTAATAACCTGACCACTCAAAGCTCTTTTTACACTACAAGTCACATTCACCCATTCACACACACATTCATACACTAGTGGCCGAGGCTACCGTACAAGGTGCCACCTTCTACTCAGTTTTTTAACACACTCACTCACCGATGGAAGCACCATTGGGAGCAATTTGGGGTTCAGTATCTTGCTCAAGGATACTTCAACAAAGCACAAACATAACATTATCACACAAATTTGTGTTTCATCTTTTATTCAACGTCTGACTAACTTGTGAACACCAATTTTAACTTTTTTTTTTTTTAAATTGTGGTCACATTTATCCCATTTATATGAAATTATACCTCATTTTTGAGTAGAAAAAAAAAAACAGAAATTCAGAATAATTACAAATATATAGTAAAGATCGGTGGCAAATAAGTTGATGGATTATTACAGGCTGGAATATGTCAAAGTTCCATCAGGAAAAAGTTTTGATACCATTTCAATTTTTTTTTAATCGCAATAAATACCAGTACTCATTGTCCTGTGGGGTCATATTTGACCCCAACTGGTTTGTCTTCATAAATATATAGTATTATATCTGTTACGAATATTTAGCCAACTTCAATCTAACTCATGATCACAAATACCACACACTAAATTTATGGTCAGCAGACCTCATTCATATGAAATTATACTTTGTTTTTGAGTAAAATAAGCAGAAATTATGCTTATAAAGTATTTATTGCATGTGTATATGTGATGTGTGTGTGTGTCTGAGTGTTCAAGGAGGTGTGTGTGTGTGTGTGAGTGTATGTGTGTATTTGTCTTTGTGTGTGTGTGTGTGTGTGTGTGTGTGTGTGTGTGTGTGTGTGAGTGTATGTGTGTGTTTGTCTTTGTGTGTGTGTGTGTGTGTGTGTGTGTTTGTGTTGTAAGGAAGGTCTGTTTATCATGGAAATAAAATAAAAGTAGAAATTTAGTTTACAGACTTAGTTTAGTAGTTTGCAGTTGTGCTTTGTAGTGTGTGTGTGTGTGTGTGTGTGTGTGTGTGTGTGTCTGTGTGTGTGTGCGCGTGCGTGCGTGTGTGTGGGCGGGTGTGTGAGTGTGTTCATTATGCTAGAGAGCACAATAATGTGACACATTGCTCCGTAGTGCCACTTAGTGGTAGCGGGGTCAAATTTGACCCCAGAGGACAACCAGTGTTATTCTGTTGTCTAAAATACCCATAATGCAATGCAAGTAAGTGGTCACAACTTTGTAAAGAGTGTGGCCGGGAACTGCCATGCCAAATTTCATGCAATTATTTAAAACACAACCATATTTTTTATCTAAGCAAAAGTGCTTTGGGGTCAAATTTGACCCCAATACCACCTGAGGGTTGGCTAGATGAGAAAATATCATGGACGGTGCATATTCAGAAAGTTGTTGACAAGTGTAAGAAAGTTTTAAATATTATGAGATGAGATGTGAATGGGGAGTCAGACAGGACAGCATTACAGACCATTTACACAGGACTAATAAGATCTGTATTAGATTATGGGAGTATCACATTTGGATCTGCAGCACATACATCTTTAAAAATGTTGGACAATAATTAGTATCAGGTTTTAAGATTGTGTACAGGTGCAGTTAGAACAACCCCGACATCAGCATTGCAAGCAGAAATGGGAGAAATGCCATGAGAACTAAGGAGAGTAAAGCTAGCTCTAAGTTACTGGGTTAACTTAAAAGGGCATAATAAAGATCATCCAACACAAGACACACTGAAGCCCTGTTGGGACGAGAGGAGAGAAACAAAAAGCTTTGGGTGGATAATAGAGAACAAAAGCAAAAGAATTTGACATAACAGCAATAAACATCAGTCCAACAGTTCCACTCTCAGTGATACAGCCTTAGATACTTCCTGAAACCAGCATGGACCTCACACTGCTAAACAAAAAGAACAAAGATAAGGGATTCATTTTACACCCACAGTTGATAAAAGATTTTAAAGGAAGGATCACTTAGTATGTAAGCTGTCCTACTAGAGGATGGAGAACCCTGGACTTGCTGTATGCAAACACCAAGGACGCGTACAGCTGCTCCCAACTCCCCCCTCTGGGTAGATCAGACCACAACCTGGTGCATCTCAACCCCTGCTATGTGCCTCTAGTAAGGAGCCAGCCTGCGACCATTAGGACAGTTAGGAGATGGTCAGAGGAGGCTTATGAGACACTGCAGGGCTGTTTTGAGGTGACAGACTGGCAGGCACTCTGTGAGCCACATGGGGAGGACATTGACGGGCTCACAGAGTGCATCACAGACTACATCACCTTCTGTGTTGACACCACTGTCCCAGCCAGGACCGTCCATTGTTACCCAAATAACAAACCATGGGTAACAAAGGACATCAAAGCCATCCTCAACGCCAAGAAGAGGGCCTTCAGAGCTGGTGACAGGGAGGAGGGGAGAACAATACAGGGGGAACTGAAGGTGAAGATCAGGGAGGCTAAGGAGAGGTACAGTAGAAAGCTGGAGTGGAAACTCCAGCAGGATAACATGAGGGAGGTCTGGAGTGGAATGAGGACATCACTGGCTTCAGGGCCAACAACAATAGAGGAGTTGAAGGCAGCGTGGACAGGGCCAATGAACCAATGAACTGAATCTGTTTTTTAACAGATTTGACACTGCTGGTCCCCCCCCAGCTCTTCTGCTGTCTGTCCTGGACAACCAACAGCCACTCCACCCTCCCCCACCCCTCCTTCTTACCGCCTACCAGCCCCGACCTGGAGTGGAGGACGCCATCATCTACCTGCTGTCTACGCCCAACTGGATAAGCCAGCGAGCACTGTGAGAGTCATGTTTTTTGACTTCTCCAGTGCATTCAACACCATCCGTCCAGCTCTACTGGGTGACAAGCTGACAGCTATGCAGGTGGACGCCTCTCTGCTGTCCTGGATTGTAGACTACTTGACTGGTAGACCACAGTACGTGCGCCTGCAACACTGTGTATCAGAAAGAGTGGTCAGCAATACCGGGGCCCCGCAAGGGACTGTCCTTTCTCCCTTCCTCTTCACCCTCTACACCATGGACTTCAGCTATTGCACTGAGACCTGCCATCTTCAGAGGTTTTCTGATGACTCTGCCATGGTTGGATGTATCAACGAGGGTGATGAGGATGAGTACATGGCTGCTGTTGATAACTTTGTCACATGGTGTGAGCAGAACCATCTGCAGCTCAACGTGGCAAAGACAAAGGAACTGGTGGTGGATTTGAAGAGAACCAAGACACCGGTGACCCCAATTTCCATCCAGGGGGTCAATGTGGACATTGTGGAGGACTATAAGTAGCTGGGGGTCCACATTGATAATAAATTGGACTGGGCTAAGAACAGTGACGCTCTCTACAGAGCCGTCTCTATTTTCTGAGGTGACTGAGGTCCTTCAACATCTGCCGGACTATGCTCAGGATTTTTTATGAGTCTGTGGTGGGGCAGCAGGCTGAGGGTGGCTGACGCCAACAGACGCAACAAACCGATCCGCAAGGCCAGTGACGTTGTGGGAATAGAGTGTGACTCTGATGGTGGTGTCAGAAAGGAGGATGCTGTCTAAACTGCAAACTATCTTGGACAATATCTCACACCCACTCCACCATGTGTTGGTCGGACACAAGAGTACTTTCAGTGGGAGACTCAGACCACCAAAATGCACCACTGAGCGCCACAGGAAATCATTTCTGCCTGTGGCCATCAAACTGTACAACTCCTCCCTCTGAGTTGCCTTTGGACTGTTAACCACTGTCAATAACTCAAAATAAATTATTACATATTTATTTTTAAATAATCTGTGCAATAACTGACTACATTGTTCAGTCTGTAACCAAGGTTCCTGTATATATTGTAAATTATGTTGTGTGGTCTCTACATATATATATTTTGTAAATTATCTTCTTATATTTCTTATATTTTTACTTCTGTTTGCACTATATCTTCTTTCTACACTTGTTTGCACTATATCTTCTTCTTTTTACACTTGTAATGAGCACCTGTAACGAAAACAATTTCCCCTTGGGGATCAATAAAGTATTTCTGATTCTGATTCTGTAACTATTATGATTACATTCAGGTGCATCGAAAAGTTCAAATAACAGAGTGGGCATTTCATTCATAATTCCAGAGTGTAACATTAAAGGTTGCAAGAGAAACAATGACAAATTGTTTGTGTATACAGGGGGGATGATGGCTTTACTATTAGCAGTTCAGTGGATTGAAGAGGTGAGACCTTGAAAAAACAACAATATGCTCTGACTCCAGCTAATCTTTGATCAGCATAAAAGATGGACATTCAGACAGCAGAAAGGATATTTTACTGGAAATACAACAAACAATATTCAGAATCCAAATGATGGGTCTGAGTATAACATTTGCATGGATACCAGCTCATGTAGGACTGAATGGAAATGAAACAGCTGACAGGTGTGCAAAAGAAGCAACAAGAAATAATCACATTGACATAGTTCCTTTTAGTTAAACAGAAATGAAGACCAAAATAAAGCACAAGTTAAAAGAAAGGTGGCAAAAACAATGGGAAGAAGAAAGAAACAGGCAGATGGTCCTATAGCATTCAAAGACAAGTAGGAGTGATGAAAAAGACAGCAAGACCCTGTAGAGAGGAAACCATTATATCAAGATTATGATTTGGTCACTCAGGACTTAACAGCACACTCTTTAAAACAAAGAAACATACTTCAGGAAACTGTGACTCTTGTGACCAACAGGAAATCATAGAACATGTTGTACTTTATTGTACAAAGTATGATGTTGAGAGAAGGGAACTAAGTTTGAACCTCACAGAAATGAAGTTGAGATTGGATTTAAGAGATATTTACAGAGAAGTTCGAGTGAGAAATGTTATGATGCATTATTACAGTATCTTAGGTGAACGGATTTGAAAAAGAGAATATAACTTTGTTTCATATATTTGTCTAATTTTCCTTTAGAAATGTTTTTCTTTTCAACTTATCAGAATTACATTACATCTAGTTAGATTCCACACCAGTTGGTGGCGGTAATGCACCATAACATTGTTTGCCAACCGCCATAAAACACCAAGAAGAAGAAGAGGAAGAAGAAGAAGAAGAAGAAGAGATTGCAGCCAAGTGTGTCTTGTTTGATGTATTACAGGGAGAGAGTAGGTGTTTCTCTATTGCAAGGATCCTTCCTTGGGAGGACAGGTCCTCCCAAGGAAGGATCCTGTAGAGGCAAGGCTAGAGTCCTCCCCCTGATGGAGTTTCAGAGTACTGTGGGAATTTTGATACTCTCTAATGTTGTACAGTTTGAACAAATATAAGTGGCATTTTCAGAGTCATGTGACTTTTATGAAAACTATATTTCTGGATTCTACTTAAAGAATAAAAATCAGGTTGGCTAAATGACATTTTTGTAAAAGGTGTTTTTAGAATTCCTTTACAATGTATAAAAACTGACCTTACCCATTGTGCTGAATGTTTAGGTCAGTTGATTCTGTAAAGTCTTATGAATGTATGAAGCATTAACACTTTAATCTGCTCAGTTGATTTGGACAATTAAATAGCTATCTATAAAATGTGTCCTGTTGTTTTGGGAAGAGTTGGCAGTGGGAGGGTTAATCCTTCTTTTCACCGAATATGCAAAAGGTGCTGTTTACAGTTGAGGCCAGGTAAAGCCCCCCCACACACATTCTCACACACATTCACACCCTAGTCCCTTTTCAGAGTGCAGTTAACCTCAACAGGTGAACAAAGTCCTGAATCACCACAGCATCTACAGTATATAAACAGACTTACACACAGAATCACACTGTGATTCCAAAGTATTCTAGATTTTATGGGTGTATCAGCACAAATGCAGCTACAGTAATATGAACAGATCTGATCTGATGAGCCGAGCTGATCTGACACAGCTGATCACATCGATTGTACCTGATACCGCCGTGTAATCCTCTGACATAAGTTCACCTCAAAATTAATGAGTGATGCTTTGACCTGCAGGATACTCTGATGTCTTTACTCTGGTCATTCTCCCCGCGATTCCCACCCCAAAATACACCAATTGTAACCCAAAGAATGAGAGCAGTTATCATGTGGTTATCATGTGAATAGTGGGGGGAGGAGGGGAGGGGGACACTTAGCACTCCATCTCTACTGTAAATGATTTGTTTAAAAACTTTTATGTTTTATCTAAATCCCGTTATTAAAAAAATCTCATTGGGCTGTGAACACAGTCGAGAGTGTAAATTATGAGGTTTCTGTCAATATTTTTTTTCACGCTTGTACAATAAAAATTCCTGGAGACATTAATCCAAATAAATGACATATTTATATTAGTCCTGCCGAGCTCTGCTGGTGCAGGTTTCATTGAAGAGGCCACGCCCTCACCTCCACCAAATCGTGTGCAAAGCATTGTGGGGATTTTATACCCGTGAAGGATCCACACATGCATCCTCCGAATTTCACTGAAAGAAAGACTCAGGACTCCGTGAAACTCGGGAGGATCCTTGATTTTTTTTCTCCCTGTTAAAGGGTTTTTTTTGGGGAGTTTTTCTTTATCCGCTGTGAGGGTCCAAAGGACAGAGGGATGTTGTATGCTGTAAAGCCCTTTGAGGCAAATTGTGATTTGTGATATTGGGCTTTATAAATAAAATTAATTGATTGATTGATTGATTGATTGATTGATTGATTGATTGATTGATTGATTGACATTGGAACAGTCCTTCGGCAGAGGTCAATGACGTAGCATCCTTCAAATCCGCCCATTGGAGGATCCTTCCTTGCAATTGAGAAACCCCGTGAGTGGAAAGCCAGCCACACCTCCTGCCACACACACACACACACACACACAAACACACACTGCAAAGCGAGAGAAAAACAGAACGGGGAGGAGAAGGTGGGAGACAGAGGAAAAAAAAACAAAACAAATCCAATACAAAACACAGACAATGACAATCAGATGTTTACTGTAAACTAGACTGGGACGAAAAACGGTGAAGTGCATAAATGAGGCCGAATTGAGTCAACCTGGGGGTTGAGAGTCAGGGTGGTGACACGTCTCAAAAAGCCCCCCCCCCCCCGACCGGGGGATGATGAAGCACCAGAACCTTTGTATCCAAAACCTTCTTGTTGAAAGTTACACCACCATTCTTCTGAGAAGGAAGAGGAAAAGAACAGGGTTTGGGGTGGGATGCGGGTGGGGGTCTTGAGAACTGAGACAAACAGAAGAGAAAGGGTAAGAAAGACCTATATAAGTTTGAGCATTTAATAATGAGGCACGAGTGGTTGAATTAGTGAGAAAGAGAAGCACGGTCTTGTTCCTGATAAAAAAGATGTAATTTGCTGTGGGACAAATGGTACCCGAAGGTTGGCAGAGGTTGTGTACAATAGGATGATGGGGGATCAAGGAGAGAGATGAACGGGGTAGAACTGAGTTATGGTGTGACTTGAGCATTTATAAACCCGGGGGTAAAGCCTCAGGATGGGACACATCTTGGTAAGCTTCATGCTTCATCATTCTCCCATTAATTACACTAATTATTATACATCTAACCAGGGGCGACTGGTCATTAGGGGTAGGTGTCGCCAGAAAGGACTGCAGGCAAAGTATGTTATTAATCCTTTAAGATTATCTGCAATATTTTTTTGTCTGTGAATATAGCTTCCTCCTAAATTGCATATAATTTGTGTGTCAGGATTTTAGTTCATGGTTATTGGTCTCCGTCTTGCTGCTTCAGGCTGTGTTCTCCTGATCCACACCTATGGTTGCATGAAGCCCCTTTCTTACAATGCGATGTGTATTGCATGTGGCAAAATATAAGCACGCATGCTCAAGGTGTTGGCTGTATTCATTGAGATCATGCGATTTTGATGACAAGTGGAGCTTCCAGCTCGAAGCCCCACTGTACAGCGTCATTTTGAAGTTCAGAGCTGATTGGCTGGCGCCAATGTAGGCACTGCTTGACAGAAACGGAGCGAGTCTGCGCTGCCAGAGCTAACAGTTAAAAGGAATTTTTCCACCTTAAAGAGAATAAAAACTTTTACTTGTAACACCATGGGACAGCCGCGACTCAACGCATTGGCCATGCTGTCCATCGAAAGCCAGCTGATTCAGGAGATGCACGACTTCATCCCCAAAGTCATGGACAAGTTTGCCCAAAAGAAGAACTGCCGTGCCACCTTTCTTTTCAAGTGAGCCCTCAGCTTTGGTGAGTGAAAGCATATTTTGTTGTCCTGCTTTTATGGTCCTGGTCTGTGCGTCAGTATTATTGTTATGCTAGATTGACTGACAAAGATGGTAATGGCAGTGTTTCATGAGCTTAAGGACAAGGTTGTTGTCATAATGTTGTTGTCACTAAAAAGTTGTGCACGCGCTTTACTGTGGCATTTATGGTGTTGAACTCTGCTGTTTGTATGGCCGTGAAGGCTCTGAGCTTGGTTGTGTCGCCAAAATATTACATTCTTAGTCTTATAGGCTTGTGACGGTAATCTAACTTGTGTAATGTCTCTTTCTCGTAGTCATTGGCTTGCATGCACGCACGCACACCACACACACACACACACACACACACACACACACACACACACACACACTGTTATGCCCCGGTCTAGGGGTGTGGGTGCGCAACATAAGACACACAGGAACACAAGTATAAATGTACAGGTGAGCAATTTATTGCTACACACTCCAATGACACACGGTACAATATCGCACACAAAATGGAGCAAAAGACTTCAGGGTGAGCCCAGGCCAAAACAACAAACAAAAAACAACCTGTCTACCGACGGGCGAAATAACTGATTCCTAATGAAAACAAAAGAAACAAAAATACAATACTTAGGCCTAACTCCCTAGGCTAACGAAAAACAGGAGAAAACAGGTACAACAAAAATAGCAGCTCACCCCTACGCTCCGTGCAAAACAATAATGAGTGACAGTGATTATTTACAATATATACACAAACGACTCAGTTGGCCCGAAGGCGCTGGTCTTAACAAAGAACTAATTGTTTAGCAGACAAGCTAAATAATTAGACGTGTGTCACACAACAAAATACTTAACGATCACAGAAAAACCAGAAAAACCAGAAAAGACGATGCAATGCTGCTGCCATGTACGAGAGTGGGGCTCGCGGCTTCCGTGTGGCCGGCATTAAGAAGGCCGAGCCCCTCGCCCAACCAATCCGGCAGCTGTGACGTCACGCTCGTAGCCCAATCGGCGATCGTTGACACAGAGCCGAGCCCCTTGCTCAGCCAATCCAGTCGGAGCAGCGTCACCATCGTCCAGCATATCACCTGTACACCTGTCAACACAACACATACGATCTCTGGACGAAAAGGAGAGGTCTAACTCTCCACTAAACATACAGGTGAATGCACATAGAAACATACACATACACAGAATAAATACACAGATAACAATGCACACATTCACATAACAAATACACAGGCGGCTGGGGGACGTAACACCCCCCTCCCTAAATGAACAACATCCCCTGAGATGTTTGTTCACAGAACATAATTACACAATTACACCCGCGAAAGGGCATCAGCTAACACATTATCCGTACCT
Source organism: Cephalopholis sonnerati (assembly GCA_019142605.1). Lineage (NCBI taxonomy): Eukaryota > Metazoa > Chordata > Actinopteri > Perciformes > Serranidae > Cephalopholis > Cephalopholis sonnerati. The sequence continues at coordinate 923,480 of JAGQAX010000008.1, forward strand.
TTCTTGTGGTGGATCTCAAGATTGAAATCTTGCACTAACAAGGACCACCTCATTAACCGCTGATTAGCGTTTTGCATGCGGTCCAAGAAAACGAGAGGATTGTGGTCAGTGTACACTACAACAGGCAACGGACTGGAACCAATGTACACTTCAAAGTGTTGCAGAGCGAACAGCAAGGAAAGAGCCTCCTTCTCGACCGTGCTGTAATTGAGCTGGGCAGCACTGAACTTCTTCGAGAAGTAGCAGATGGGGTGGTCGATACCCTGCTTGTCCTCCTGCAGCAACACGGCACCGGCCCCGCTGGCACTGGCATCGACCTCTAACTTAAACGGCCGTGTGAAGTTTGGGGCTGTGAGGACAGGTGTGCTGCAGAGGAGCGCCTTACAGGACTCGAAAGCGTGTTGGCAAGCAGGTGACCAAACGAGCGGCTTTTTCTCGCTTGTCAGACTGGTGAGAGGAGCAACAACCTCAGCAAAATTTCGGCAGAAACTACGGTAGTAGCCCGCCATCCCCAAGAAACGGCGGAGCTCACGCCTTGTCTGGGGTACAGGATAAGTTACAATGGCCTGGACTTTTACATCAACGGGATGCACGTGTCCCTGGCCCACCTGTTTACCAAGGTAGGTAACAGTGGCTTTACCAAACTCACATTTCGCAAGGTTCAAAGTCAAATTAGCGTCTTTCAACCTCTTGAAAATCTCTTTCAGGGTTTCAACATGCTCAGACCAGGTGTCTGAGTATGCCACAACATCGTCAAGATATACCTCACAGTTTTTCACATTAGCCAAAACGATGTGCATCAGCCGCTGGAATGTGGCAGGTGCATTACGGAGACCAAAGGGCATGACCGTATACTGGAGGAAACTATCAGGAGTGACAAAAGCGGAAATCTCGGAGGCACGAGGAGTTAACGGCACTTGCCAATAGCCCTTCAGTAAGTCAAGCTTAGTGACATACGTGGCCGAACCCACTCGGTCCACGCAGTCCTCCATTCTAGGCAGGGGGTACGAGTCAGCCTTGGTCACATTATTCACTTTCCTATAATCTGTGCAGAAACGTGGCGTCTGATCCGACTTGGGCACAAGTAAACAGGGAGAACTCCACGCACTGGAGCTGGGAACAGCCAGACCGTTCTCCAACAAATATTCCACCTCATTTTGGAGAAGTGCACGCTTTGTCGGATTTACACGGTAAGCATGCTGTTTGATGGGTGGGTGGTTTTCAACATCGACATCATGAGAAAGAACAGTTGTACGGGACGGTGTGTCTGAAAACAAAGTGGGATTATTTTCAATGAGCTGAATGATGTCTGTTTGGGCAGAAGCATCCAAGTGTTGCAAGTGAGCTGACAAATTTTCCACAATTTCAGAATTTTTAAGACGCGAGCACGGAGGGCTGCTCGCGCTCAAGCCATCACTTTCGGGAGCATACTGAGAAGGTGTCACAGCAGCTGCGACAGTGACTACAGCGGCAGGACTGACAGGAGGAGGCACAGCAGCATGGCGTGTGACGTACCGCTTCAACATATTCACATGGCACACTCGACTTTTTCGTCTGCGGTCGGGGGTGCGCACCACATAATCAGTTTCACTAAGTTTTCTCTCGATCACATAAGGACCACAGAACTTTGCTTGGAGAGCGGCACAGGACATTGGCAGAAGGGCCAGCACCTCCTCACCAACCTGAAACTCCCTCCTGACGGATTTCTTATCAAATCTTCCTTTCATTTTAACCTGTGTTTCAGTCAGGGCGCTGCGGGCAGCGTCACATGCTTTGTGCAACCTCTCTCTGAATTTACTGACGTAATCTAAAACATTGGTACTGGGACTGTCAGTCTCAGACAAGAACTGCTCTCGGAGCAAACGGAGGGGACCACGCACGGTGTGTCCAAACACCAGCTCTGCAGGACTGAAACCGGTGGACTCTTGCACACTTTCTCTCGCCGCTAGCAGGAGAAAAGGCAAGCCCTCATCCCAATCTTTTTCACTCTCTAAACAGTACTTTTTCATCATAGATTTAAGCGTCTGGTGGAAACGCTCAAGCGCCCCCTGGGACTGGGGATGGTAGGCGCTAGATTTGCGGTGCTTAATTGACAGAGAGGCCAGCACCTGCGCAAACAGTTTACACATACAATTTGACCCCTGATCGGTCTGCACATACTTCGGCAACCCAAAAGTGGAAAAGAAGTTAGTGAGTGCTTTGATCACAGCTTTTGCTTTCAGGGTGCGTAATGGGATGGCTTCGGGGTAACGAGTAGCGGCGCACATTAGCGTTAACAGATACTGATGACCGGACTTTGTCTTAGGGAGCGGACTGACACAGTCCAAGATCAGGTGCTCAAACGGCTCCCCAAGTACCGGAATGGGCTGAAGTGGAGCGGGAGGAATGAGCTGATTGGGCTTTCCACTGACTTGGCACACATGACAAGAACGACAGAAACGAGTAACATCAGACTTCAACCCTGGCCAATAGAAATAACGCATGATGCGGTGGTAGGTCTTTTTTATTCCTAAGTGGCCAGAGAGATTGTCGTGAGCCAAACTAAGAATATGTGACCGGAAACTCTGTGGAACAACTAACTGCTGAACCACATTCCACTCCAGATTGCCAACAACTGGGGGAAACCAGTTGCGCATCAAGACCCCATCTACAACAGCGTACAGACACGGGGTTTCAGAGCTTGGAGCTGTGGCAAGCGTCAGGCACGGGGCCAGAGTCGGGTCACTCTGCTGCGCGGCAATGAACGCTCTTCGGTCCACTTCGAACGCCAGCTCCGCCTCGGCGGGCAGCAGATTCACAGACACATTTTTCACAGGTTTGGCTGAAAGAGGAGACTCTGTTTTATCCTCAGGGGAGAACATGAATGAATCAGCCAGGTTCACCACGTCTCCGAATTTGCGTGATTGCGCACGCGTCACAACACAGGCAGGGAACACAGGATTAACAGCAGCGGACACAGGTGAAACAGAGTCAGGCACAGGGTTTTCAACCACCTCAGGTGTTGGAAAAATCTTCTTTCCGGCCAAATCACTACCGAGGATCAGATCCACACCTTGGATTGGCAGGCGGGAACGTAAGCCGAGTTTCACAGGACCGGTAACCAGAGGCGAGCGCAGAAACACAGAGTGCAGCGGCACTCTCACAGTGCTCATCTTCACCCCCCACAGAAGAGCATCGGAACCACAGAATGAACTACATGAAAAAGGTAAGACACTCCGCAACAAAAGGGACTGATTCGCTCCTGAGTCACGTAGAATTGTGACCGGTATCTGGTCTTTATCTTCGCCTGAAGCCACTCTTCGGCTTCCTAGGACCCTGATTAGCCTCTTTCCGCTGAAGAGCAGGACAGCTAGCGATGAGATGTCCCACCTCGTGACAGTAAAAACATTCACGGCTATCAGGAGAAGCTGTATTAGGACGCTGTGGGGATTTTGTCGGAAGATTGCATTTACACCCGGACTCGGATTATGCTCACGGCGCGCATCTGCACACACCGCAGCTTTTGACAGCGACTCAACTTTTTCAAATACACAACAATTTTCTCTGGCATACATGTCTTGAATTCCTCCAACAGAACTAGTTCACGGAGTTGAGCAAAATCTGTGACCTTACTGGCAGCGCACCACTTATCAAACAGAACAGTTTTCTCTCTGGCAAACTCCACGTAAGTCTGGTTGGCAGATTTCTCACAGGCTCGGAACTTTTGGCGATATGCCTCGGGGACCAACTCATATGCACGTAGCACGGTGGCTTTCACCACGTCATAATCAAGACTTTGCTCAATGGATAAGCTTGCACAAACTTCCTGAGCTTTACCCACCAGTTTGCACTGTAACAAAAGACTCCAGACATCTCTGGGCCACCTTAAAGTTGCCGCGATGCGTTCAAAAGCATTAAAATAGGAGTCAACTTCACTCTCCCTAAACGGCGGCACTAAGGAAATGTGCCGGCTTACGTCAAACTGTTCAGCAGCAGTGGCAGGAAGGCGCATACCTACCGGGGTAGACGTAAATGAAGGCCTGTCAAGCTCCATGGCTCTTATGCGGAGGTGCATGAGCTCAACCTCGCGGTTTTTTGTCTCCAGCTCCACCTCTTTCATACGAAGGGCCAGCTTCAGGTCCTCCGTGTCCACCCCAGCCTGTAGCAGCGCAATCGGGTCCGCGCTTGAGATCCGGGTGACAGCAGGAGCCTGCGCTCCGAGCTTCACCTGGGCGCTGGGAGCTTGTGTGGCCGTGGCAGCCGCCGCTCCCACTTCCACGTCTAAATCCTCAGATACAGGGACCGACCGCTGTGACAGACAACTCTTAATCTCTGCCTTACGTGCATTTAAGGGAATAGAGACATCAAAGAACGAGGCAATCAAAAACAAATCTGCTTTTGTGCATCTCTCCAACTTGTCCACGGTGGGATTTTGTGCAAACTCGTCCATATCGAACATGATGTGCCCCCACACAACAAAGAGTACTGCCAACCAAAGACTCGCAAAAACAAATCCCAACAACGAAAACGGGAATAAAGGACGGATGAGCCCCCACTTTATGTTACGCCCCGGTCTAGGGGTGTGGGTGCGCAACATAAGACACACAGGGACACAAGTATAAATGTACAGGTGAGCAATTTATTGCTACACACTCCAATGACACACGGTACAATATCGCACACAAAATGGAGCAAAAGACTTCAGGGTGAGCCCAGGCCAAAACAACAAACAAAAAACAACCTGTCTACCGACGGGCGAAATAACTGATTCCTAACGAAAACAAAAGAAACAAAAATACAATACTTAGGCCTAACTCCCTAGGCTAACGAAAAACAGGAGAAAACAGGTACAACAAAAATAGCAGCTCACCCCTACGCTCCGTGCAAAACAATAATGAGTGACAGTGATTATTTACAATATATACACAAACGACTCAGTTGGCCCGAAGGCGCTGGTCTTAACAAAGAACTAATTGTTTAGCAGACAAGCTAAATAATTAGACGTGTGTCACACAACAAAATACTTAACGATCACAGAAAAACCAGAAAAGACGATGCAATGCTGCTGCCATGTACGAGAGTGGGGCTCGCGGCTTCCGTGTGGCCGGCATTAAGAAGGCCGAGCCCCTCGCCCAACCAATCCGGCAGCTGTGACGTCACGCTCGTAGCCCAATCGGCGATCGTTGACACAGAGCCGAGCCCCTTGCTCAGCCAATCCAGTCGGAGCAGCGTCACCATCGTCCAGCATATCACCTGTACACCTGTCAACACAACACATACGATCTCTGGACGAAAAGGAGAGGTCTAACTCTCCACTAAACATACAGGTGAATGCACATAGAAACATACACATACACAGAATAAATACACAGATAACAATGCACACATTCACATAACAAATACACAGGCGGCTGGGGGACGTAACACACACACACACACACATAAAATCTTGCCCCACCAAGTATTTACATATAGAAATGCCACTGCATCTAACAAATTATACTGCCAAACAGCATGCTGGGCAGTACAACTAGCTAGCTAGTCAGAGAAGATAAGGCTTACAGTCTGTTAACAGCTAGAAGTGGCTCCATGGCTTGCTGCGTATGGATGTGTGTGTGTGTGTGTGTGTGTGTGTGTGTGTGTGTATGTGAGACAGTGGCGGCTGCTGGTCTTTCAAACAGGGGAAGCTCACTTTAAATTTACATCATAAAATTTGTCATATTTTAGCAAGGCAGTAACTTATAAAAGGAACATTTAATTTAAGCCGTTTTTCAACCACACTCATGCCATAGAACCATACCTGTCAAGTTTTGGATTCCGGCGCTCGCTGCGAGCCGTCCCACCACCCCAACCAAGCTCCAGTATCCCTTACATTTTAAGACAGGTGTACAAGATATGTAGAAACAACTTGTCAACTGCTTACTAACTACAATTAGGTGATCAGAATCTGATAGGCCAACCTTTGTTGACACTGAAATGCTGTGAACATTCCTACGTTATAATACAGCCTAAATGAAAACACAAAGGGTATATGAAGCACATTTATTTATTTATAAAACGGGCGCTTCCCATCCTTAAATGTGATTGGCTGAGCCGCGTTCCATGCCATTGTAAAATCAGTGTAACCCACTGGTAGACCGCAGCGTCTGTTGCTTGGCAACCATTCTGTCCACTCGATCTTGCTTGGTGGAAGAATGAATAGTTCTCAGTTTTATTGTTGCGTTATTACCAATAACTTTTTCGTGTGTTTATTTTATGGGCTATATGTAGGGTAACCATTTTATAAAAGCAATAAGCCCCGAGAAGCCGTGAGTTACAGCAGAGCGGCACTGAATGCCCCTCAGCCGTTGTAAAATCACTGTAACCCACGGCTTCAAGGGGCTTATTGCTTTAACATATTTTCAGTTCATAATATGCCCCATCCTGCTCCTCTTTAGGAAAGTAAATTCACTGTCCCATTTTTCGAGATATTTACAGGACTTCTTTGTTTTTTTTGGCAGGAATGCCTTCTCCTTCGTCACATCCATCCATTTCTCTCTTTTGTTGTTCCGGGTTTGTTCCCGTTGTCGGCACTAACCTTGCAACAACTGCCACCCAGGCTACAGCAGGTGGCAGTTTTCGCGATGCTAGTGACAGAGTTCAGTTTGGAGAGCCAGAGGAATGTTTTTTTTTATTATAATACGGGAGATTTACGGGAGAATACTAATACGGGAGGACGGCGGTAAAGAGGGGTAAAATACGGTAGTTTCCCGGCCAAAACGGGAGACTTGACAGCTATGACTCTGTCCGAAGACTCCACTTACAAAATCTGTGATGGGACTGAGCTGATCTGTCAAGTGACGGTGTATATCTCCAAATAGCTGTCAATCAAAACGGGATTCAGCCTTTCGACTGATCCTCCACTCATCATGCTGAAGCTCAGCATCCAGCCCAGCCGAGGGACAAAATCGTGGCATTTATCTAATGACTGTCGAGTTTCGAGGCAATGAAAAAAACTGTTCCCTGCAGCCCCATTGAAGTGCATGGACGCTCAGCTTCTACGGGCAAATGCATTGACCATAGACCACATAAGAAAACTGCGCTACAGGAATGTATGAGAAGTTAACAACATCGATAAGTAGCTGATTCTGAACGAACTCGTCATCGAGATGAACGTGTTCTAACGCATTTGTAGTCAATGAAATGTTAACACAACCGTACATATTTGACCATTTAATTTTTGACATTTCAGGGGAAGCTGAGCTTCCCTTGCAGTCTTAGAGAAATCGCCTCTGGGACTGTCCCACAGTGTCCCACAGTTTAAGTTCAGAGTTCAATCCATTCTTTCTGCGCAGTTCAACATGAATCCAACCAACGTTATTATTTAGAATATATACACCGGCTATTCACGGTATCATAGAACAAGCAGTCAGCAGTCAGGTTTGCGGCATCTGGCTTAACTCCACTGAGACCGGCAACTGCTGGGGAAATACACAATCCACCAGATTCTTCTCCCTCCTGATAGGCTCCAGAGGCAAGGCGAGGCTTGCACACGAGCAGACTTTGCAATGCGATCTGATGCCAAGTTAAAGCTGGCGTTTCTTTCCTCCACTGACCATTCAATGGATGCGATAGATGTTTCATAAGGTTGAATTAGTTACCTACAGGATACTACGAAAGCATATTGCTGCCACACCAGGAAAAGAATAATAAAGTGTTACGTTATAACGTGAAAAGATTACTGTTCTAACAAAAAGTTTTTCACATTATAACAATATATTTTCATTTTAAAACGTGTAAACTTCACTGCATGAAAAGTGGAATTTTCGTCCCCGTAAACGCCCGGAAATCTCACTCATTTTCGGCAGTTTCCTACAATTTACAGGCTCCGAACGTGGCGTTTATGGGTGCCACAAATTGTCGAATATGGACCAATGACGTATGTGGAGACCTCCCATGAGGTGCAAATGGCTCTAATTAGCATATGAATAGCAGCGGAGCCGCGTCTGGCTTGAAATTCTTCATTCCAGGATTGGATGAAACCACTACTTTGAAACAAGAAAAATCACTCGTGATTGGTCGGCAGATCTGTCGCTATTGGTCACTCTGGGTCATTATAAATGTAAACACCTCCCCTACAATAATAAAATATAAAAATAAAAATAAAATTAAAGCAAGCAGCGTTGAACGGGCCCTCGCCATGTCACAGCCACACCGTTCCATGCTGAGCAATTCTCTTAATATGTTTTGATCACACACTTGTGTAGATGGTACACACCAGTTTTGGAGTTAATTTATTCATTTCTGGAGGAGGAGATCATTAAAATACAACACGTGGAAAACGCCAAAAATGACTGTAAATTTCAAAATGGCCGACTTCCTGTCGGGTGTGGCCTATATGTGCAAGAGGCTTTTTTGTGCATCTGGACACGATACATGTGCATACTGATTTTCGTGCACGTCGGTGAAAGTTGTTATGGGGGACGCTGCACTTTAAGGGGCGTGGCAAAGCCATACGGCCACGCTTATTGATGAAACTCATACTATACATTCAGGTCTGGACTGTTAACAAACATGTGAAGTTTGGTGAAGAATGGACATTGTATGCCAAAGTTATACTAATTTCGTGTTTTATGGCGAGACATCAAACTTCGCCGCCACCTGACGGCCAAACCGTTTCACGATGCAAAAATCTGCTTATAAGTTTTGATTACACCTTTGTCTAGATGGCACACAATGATTTTGAAGTTGTTCTGATGCATCCTGTAGGTGGAGTTCATTAAAATACAACACGTGGAAAACGCCAAAAATGACCATTAAATTCAAAATGGCCGACTTCCTGTTGGGTTTGGCCAATGGGTCCAAGAGACTTTTTTGTGCGTCTGGATGTGATACATATGTGTACTAATTTTCATGCATGTCAGTGAAACGTGCCGCAGGGGCTGATGTTTAAAGGGTGTGGCCAAGCCATTTGGCCACGCCCATCAACGAAATTCATTTCACATGTTCAGGGCTGGACTGTTAACACACATGTAAAGTTTCAGGCAGATATGACCAAGGACAGTGAAGTTAAGGCCACTTAACTGCGTTTTGGCGAACCGTTGACTTTGCCGCCCTGTGGGCGGAACGCCGTTCGGCGATACGTCACAAATCTTCATCATGTAGCATTACCAACGTGTTGAGGCCTTTCTAGCCAATTTTGAGTTGGATATACTGAACGTGCTGAGAGTAGCACCTCAAAGTCTAAAACATCGCTTTTCCTGTCGCCAGCAGGAGGCGCTTTGAGAACGGGGGGATTTTTTGATGTTGGCGTGATGAAGGCCGGACTATGATCATACCCAGCAAGTTTTGTGCCGATCAGACTTATCATGCCTATGTAATAGCACTTTTGTTTTTTGGGTTTTTTTGGCGAGACGTCAAATTTCGCCGCCACCTGACAGCCAAACCGTTTAACATAGGGAAAATCGTATGATAACTTTTGATCATCACGTGGTCTAGTTGATGCACGCCAAATTTGAAGCCGATCCGATGAATCATGTAGGAGGAGATAGAAAAAGTACGAGGAGTGCGAATCGCCCAATCTGGCGTCAAATTCAAAATGGCTGACTTCCTGTTGGGTGTAGCCAATGGGTCCAAGAGGCTTTTTTGTGCGTCTGGATGTGATACATGTGTGTACCAATTTTCATGCATGTCGGTGAAACGTGCCGTAGGGGCTGATGTTTAAAGGGTGTGGCCAAGCCATTTGGCCACGCCCATCAACGAAATTCATATCACATGTTCAGGGCTGGACTGTTAACACACATGTAAAGTTTCAGGCAGATATGACCAAGGACACTGAAGTTAAGGCCACTTAACTGCGTTTTGGCGAACCGTTGACTTCGCCGCCCTGTGGGCGGAACGCCGTTCGGCGATACGTCACAAATCTTCATCATGTAGGATTACCAACGTGTTGGGGCCTTTCTGACCAATTTTGAGTTCGATATATTGAACGTGCGGAGAGTAGCACCTCAAAGTCTAAAACATCGCTTTTCCTGTCGCCAGCAGGGGGCGCTTTGAGAAGGGGGAATTTTTTGATGTTGGCGTGATGAAGGCCGGACTACGATCATACCCAGCAAGTTTTGTGCCGATCGGACTTATCATGCCCAAGTAATAGCACTTTTGTTTTTTGGGTTTTTTTTGGCGAGACGTCAAACTTCGCCGCCACCTGATGGCCAAACCGTTTAACATAGGGAAAATCGTATGATAACTTTTGATCATCAAGTGGTCTAGTTCCAGCACGCTAAATTTGAAGCCGATCCGATGAATCATGTAGGAGGAGATAGAAAAAGTACGAGGAGTGCGAATCGCCCAATCTGGCATCAAATTCAAAATGGCTGACTTCCTGTTGGGTGTAGCCAATGGGTCCAAGAGGCTTTTTTGTGCGTCTGGATGTGATACATATGTGTACTAATTTTCATGCATGTCAGTGAAACGTGCCGCAGGGGCTGATGTTTAAAGGGTGTGGCCAAGCCATTTGGCCACGCCCATCAACGAAATTCATATCACATGTTTAGGGCTGGACTGTTAACACACATGTAAAGTTTCAGGCAGATATGACCAAGGACACTGAAGTTAAGGCCACTTAACTGCGTTTTGGCGAACCGTTGACTTCGCCGCCCTGTGGGCGGAACGCCGTTCGGCGATACGTCACAAATCTTCATCATGTAGCATTACCAACGTGTTGAGGCCTTTCTGACCAATTTTGAGTTGGATATGCTGAACGTGCTCAGAGCTGCACCTCAAAGTGTAAAAAATCACTTTTCCTGTCGCCAGCAGGGGGCGCTTTGAGAACAGGGGAATTTTTTGATGTTGACGTGTTCAGGGCGGGACTACGATCATACCCAGCAAGTTTTGTGCCGATTGGACCTTTCACGCCCAAGTAATAGCAATTCTGGTTTTTTGGGGGTTTTTTTTTTGAGACATCAAACTTCCCCGCCACCTGACGGCCAAACCGTTTAACGAGGGAAAGATCTTTTAATAACTTTTGATCATCATGTGGTCTAGTTGCAGCACGGCAAATTTGAAGCCGATCCAATGAACCGTCTAGGAGGAGATAGCTCTGAGAGCACACTAGCAAATCGCCAAAATCGGTAAAAAATGGAATATTCAAATCAAAATAGCCGGCTTCCTGTTGGTTTTAGAAAAAAGTCCAACTGCGCATTTTCGTGCGTCTTGGGATGATACACGACCCCCCCGAATTTCGAGAAATTTGGTCAAACGGGCTGGCGGTGGGAGCCGATTGAACCATTCTAGGGGGCGCCATTTCGCTATTTTGCAACTGGCATCGTTGAGATTTTGCGTATACATAAATGTCCCCTAGACGAATGTGCACGTCAAATTTGGTGAGTTTTTGAATAAATAATAATAATTAAAGCTGCAAGCAGCGTTGAACGGGCCCTCGCACCCCACGCAACTCGGGGCCTGGCGCGGCCGCCACCGTGTCGCCAGAGGTCGGCCGGCAGACGAGGCGCTGAATGTTCGCCTCCTTCGGACAGTGTAGGAACCAATGCGTTGCGACTTCCCGTCTCCACTGGGTGGCACTATGACTCTGACTCCTGAGCGTCATGTGGGTGTGTTCATGCCAGGACTATTATCATACATGTGAAGTTTGGAGCAGATTCGACCATTAGATCCCATGTTATAGCAATATCGTGTTTCATGGTGAGACATCAAGTGTCGACGCCATGTCACAGCCACACCGTTCCATGCTGAGCAATTCTCTTGATGTGTTTTGATCACACACTTGTGTAGATGGTACACACCAGTTTTGGACTTAATTGATTCATTTCTGGAGGAGGAGATCATTAAAATACAACACGTGGAAAACGCCAAAAATGACTGTAAGTTTCAAAATGGCCGACTTCCTGTCGGGTGTGGTCTATATGTGCAAGAGGCTTTTTTGTGCGTCTGGACACGATACATGTGCATACTGATTTTCGTGCACGTCGGTGAAAGTTGTTATGGGGGACGCTGCACTTTAAGGGGCGTGGCCAAGCCATACGGCCACGCTTATTGATGAAACTCATACTATACATTCAGGTCTGGACTGTTAACAAACATGTGAAGTTTGGTGAAGAATGGACAATGTATGCCAAAGTTATACTAATTTCGTGTTTTATGGCGAGACATCAAACTTCGCCGCCACCTGACAGCCAAAGCGTTTAACTGAGGGAAAATCGTATGATAACTTTTGATCATCAAGTGGTCTAGTTGATGCACGCCAAATTTGAAGCCGATCCGATGAATCATGTAGGAGGAGATAGAAAAAGTACAAGGAGTGCGAATCGCCCAATCTGGTGGTTAAATTCAAAATGGCCGACTTCCTGTTGGGTGTGGCCATTGAGTCCAAGAGGCTTTTTTGTGCGTCTGGATGTGATACATATGTGTACCAATTTTCGTGCATGTCAGTGAAACGTGCCGCAGGGGCTGATGTTTAAAGGGCGTGGCCAAGCCATTTGACCACGCCCATCTACGAAATTCACATGACATTGTCACGGCTGGACTCTTAACACACATGTGAAGTTTCAGGCAGATATGCCCAAGGACACTGAAGTTAAGGCCACTTTCCTACGTTTTGGCGAAGCATCGACTTCGCCGCCCTCTGGGCGCAACGCCGTTTGACGATACGTCACAATCTTCATCATGTAGCATTAACAATGTGTTGAGGCCTTTCTGACCAAATTTGAGTTGGATATGCTGAACGTGCTCAGAGCTGCACCTCAAAGTGTAAAAAAATCACTTTTCCTGTCGCCAGCAGGGGGCGCTTTGAGAACAGGCAAATTTTTTGATGTAGACGTGTTCAGGGCGGGACTACGATCATACCCAGCAAGTTTTGTGCCGATTGGACCTTTCACGCCCAAGTAATAGCAATTCTGGGTTTTTGGGGGGGTTTTTTTGAGACATCAAACTTCGCCGCCCCCTGACGGCCAAACCGTTTAACGAGGGAAAGATCTTTTAATAACTTTTGATCATCATGTGGTCTAGTTGCAGCACGGCAAATTTGAAGCCGATCCAATGAACCGTCTAGGAGGAGATAGCTCTGAGAGCACACTAGCAAATCGCCAAAATCGGTAAAAAATGGAATATTCAAATCAAAATAGCCGGCTTCCTGTTGGTTTTAGAAAAAAGTCCAAGTGCGCATTTTCGTGCGTCTTGGGATGATACACGACCCCCCCGAATTTCGAGAAATTTGGTCAAACGGGCTGGCGGTGGGAGCCGATTGAACCATTCTAGGGGGCGCCATTTCGCTATTTTGCAACTGGCATCGTTGAGATTTTGCGTATACATAAATGTCCCCTAGACGAATGTGCACGTCAAATTTGGTGAGTTTTTGAATATGTTAAAGCCCCCAAAAATGCGATCAAGCGAAAAAAAATAAAATAAATAATAATAATTAAAGCTGCAAGCAGCGTTGAACGGGCCCTCGCACCCCACGCAACTCGGAGCCTGGCGCGGCCGCCACCATGTTGCCAGGGGTCGACCGGCAGACGAGGCGCTGAATGTTCGCCTCCTTCGGACAGTGTAGGAACCAATGCGTAGCGACTTCCCGTCTCCACTGGGTGGCGCTATGACTCTGACTCCTGAGCGTCATGTGGGTGTGTTCATGCCAGGACTATTATCATACATGTGAAGTTTGGAGCAGATTCGACCATTAGATCCCATGTTATAGCAATATCGTGTTTCATGGTGAGACATCAAGTGTCGACGCCATGTCACAGCCACATTGTTCCATGCTGAGCAATTCTCTTAATATGTTTTGATCACACACTTGTGTAGATGGTACACACCAGTTTTGGAGTTAATTGATTCATTTCTGGAGGAGGAGATCATTAAAATACAACACGTGGAAAACGCCAAAAATGACTGTAAATTTCAAAATGGCCGACTTCCTGTCGGGTGTGGCCTATATGTGCAAGAGGCTTTTTTGTGCGTCTGGACACGATACATGTGCATACTGATTTTCGTGCACGTCGGTGAAAGTTGTTATGGGGGACGCTGCACTTTAAGGGGCGTGGCCAAGCCATACGGCCACGCTTATTGATGAAAGTCATACTATACATTCAGGTCTGGACTGTTAACAAACATGTCAAGTTTGGTGAAGAATGGACAATGTATGCCAAAGTTATACTAATTTCGTGTTTTATGGCGAGACATCAAACTTCGCCGCCACCTGACAGCCAAAGCGTTTAACATAGAGAAAATCGTATGATAACTTTTGATCATCAAGTGGTCTAGTTGATGCACGCCAAATTTGAAGCCGATCCGATGAATCATGTAGGAGGAGATAGAAAAAGTATGAGGAGTGCAAATCGCCCAATCTGGCGTCAAATTCAAAATGGCTGACTTCCTGTTGGGTGTAGCCAATGGGTCCAAGAGGGTTTTTTGTGCGTCTGGATGTGATACATATGTGTACCAATTTTCATGCATGTTGGTGAAACGTGCCGCAGGGGCTGATGTTTAAAGGGTGTGGCCAAGCCATTTGGCCACGCCCATCAACGAAATTCACATGACATTGTCAGGGCTGGACTCTTAAAACACATGTTAAGTTTCAGGCAGATATGCCCAAGGACACTGAAGTTAAGGCCACTTTCCTACGTTTTGGCGAAGCATCGACTTCGCCGCCCTCTGGGCGCAACGCCGTTTGACGATACGTCACAATCTTCATCATGTAGCATTAACAACGTGTTGAGGCCTTTCTGACCAAATTTGAGTTGGATATGCTGAACGTGCTCAGAGCTGCACCTCAAAGTGTAAAAAATCACTTTTCCTGTCGCCAGCAGGGGGCGCTTTGAGAACAGGGGAATTTTTTGATGTAGACGTGTTCAGGGCGGGACTACGATCATACCCAGCAAGTTTTGTGCCGATTGGACCTTTCACGCCCAAGTAATAGCAATTCTGGGTTTTTGGGGTTTTTTTTTTGAGACATCAAACTTCGCCGCCACCTGACGGCCAAACCGTTTAACGAGGGAAAGATCTTTTAATAACTTTTGATCATCATGTGGTCTAGTTGCAGCACGGCAAATTTGAAGCCGATCCAATGAACTGTCTAGGAGGAGATAGCTCTGAGAGAATTCTTGAAAATCGCTAAAATCGGTAAAAAAATGAATATTCAAATCAAAATAGCCGGCTTCCTGTTGGTTTTAGAAAAAAGTCCAACTGCGCATTTTCGTGCGTCTTGGGATGATACACGACCTCCCCGAATTTCGTGGAATTTGGTCAAACGGGCTGCCGGTGGGAGCCGATTGAAGTTTTCTAGGGGGCGCCATTTCGCCATTTTGCAACGGGCATCTTTTAAATTTTGCGTACACATAAATTTTCGCCAAGACGAATGTGCATGCCAAATTTGGTGAGTTTTTGAATATGTTAAAGCCCCCAAAAATGCGTTTAAAGTCGCGGAAAAAAATAATAATAATAATACTAATAATAATAATAATAATAATAATAATAATCCTAAGGAAAACAATAGGGTCCTCGCACGGTACGTGCTCGGGCCCTAATAATTAAAGCTGCAAGCAGCGTTGAACGGGCCCTCGCACCCCACGCAACTCGGGGCCTGGCGTGGCCGCCACCGTGTCGCCAGAGGTCGACCGGCAGACGAGGCGCTGAATGTTCGCCTCCTTCGGACAGTGTAGGAACCAATGCGTAGCGACTTCCCGTCTCCACTGGGTGGCGCTATGACTCTGACTCCTGAGCGTCATGTGGGTGTGTTCATGTCAGGACTATTATCATACATGTGAAGTTTGGAGCAGATTCGACCATTAGATCCCATGTTATAGCAATATCGTGTTTCATGGTGAGACATCAAGTGTCGACGCCATGTCACAGCCACACCGTTCCATACTGAGCAATTCTCTTAATATGTTTTGATCACACACTTGTGTAGATGGTACACACCAGTTTTGGAGTTAATTGATTCATTTCTGGAGGAGGAGATCATTAAAATACAACACGTGGAAAAGGACAAAAATGACTGTAAGTTTCAAAATGGCCGACTTCCTGTCGGGTGTGGCCTACATGTGCAAGAGGCTTTTTTGTGCGTCTGGACACGATACATGTGCATACTGATTTTCGTGCACGTCGGTGAAAGTTGTTATGGGGGACGCTGCACTTTAAGGGGCGTGGCCAATCCATACGGCCACGCTTATTGATGAAACTCATACTATACATTCAGGTCTGGACTGTTAACAAACATGTGAAGTTTGGTGAAGAATGGACAATGTATGCCAAAGTTATACTAATTTCGTGTTTCATGGCGAGACATCAAACTTCGCCGCCACCTGACGGCCAAACCGTTTAACTGTGGAAAATTCTTTTAATAACTTTTGATCACAACCTTGTCTAGATCACACACAGTGATTTTGAAGTCATTCTGATTAATCCTGTAGGAGGAGTTCGTTAAAATACAACATGTGGAAAACGCCAAAAATAGCATCAAAATTCAAAATGGCCGACTTTCTGTTGGGTATGGCCAGTGGGTCCAAGAGACTTTTTTGTGCGTCTCGGTGTGATACATGCGTGTACCAATTTTCGTGCATGTCGGTGACACGTGCCGCAGGGGCTGATGTTTAAAGGGTGTGGCCAAGCCATTTGGCCACGCCCATCAACGAAATTCATATCACATGTTCAGGGCTGTATTGTTAACACACATGTGAAGTTTCAGGCAGATATGACCAAGGACACAGAAGTTAATGTCATTAAAGCCATTTTCAATGCGTTTTGGCGAATTTTCGACTTCGCCGCCCTCTGGGCGGAACACCGTTTGACGCCTAGTCACAGTCTTCATAATGTAGCATTACCAACGTCTTGAGGTCTGTCTGACCAAATTTGAGTTGCATATGGTGAACGTGGTCAGAGCTGCACGTCAAAGTCTAAAAACATCGCTTTTCCTGTCGCCAGCAGGGGGCGCTAGGGTAATTACAAAATTTCTGCATGTAGACGTGTTCAGGGCGGGAATATTATGAATCATGTGAAGTTTGGTGCAGATCGGACGATTGATGCGAAAGTTATAGCAATTTCGTTTTTCATGGCGAGACAAACTTCAAACTTCAAACTTCGCCGCCAAAAAGCCGATTCCGTGTTCGACGGGTAGCGGATCTTTGAATAACTTTTGATCACAAACTTATCTAGTTGGTACACGGCGATTTTGAAGCCGTTTTGATTAATCGTGTAGGAGGAGTTCGTCAAAATATGACACGTGGTAAAACGCCAAAAATGGCCGCTAAATTCAAAATAGCCAACTCCCTGTTGGGCTTGGCCTATGGCTCCAAGAGACTTTTTTGTGCGGCTCGGCATGATCTACATGTGTACCGATTTTCGTGCAGATCCGTGAAAATTGATGAGGAGGGCGCTGTTTATAAGGAGATTGCTCTTTAATGGGCGTGGCCTAGCCATTTTGACCCGTCCATTGCCGCGAACCCTAAAATACGTAAATTTACACCGCGACTGATGCGACCGCCAAATTTCAGGAGTTTTTGAGCATGTTAAAACCTCCAAATAAGCGATTTACTTTTGTCGTAATAATAATAATAATTCCTTCAATTTCAATAGGGTCCTCGCACGGTACGTGCTCGGGCCCTAATTAAAGCTGCAAGCAGCATTGAACGGGCCCTCGCACCTTCACGCAACTCGAGGGTGCTGGCAGGACGCCGGCTCATGCCGCCCTTCATTCCTGTCCACGGCAGATCCCTTACGCAGGACGTCATATCCCTCAAATCATATGAAGACATGTAATTTTGCCAGTAGGTGGCGCTGTACTAATAACCAAGTATTGGCATATAGATGTATTCAGGGCAGGATTGTCATCAATCCTGTGAAGTTTGCGGAAGATTGGAACATGTATGGTGAAGTTGCAAACCAGTTACAAGCAAATTCAAATTGGCCGACTTCCTGTTGGGTTTGGCACATGGCTGCAAGAGGCTTTTTTATACGTCTTTCAGTGATGCATGTGCGTACCAAGTTTCATAGATGTAGGTCAAACCAGCTTCGGGGGCTGCTTCGTAGAAAATTTGTAGGGGGCGCTGTTGAGCCATGTTGGCATATCAGAGCCGAAAAATCACATCAGAAAATGCATATTGGATCCTGTCATATGTGTGTCAAGTTTCATGACATTACAAGCATCCCTTACCCGTCAAAAACAACTTCGTGTTTTATGGCGAATAAGGCGTTGCCACGGTGACCAAACATCACCAAGCTTTACAGCTGGCCTCAGGAGTGACTCCACATCATGCTCGCCAAATTTCATGCGAATCGATGAATTTTATGTCACTTGATTTTTCTCTGATTATAGCGCCCCCTATTGGCTAATTTCTGCCAAATTGGGCTAGGATCGTCTGGATGACGTCTGAAAGAAGTGAATTGAGTTTGACATTGATATCTTTTACTTTGACAAAAATATGCAAAGGTATGTGTTTTTTAGCTAGCAGAAAAAAACTGTTTATTTTTAGCTAGCCTAATTTTTGGAGTAGCAAAATTCTTTTGATAACTTTTGGTCAGGCCAGTCTGGAGATTGCATGTGCAAAGTTTTGTGAAGATGGAGATTAAACGCTAGGAGGAGTTCGAAAAAGTAGGTTTTTGATGTATAGTAAATTACAAAGAGAAATTTGCAGTGGGAGTGGGCGTGGCCTATGTCAGAAGATGCGACACTATTTAGGGAACACGTGGATATAAAATTTATGAAGATGTGATTTAAAATGTGGAAGTTACAGGCCAAAATGCGTTTGTATCTCTTATAGCGCCACCTAGTGGAGAAGACGCACAATTTTTGCTATGGTTGGTCTGTATGCTATTCTCTATATACCCTGTGAATTTCACAGCCCTCAGCATAATACTTGGGCTGAAATAAATGTTTGTTTTTTATCTTGTAATAAGCCACGCCCACTTTTACCAGTCGTGACTACCTTCAAGATATGGCGTCAGGACAGGCCCAGCATAATACTCACCAAATTTCATAAATATCGGTGCAGCCATTTACCAGATATAAATTTCCCATATTTGCAGCGCCCCCTAGTGGCCAAAATTAGCTAAATTTGGTTCATTCTCTCACAGGCACATATCAAGCAAGGATCTCAGATTTGGTGTTGTTAGCATTTATTTTGACCGAAATATGCCACCGTTCGCCTTTTTATAGCTAGCTAGAAAAATTTATTCATTAATAATTTGAGCATATTATGACCAATCAAAATTCCTTTGATAACTTTAGATCAGGTCCAGCCGAAGACTGTACTTGCCAAGTTTCACGCTGAACGGACAAAACCCTAAGGAGGAGTTCGAAAAAGTAGGTTGTCCAGTTTTTGCGATGTTGTGAAAAACATGATAGGCAGAAATGGGAGTGGCCCTGCCCAGGTGATTCAGCACTATTCAGGGAATCTGTGGATATGAGGTTTTTGAATGTGTGACATATGGTCTGGGAGTTATAGCCCAAAACACGTTGAAAATGAGTAGGGGGCGCTGTTGAGCCATCTTGGCACATGAAAACACAAAAATCACATCAGACAACACAATTTGGGATGTCTGATGTGTGTGCCAAGTTGCGTGAGTTTTCGAGTGTCCCTTGCCCCTCAAAAACAACCTCGTGTTTTATGGCGAATAAGGTGGCGCCACGGTGACAGCGTTGGACGAAACCTCAAAGGCTTCTGCTTTGACCATCAACAAGGTCTTGGGAGTATGTATCTGCAAAATTGAGGTGGTTCGGGGGAACCTGGTAGAAGAGGGACATGAAAGAATGAAAAAAGTAACCTTCTGCCGCCAGTAGGTGGCGCTATGATGCTGATTCAAAATTTCTGTATAGATGTTTTCAGGGCTGGACAGTTATCATATGTGTGAAGTTTTGGAAAGATATGTCCACGTAGAGTCAAGTTACAGCTACTTTGGTCATCATGGCGAAACATCAAAGTTGGCCGCCACGCCAAGGTCACGCCCTTTGACGAAAATTCACAGTTTTCCATAGAAAGCATCATCAAGGCCTTATGGATAATTTCACCAAGTATGAGGTTGATGTGTTCAACTTTGGAGGAGATGTGCTTCAAAGTGTAAAACATGACATTTTCTACTGCCAGTAGGGGGCGCTATATTAATCACAAATTATTGACATGTAGATCTCTTCAGAGCAGGACTGTCATCAATCCTGTGAAGTTTGGGGAAGATTGGAGCATGTATGTTGGAGTAATAAACTACTTCCTGCGTTATAATACTACTTCCTGTTTGTAACGAAGTTTGAGGTCCCGGCAACGGTCACACGGTGTGACGAAAACACAAGCTTTTGATAACTTTTCGTCTTCAGTTTATGTTGGTGGGACAGACCGAGTTTGAAGGCGATCGGACAAAATCTCTAGGAGGAGTTCGTTCATTTATGACCCCTGCAAATGGCCAAAAATACATGAAACTTCCACATTCAATTCAAAATGGCCGACTTCCTGTTGAGTTTAGGGCATGGGCCCAAGAGGCTTTTTTGTCCGTCTCGGCGTGCTACATATGTGTACCAAAATTCGTACGCTTCGGACAAAGTTAAAGCAGGGGGCTTTGATTTTGAAAACTGTTAGGGGGCGCCGTTGAGCCATTTTGTCACGCCCCTTTGTAATGACCATAAAATATCGAATTTTTCACCAGACGTGACGAGTGTGCAAAATTCTGGGTCTTTTTGAGTACGTTCGGGCCCTCAAAAATGCGATCATAGGATAAAAAAAAAAATAATAATAAGAATAAGAATTCCTTCGGTTTCAATAGGGCTCTCGCACGGTACGTGCTCGGGCCCTAATTAAAGCTGCAAGCAGCGTTGAACGGGCCCTCGCACCCCACGCAACTCGGGGCCTGGCGCGGCCGCCACCGTGTCGCCAGAGGTCGACCGGCAGACGAGGCGCTGAATGTTTGCCTCCTTCGGACAGTGTAGGAACCAATGCGTTGCGACTTCCCGTCTCCACTGGGTGGCGCTATGACTCTGACTCCTGAGCGTCATGTGGGTGTGTTCATGCCAGGACTATTATCATACATGTGAAGTTTGGAGCAGATTCGACCATTAGATCCCATGTTATAGCAATATCGTGTTTCATGGTGAGACATCAAGTGTCGACGCCATGTCACAGCCGCACCATTCCATGTTGAGCAATTCTCTCAATATCTTTTGATCACACACTGGTGTAGATGGTACACAGCAGTTTTGGAGTGAATTGGATCATTTCTGGAGGAGGAGATCATTAAAATACGCCAGGTGGAAAACGCCAAAAATGACTGTAAATTTCAAAATGGCCGACTTCCTGTTGGGTGTGGCCTATCCGTGCAAGAGGCTTTTTTGTGCGTGTGGATGTTATACATGTATCTACCAAGTTTCGTGCATATCAGTGAGACGTCCTATGGTGGTTATTTGTGTGAATGGGCGTGGCCAATCCATTTAGCCACGCCTATTAACGAAATTCATAACATATGTTCTGGGTTGGACTGTCAATATACCTGTGAAGTTTCACACAGATCTGACCAAGTACAGTGAAGTTATTGCCACTTCCTGTTTCATGGCGAGACGTCAAAATTCAACCTCCCACAACTGGCGTGCCCTTTAGATTCTGCGAGACCTTTTAATAACTTTTGATCAGGAAGTGTTCTAGATGGTAATCGGTAATTTTGAAGCCGTTCTGATGAATTCTGTAGGAGGAGTTCGTTAAAATACGATGCGTGCGCGACACCAAAAATGACCATGACATTCAAAATGGCCGACTTCCTGTTGAATTTAGCCTAGAGGTCCAAGAGACTTTTTTGTTTGTCTGGGGGTGATGGAGATGTGTACCAATTTTTGTGCATATCGGTGAGACGTCCTATGGAAGTAATTCATATGAATGGGCGTGGCCAAGCCATATGGCCACGCCCATTGACGAAATTCATATCACATATTCAGGGCTGGACTGTTGACACACATATGAAGTTTCAGGTGGATATCATCAAAAACACCAAAGTTAAGGCCATTTTTATGCATTTTGGCGAAGGGTCGACTTCGCCGCCCTCCGGATGGAACGCCGTTTGACGACAGTCAAAATTCTTCATCATGGAGCATTACCAACATGTTGAGGCCTTTCTGACCAAATTTGAGCTGGATTTGCTGAACGTGCTCAGAGCTGGACCTCAAAGTCTAAAACATCGCTTTTTCTGTCACCAGCAGGGGGCGCTATGCAAATTTCAATATTTCTGCATGTAGACGTCTTCAGGGCGGGACTATTATGAATCCTGGGGAGTTTGGTACCGTTCGGACTATTAATGCCAAAGTTATAGCAATCTCATTTTTCATGGCGAGACATCAAACTTCGCCGCCACGCCCAGGTCAGGTTGTTTGGAGTTTACGTAATCCGTTAATAACTTTTGATCACAAACTAGTCTAGTTGGTGCACAGCAATTTTGAAGCCGTTCTGATTATTCCTGTAGGAGGAGTTCGTTAAAATACAACACGTGGAAAACGCCAAAAATGGCCGTTCAACGCCAAATATCTCACTTCCTGTTGGGTTTAGCCTATGTGTCCCTATGACCTTTTTTGTGTGTCTCAGCATGATCTACATGCGTACCGATTTTCGTGCAGATCCGTGAAACCTGCCGAGTAGGGTGCTCTTTAAGGGGCGTGGCCTAGCCATTTTGACCCGCCCACCTCCACGAACCCTAAAATACCTAAATTTACACCGCGACTGATGCGCATGCCAAAATTGGCGTGTTTTGGAATATGTTCAGGCCTCCAAATAAGCGATTTACTTTTGTCGTAATAATAATAATAATTCCTGCAATATCAATAGGGTCCTCGCACCGCTTGGTGCTCGGGCCCTAATTAAAGCTGCAAGCAGCGTTGAACGGGCCCTCGCACCCCACGCAACTCGGGGCCTGGCGCGGCCGCCACCGTGTCGCCAGAGGTCGACCGGCAGACGAGTCGCTGAATGTTCGCCTCCTTCGGACAGTGTAGGAACCAATGCGTTGCGACTTCCCGTCTCCACTGGGTGGCGCTATGACTCTGACTCCTGAGCGTCATGTGGGTGTGTTCATGCCAGGACTATTATCATACATGTGAAGTTTGGAGCAGATTCGACCATTAGATCCCATGTTATAGCAATATCGTGTTTCATGGTGAGACATCAAGTGTCGACGCCATGTCACAGCCACACCGTTCCATGCTGAGCAATTCTCTTAATATGTTTTGATCACACACTTGTGTAGATGGTACACACCAGTTTTGGAGTTAATTGATTCATTTCTGGAGGAGGAGATCATTAAAATACAATACGTGGAAAACGCCAAAAATGACTGTAAATTTCAAAATGGCCGACTTCCTGTCGGGTGTGGCCTATATGTGCAAGAGGCTTTTTTGTGCGTCTGGACACGATACATGTGCATAGTGATTTTCGTGCACGTCGGTGAAAGTTGTTATGGGGGACGCTGCACTTTAAGGGGCGTGGCCAAGCCATACGGCCACGCTTATTGATGAAACTCATACTATACATTCAGGTCTGGACTGTTAACAAACATGTGAAGTTTGGTGAAGAATGGACAATGTATGCCAAAGTTATACTAATTTCGTGTTTTATGGCGAGACATCAAACTTCGCCGCCACCTGACAGCCAAAGCGTTTAACATAGGGAAAATCGTATGATAACTTTTGATCATCAAGTGGTCTAGTTGATGCACGCCAAATTTGAAGCCGATCCGATGAATCATGTAGGAGGAGATAGAAAAAGTATGAGGAGTGCAAATCGCCCAATCTGGCGTCAAATTCAAAATGGCTGACTTCCTGTTGGGTGTAGCCAATGGGTCCAAGAGGGTTTTTTGTGCGTCTGGATGTTATACATATGTGTACCAATTTTCATGCATGTCGGTGAAACGTGCCGCAGGGGCTGATGTTTAAAGGGTGTGGCCAAGCCATTTGGCCACGCCCATCAACGAAATTCACATGACATTGTCAGGGCTGGACTCTTAAAACACATGTGAAGTTTCAGGCAGATATGCCCAAGGACACTGAAGTTAAGGCCACTTTCCTACGTTTTGGCGAAGCATCGACTTCGCCGCCCTCTGGGCGCAACGCCGTTTGACGATACGTCACAATCTTCATCATGTAGCATTAACAACGTGTTGAGGCCTTTCTGACCAAATTTGAGTTGGATATGCTGAACGTGCTCAGAGCTGCACCTCAAAGTGTAAAAAATCACTTTTCCTGTCGCCAGCAGGGGGCGCTTTGAGAACAGGGGAATTTTTTGATGTAGACGTGTTCAGGGCGGGACTACGATCATACCCAGCAAGTTTTGTGCCGATTGGACCTTTCACGCCCAAGTAATAGCAATTCTGGGTTTTTGGGGTTTTTTTTTTGAGACATCAAACTTCGCCGCCACCTGACGGCCAAACCGTTTAACGAGGGAAAGATCTTTTAATAACTTTTGATCGTCATGTGGTCTAGTTGCAGCACGGCAAATTTGAAGCCGATCCAATGAACCGTCTAGGAGGAGATAGCTCTGAGAGAATTCTTGGAAATCGCCAAAATCGGTAAAAAAATGAATATTCAAATCAAAATAGCCGGCTTCCTGTTGGTTTTAGAAAAAAGTCCAACTGCGCATTTTCGTGCGTCTTGGGATGATACACGACCTCCCCGAATTTCGTGGAATTTGGTCAAACGGGCTGCCGGTGGGAGCCGATTGAAATTTTCTAGGGGGCGCCATTTCGCCATTTTGCAATGGGCATCGTTTAAATTTTGCGTACACATAAATGTCCCCTAGACGAATGTGCACGTCAAATTTGGTGAGTTTTTGAATATGTTAAAGCCCCCAAAAATGCGATCAAGCGAAAAAAAAAAATAATAATAATAATATTAAAGCTGCAAGCAGCGTTGAACGGGCCCTCGCACCCCACGCAACTCGGAGCCTGGCGCGGCCGCCACCGTGTCGCCAAAGGTCGACCGGCAGACGAGGCGCTGAATGTTCGCCTCCTTCGGACAGTGTAGGAACCAATGCGTTGCGACTTCCCGTCTCCACTGGGTGGCGCTATGACTCTGACTCCCGAGCGTCATGTGGGTGTGTTCATGCCAGGACTATTATCATACATGTGAAGTTTGGAGCAGATTCGACCATTAGATCCCATGTTATAGCAATATCGTGTTTCATGGTGAGACATCAAGTGTCGACGCCATGTCACAGCCACACCGTTCCATGCTGAGCAATTCTCTTAATA
This sequence comes from Cephalopholis sonnerati, assembly GCA_019142605.1. NCBI lineage: Eukaryota > Metazoa > Chordata > Actinopteri > Perciformes > Serranidae > Cephalopholis > Cephalopholis sonnerati. Next base: position 948,650 of record JAGQAX010000008.1, read on the forward strand.
TGTTTTGATCACACACTCGTGTAGATGGTACACACCAGTTTTGGAGTTAATTGATTCATTTCTGGAGGAGGAGATCATTAAAATACAACACGTGGAAAACGGCAAAAATGACTGTACATTTCAAAATGGCCGACTTCCTGTCGGGTGTGGCCTATATGTGCAAGAGGCTTTTTTGTGCGTCTGGACACGATACATGTGCATACTGATTTTCGTGCACGTCGGTGAAAGTTGTCATGGGGGACGCTGCACTTTAAGGGGCGTGGTCAAGCCATACGGCCACGCTTATTGATGAAACTCATACTATACATTCAGGTCTGGACTGTTAACAAACATGTGACGTTTGGTGAAGAATGGACAATGTATGCCAAAGTTATACTAATTTCGTGTTTTATGGCGAGACATCAAACTTCGCCGCCACCTGACGGCCAAACCGTTTAACTGTGGAAAAATCTTTTAATAACTTTTGATCACAACCTTGTCTAGATCACACACAGTGATTTTGAAGTCATTCTGATTAATCCTGTAGGAGGAGTTCGTTAAAATACAACATGTGGAAAACGCCAAAAATAGCATCAAAATTCAAAATGTCCGACTTCCTGTTGGGTATGGCCAGTGGGTCCAAGAGACTTTTTTGTGCGTCTCGGTGTGATACATGCGTGTACCAATTTTCGTGCATGTCGGTGACACGTGCGGCAGGGGCTGATGTTTAAAGGGCGTGGTCAAGTCATTTGGCCACGCCCACCAACGAAACTCATATCACATGTTCAAGCCTGGACTGTTAACACACATGTGAAGTTTCAGGCAGATATGACCAAGGACACAGAAGTTAATGTCATTAAAGCCATTTTCAACGCGTTTTGGCGAATTTTCGACTTCGCCGCCCTCTGGGCGGAACACCGTTTGACGCCTAGTCACAATCTTCATAATGTAGCATTACCAACGTCTTGAGGTCTGTCTGACCAAATTTGAGTTGCATATGGTGAACGTGGTCAGAGCTGCACGTCAAAGTCTAAAAACATCGCTTTTCCTGTTGCCAGCAGAGGGCGCTAGGGTAATTACAAAATTTCTGCATGTAGACGTGTTCAGGGCGGGAATATTATGAATCATGTGAAGTTTGGTGCAGATCGGACGATTAATGCCAAAGTTATAGCAATTTCGTTTTTTATGGCGAGACAAACTTCAAACTTCAAACTTCGCCACCAAAAAGCCGATTCCGTGTTCGACGGGTAGCGGATCTTTGAATAACTTTTGATCACAAACTTATCTAGTTGGTACACGGCGATTTTGAAGCCGTTTTGATTAATCGTGTAGGAGGAGTTCGTCAAAATATGACACGTGGTAAAACGCCAAAAATGGCCGCTAAATTCAAAATAGCCAACTTCCTGTAGGGCGTGGCCTATGGCTCCAAGAGACTTTTTTGTGCGGCTCGGCATGATCTACATGTGTACCGATTTTCGTGCAGATCCGTGAAAATTGATGAGGAGGGCGCTGTTTATAAGGAGATTGCTCTTTAATGGGCGTGGCCTAGCCATTTTGACCCGTCCATTGCCGCAAACCCTAAAATACGTAAATTTACACCGCGACTGATGCGACCGCCAAATTTCAGGAGTTTTTGAGCATGTTAAAACCTCCAAATAAGCGATTTACTTTTGTCGTAATAATAATAATAATAATTCCTTCAATTTCAATAGGGTCCTCGCACGGTACGTGCTCGGGCCCTAAATAATCCTAAGGAAAACAATAGGGTCCTCGCACGGTTCGTGCTCGGGCCCTAATAACTCCCTCAGTTTCAATAGGGTCCTCGCACCGCTAGGTGCTCGGGCCCTAATAATAATTCCTTCAATTTCAATAGGGTCCTAGCACGGTACGTGCTCGGGCCCTAATAATAATTCCTTCAATTTCAATAGGGTCCTCGCACGGTACGTGCTCGGGCCCTAATAATAATAATTCCTTCAATTTCAATAGGGTCCTCGCACGGTACGTGCTCGGGCCCTAATAATTAAAGCTGCAAGCAGCATTGAACGGGCCCTCGCACCTTCACGCAACTCGAGCGCGCTGGCAGGACACCGGCTCACGCCGCCATTCATTCCTGTGGAAGGCAGACCCCTCATTCAGGAGTTACACATCATATCCCTCAAATCATACAAAGATATGTCATTTTTCCAGTAGGTGGCGCCGTAGTAATAACCAAATTTTGGCCTATAGATGTGTTGAGGGCAGGACTGTCATCAATCCTGTGAAGTTTGAGAATGATTGGAACATGTATGGTGAAGTTGTGAACCAGTTACAAGCAAATTCAAAATGGCGGACTTCCTGTTGGGTTTGGTACATGGCTGCAACAGGCTTTTTTGTACGTCTTTCAGTGATGCACGTGCGTACCAAGTTTCATAGATGCAGGTCAAACCAGCTTCGGGGGCTGCTTCGTAGAAAATTTAAAGGGGGCGCTGTTGAGTCATGTTGGCACATCAGAGCAGAAAAATCACATCAGAGAACACAAATCGGATCCTATCATATGTGTGCCAAGTTTCATGACTTTACAAGCATCCCTTACCCCTCAAAAAGAACTTCGTGTTTGATGGCGAATAAGGCATTGCCACAGTGACCAAACATCACTAAGCTTTACAACTGGCCTCGGGAGTGACTCCACAACACGCTTGCCAAATTTCATGCGAATCACTCAATTTTCATGTCACTTGATTTTTCTCTGTTTATAGTGCCCCCTATTGGCCAATGTCTGCCAAATTTGGCACAGAGCCTCTGGTTGATGTTTGAAACAAGTGAATTGAGTTTGACGTTGATAGCTTTTAGTTTGACATAAATATTCAATGGTATGTGATTTTAGCTAGCAGAAAAAAACTGTTTATTTTTAGCTAGCGCATTTTTTGGAGTAGCAAAATTCTTTTGATAACTTTTAGTCAGGCAAGTCTGGAGATTGTATGTGCAAAGTTTCGTGAAGATGGATCTTAAACGCTAGGAGGAGTTGAAAAAAGTAGGTTTTTGATGTGTATTGACTGACAAAGAGAAATATACAGTGGGAGTGGGCGTGGGCGTGGCCTATGTCAAAAGATGCGACTCTATGTAGGGAAGATGTGGATATAAAGATATGAAGATGTGAATTAAAATGTGGAAGTTACAGGCCAAAATGCGTTTGCATTAATTATAGCGCCATCTTGTGGAGTAGACATACAATTTTTAGTATGGGTGGTCTGTATGCTATTCTATATATACCCTGTGAATTTCACAGCCCTCAGCATAATACTTGAGCTGAAATAAATGTTTGTTGTTTATCTTGTAATAAGCCACGCCCACTTTGAGCAGTCGTGATTAACTTCAAGATATGGCCTCAGGAGTGGCCCAGCATCATACGCACCAAATTTCGTAAAAATCAGTGCAGCCATTTAAGAGATATAAATCTCCCATATTTGCAGCGCCTCCTAGTGGCCAACATTAGCCAAATTTGGCTCACGCCCTCACAGTCACATGTCAAGCAAAGATCTCAGATTTGGTGTTGTTAGCATTTATTTTGACCGAAATATGCCATAGTTTGTCTTTTTATACCTAGCTAGAAAATTGTATTCGATAATAATTTGCGCATTTTTTGACTGAACAAAATTGTTTTGATAACTTTAGATCAGGTCCAGCTGAAGACTGTACCTGCCAAGTTTCACGCTGATCGGTCAAAACCCTAAGGAGGAGTTCGAAAAAGTAGATTTTCCAGTTATCGCGATTTTGCGAAAAACATTATGGGCAGAAATGGGCGTGGCCCAGCTCAGGTGATTCAGTGCTATTCAGGGAATCTGTGGGTATGAGGTTTTTGAATGTGCAACATATGGTCTGGGAGTTATAGCCCAAAACAGATTGAAAAGGAGTAGGGGGCGCTGTTGAGCCATCTTGGCCAATGAAAACACAAAAAGGACATCAGACAACACAATTTGGGCCGTCTGATATGTGTGCCAAGTTGCTAGAGTTTTCCAGTGTCCCTTGCCCCTCAAAAACAACCTCGTGTTTTATGGCGAATAAGGTGGCGCCACAGTGACAGCGTTGGACGAAACCTCAAAGGCTTCTGCTTTGATCATCATCAAGGTCTTGGGAGTATGTATTTGCAAAATTGAGGTGGTTCGGGGGAACCTGGTAGAAGAGGGACATGAAAGAATGAAGAAAGTAACTTTCTGCCGCCAGTAGGTGGCGCTATGACGCTGATTCAAAATTTCTGTATAGATGTTTTCAAGGCTGGACAGTTATCATATGTGTGAAGTTTTGGAAAGATATGTCCACGTACAGTCAAGTTACAGCTACTTTTGTCATCATGGCGAAACATCAAAGTTGGCCGCCGTGCCAAGGTCACGCCCTTTGACGAAAACTCACAGTTTTCCATAGAAAGCATCATCAAGGCCTCATGGATAATTTCACCAAGTATGAGGTTGATGTGTTCAACTCTGGAGGAGATGTGCTTCAAAGTGTAAAACATGACATTTTCTACTACCAGTAGGGGGCGCTATATTAATCACAAATTATTGACATGTAGATCTCTTCAGAGTGGGACTGTCATCAATCCTGTGAAGTTTGGGGAAGATTGGAGTATGTATGTTGGAGTAATAAACTACTTCCTGCGTTATAATACTACTTCCTGTTTGTAACAAAGTTTGAGGTCCCGGCACGGTCACACGGTGTGACGAAAACACAAGCTTTTGATAACTTTTTGTGTTCAATTTATGTAGGTGGGACAGACCGAGTTTGAAGGCGATCGGACAAAATCTCTAGGAGGAGTTCGTTCATTTACGACCCCTGCAAATGGCCAAAAATGCATGAAACTTGCCCATTCAATTCAAAATGGCCGACTTCCTGTTGAGTTAAGGGCATGGGCCCAAGAGGCTTTTTTGTACACATAGGTTAAACCAACTTGGGGGGCTGCTTCGTTGAAAATAAGTAGGGGGCGCTGTTGAGCCATTTTTTTGCACATTATCACGAAACCCCAAAAATATCAAATTTTTCACCACTTCTGATGAGTCTGTGACGTTTGGTGAGTTTTTGAATATGATTAAGCCCTCAAAAAGCCAATTCATTAGGCAGAAAAATAATAATAATAACTCCTTCAGTTTCGGGCCCTAATAATCCTAAGGAAAACAATAGGGTCCTCGCACGGTACGTGCTCGGGCCCTAATTAAAGCTGCAAGCAGCGTTGAACGGGTCCTCGCACCCCACGCAACTCGGGGCCTGGCGCGGCCGCCACCGTGTCGCAAGAGTTCGACCGGCAGACGAGGCGCTGAATGTTCGCCTCCTTCGGGCAGTGTAGGAACCAATGCGTTGCGACTTCCCGTCTCCACTGGGTGGCGCTATGACTCTGACTCCTGAGCGTCATGTGGGTGTGTTCATGCCAGGACTATTATCATACATGTGAAGTTTGGAGCAGATTCGACCATTAGATCCCATGTTATAGCAATATCGTGTTTCATGGTGAGACATCAAGTGTCGACGCCATGTCACAGCCGCACCGTTCCATGTTGAGCAATTCTCTCAATATCTTTTGATCACACACTGGTGTAGATGGTACACAGCAGTTTTGGAGTGAATTGGATCATTTCTGGAGGAGGAGATCATTAAAATACGCCAGGTGGAAAACGCCAAAAATGACTGTAAATTTCAAAATGGCCGACTTCCTGTTGGGTGTGGCCTATCCGTGCAAGAGGCTTTTTTGTGCGTGTGGATGTTATACATGTGTCTACCAAGTTTCGTGCATATCAGTGAGACGTCCTATGGTGGTTATTTGTGTGAATGGGCGTGGCCAATCCATTTAGCCACGCCTATTAACGAAATTCATAACATATGTTCTGGGTTGGACTGTCAATATACCTGTGAAGTTTCACACAGATCTGACCAAGTACAGTGAAGTTATTGCCACTTCCTGTTTCATGGCGAGACGTCAAAATTCAACCTCCCACAACTGGCGTGCCCTTTAGATTCTGCGAGACCTTTTAATAACTTTTGATCAGGAAGTGTTCTAGATTGTAATCGGTAATTTTGAAGCCGTTCTGATGAATTCTGTAGGAGGAGTTCGTTAAAATACGATGCGTGCGCGACACCAAAAATGACCATGACATTCAAAATGGCCGACTTCCTGTTGAATTTAGCCTAGAGGTCCAAGAGACTTTTTTGTTTGTCTGGGGGTGATGGAGATGTGTACCAATTTTTGTGCATATCGGTGAGACGTCCTATGGAAGTAATTCATATGAATGGGCGTGGCCAAGCCATATGGCCATATGGAAGTTTCAGGTGGATATCATCAAAAACACCAAAGTTAAGGCCATTTTTATGCATTTTGGCGAAGGGTCGACTTCGCCGCCCTCCGGATGGAACGCCGTTTGACGACAGTCAAAATTCTTCATCATGGAGCATTACCAACATGTTGAGGCCTTTCTGACCAAATTTGAGCTGGATTTGCTGAACGTGCTCAGAGCTGGACCTCAAAGTCTAAAACATCGCCTTTTCTGTCACCAGCAGGGGGCGCTATGCAAATTTCAATATTTCTGCATGTAGACGTCTTCAGGGCGGGACTATTATGAATCCTGGGGAGTTTGGTACCGTTCGGACTATTAATGCCAAAGTTATAGCAATCTCATTTTTCATGGCGAGACATCAAACTTCGCCGCCACGCCCAGGTCAGGTTGTTTGGAGTTTACGTAATCCGTTAATAACTTTTGATCACAAACTAGTCTAGTTGGTGCACAGCAATTTTGAAGCCGTTCTGATTATTCCTGTAGGAGGAGTTCGTTAAAATACAACACGTGGAAAACGCCAAAAATGGCCGTTCAACGCCAAATATCTCACTTCCTGTTGGGTTTAGCCTATGTGTCCCTGACCTTTTTTGTGCGTCTCAGCATGATCTACATGCGTACCGATTTTCGTGCAGATCCGTGAAACCTGCCGAGTAGGGTGCTCTTTAAGGGGCGTGGCCTAGCCATTTTGACCCGCCCACCTCCACGAACCCTAAAATACCTAAATTTACACCACGACTGATGCGCATGCCAAAATTGGCGTGTTTTGGAATATGTTCAGGCCTCCAAATAAGCGATTTACTTTTGTCGTATTAATAATAATTCCTGCAATTTCAATAGGGTCCTCGCACGGACGTGCTCGGGCCCTAATAATAATCCTAAGGAAAACAATAGGGTCCTCGCACGGTACGTGCTCGGGCCCTAATAAAAATACTTATAATTATAATAAATGTATAATTATTATTAAAAATTTTAATAAAGTTATTATTATGTTGTATATTCATGTCATTTTTATCCTATGGGCTACACTATTATTACCATCAAGGACATGAATGAATTTATTGAGGAAAGGAACATTTGCGAGTAACATGTTTATTCAAAGAAAGAGCTTTATTTATAACAGACAACTATGTACAAGTACAAATAGGAGATTTCAACAACAAATCAAAATCCTACAGCGCCATCAACTGTCTATTATTTGCCACCTCGGAGCTGTAGGCATCTGACAGCGATCTGTCTGCATGTGCTTCATCTTGCAGACGTCTGTGGTGCTGCCCTGTAGTTCGGATTCGCCTCCAATCTGACTGCAGGGTTGCACAGAGTTCAGTCAGCTCCTGGCTGTGCAACGACGGAGGTCGCACAATCCACCCAGACACCCCGTCAAGTGTGCCATCTTCCTCATCAGACATTATGTCTACGGTGGCGCACTTCTCTAGGTCCGCCTTGTCCTCTGCCAGGACACTCCGTCTCACTTCCAGCAGCTGTAAAAATAATCAGTAAAGACAATAAGTACTGCGCAGTGCACTGCATATTGACACAACACATTTATTAATGTACCTGAAAAATAGTCACACTGACCAACAACGAGTCTGATCTAAAAGTCACAGTAAAAAGTAAAAAAGAAACAGTAAAAGTTACTTACACACAATGGCGTCATTATCCACATCAAATGAATCCGGACTTGCGGACAGAGCTCTTAGTAAATAAGAGGTCACGGCCTCGTTATGAGGCGAGGTCAGTCTGTGAAAAACAAAATGTACGGTTAAGATCGGTCAAGAACGTATCCGAACGTTTCATCATACAGCAGAATGAAAGCATATTCTTTAAACTTACCCGTGCTCCGATTCGTAGTGCATACAATTTGTCTCCGAGTTGTGGAGACAGCGTATTGCTTCCTGTACTACAAGACCAAAAAAATACACTTTAATAAACAAACTTAGACTGGTTCTGCTTCTTCATTTGTTCTTTTACTTTTAGCTTAGCTAGCAGTTACCGAATATATTCTTACCGCAATTTTGGGATTGTGCACCCGTCTTCTCTTGTTACAGTTAGGTGGACTGCTGAGTCATATTGACAGCAAACATAGCAAGCTGGCGAGACAGCCCACTGATAGCGTTCAGCTGTTTCTTTGTCCATGCTGAGGAGTTTCTGGGTGTTGATGGAGAGACGCCGTCCAGCCATTGTAGTTCACGAAACAGCAAAGCAGCGAAAAACACGCGACATGGAAGAGACTGTCTAAATATACAAGAGTAAAAACAGGACTGTTGATATGCTCGTCTTGCAAGGTCTTCCATTTGAATCATGCCGAGCTTGCATGTGATTGGACGAGGGCTAGACGGCTTGTCGGGCTCCTCCAATCACATGATCATTGTTTACGGAAGAAGTCACTGTGGTCATGCCACTACGCACAGTGGTTGAGCTCTAGGAGACTGATATGTTGTTTGCATGGAGTGCACATTTGACCTTTGTGGCAAAGCCTGGTTAAAACTAATTGTTGAAATAAATTGTTTTGTGTATCTTTTTTATTGAACATTGACCATTGCTAATGACCATACACAGTAATTAATCTAGCATACTTTCATGAAATAAATCAATTCAAGCTAAAATTTAAGAGTCTATAATTAGGCTATACTAAGCCTCATATATTTATACCAGAGATGAATGAAGTTAATACCTTTTAGAGAAATGTCACCTGTGTGTGGGGAGTGAAACTCCCCCTGCTCCCCTGGTTTGCATTTCTATAGCTCACAGCATGTTCATGTTCTTTCGACTGATCCTCCAATCATCATGCGGAAGCTCAGCCTCTAGCCCAGCCGAGGCCCGCCCACAGCTCCATTCACCCCCAGAGACGCTGAGCGTCCAGGGCAGGACAAAATCATGGCATTTATCCAATGACCGTAGAGTTTCGAGGCAATGAAAAAAAACTGCTCCATGCAGCCCCATTGAAGTGCATGGACGCTCAGCTTCTACGGGCAAATGCATTGACCACAGACCGCATAAGAAAACTGCGCTATGGGAATGTATGAGAAGTTAACAACATCGATAAGTAGCTGATTCTGAACGAACTCCTCTTCGAGATGAACATGTTTTAACGCATCTGTAGTCAGTGAAATGTTAACACAACTGTACATATTTGACCATTTAATTTTTGACATTTTAGGGGAAGCTGAGCTTCCCTTGCAGTTTTAGAGAAATCGCCTCTGTATAGGATCTACAACAATATCTTTAAGTTACCCGTGAAGTGACGGCATTCCCCGGCTTTATGTGGCTCTAGCAAAACATTATTACGATGATGTCACAGCAGTTCGTATTAAGTGGGTTTGGTGAAGTCACTGTCATTGGCGCATGCCACTGCCAGAGTTAAAATATGTGGCAAATCAACTCTGTGTGACCGTGTCGTGTGTCAGAAAGCTGATCAACATTAGGGCATAAGAGTCCCGCAAGACAGACAGTAGTACAGGCTTTTCTGAGGCAAGACAGAACAAAGCAGGCATGCCTTATTGCATGATCCAAATCTTTGTCAAAACATGCCATTCTCAGCAGCTCAGAGGTTGTTGTTGTTTCCCGCAGCAAAGGGGATTTATAAACAGTAACATGCAGGCAGTGGAAGGACGGTAGAATGCTAACCATGATCAGCTATCAAATGGCAAGCATATAGCCACAGTTTACATGTGGTTAGTGAGACTATTAATAACCTAAAAGAATGAGTAAGTAAATATTTAAAATTATCTGATTATTTCAAAAAAGGATGGTGTTTTAGCAGGTTGTTATATTTTTGTATAAACATTTACACATGAAACATTATGTTTGTTGTTTTTATATAAAGAAATGTGAAAGATGCCCACACAGAACATGCAGTTGGTCTATGCAACAAAATTGTTAGTGAGCACCAGCTAAACAGAGATGCCTGCTAGGTGGGGATCATGACAAAATAATGATCCAAAGATGGATGGCACAGGAGAAAGCCACAAGTCAGGCATTAAAGGCTGTCAAGAAAATAAGGCATTGCCCAGCTGGCAGGACATGGATGTGCAGGAGGCAGTTAACACGGTGTTGAGCCCACTTCAGTTCACAGATGCCTTGTCCAGTGAACGCTTTGTTAGCATCTCAAACCTCCATCTCTGCCATGAAACCATCCTGACTGAGGGAGAAAATGATTCTTAACTGAATCAAGTACATGATGACAGCAATTGTCACCAGTGGCGGATTTAAGAAATTTGGGGCCCAAGGCAAAGGCAGGCATGGGGCCCTCTGAAATGAGAAGACAACACACAAAACAACAGGTCAATTATACAGATACAGACATTTTAACAGAATACACATGCACTATTTTTTACCAGTAGGTTCTCTGATAGAATACTTAGAATGGATCACAACCATGTACCCCCAAAATGATGATTTAATGCTAATATTTGTGATAAACTGAAAGAGTCTTCCTTTGAGGGGTGACTTCTTAAGCCAAAACTCTTTAAAAAATCGTCTTGGGCCAGCTGGAAAATGCATCATGACAAAGCTGAAAGCAGTCACAGGAGAGACTAGTGATGCTACAAATATATGACAATTGCTTAAACTGCCCAACAGTAAATGAATTCATTTAAAATTAGCTCAACCTTAAACATCTACAGCAGTAAATGATAACAAACATTAAAGCAATATTAATACAAAGCTATAACACTGACAGGGATCATTTTAATGCAGAGTGAGTAGTTGTTAATAACTTCCTTAAGTTGCATAGTTTCTATTGTTTTGAATGCATAACTTAACACATTAAGGACTAAAAACACCTGCCAAAATTACCTGTAAAACCTATGGGTGATTTTAGAAAGACCCACCAAAGCCTTAAGTTTTCCTGGAAATTCAGCACGAAAAAAAAAACGCCTACTAAATAATTGATTTCTCATCCTCTGTGGCAAATAGAAATGAAATTCAAAGCTTACTTCAAAATGACCCATACACTTTCCCATCTTCAATGGGATAAAGAAATACTCATCAATATAGGGGGGAAAAAAATCACCCCTTCGACAGTTTTGATACTCACTAGTTGTTCATCTCCACACGACGGACCCTCCCCAACAGGTGTCGACGTCATTGTTGCACTTGCTGCCAGTGCCGGTTGTGGATTGCTGCTGCTGCTGCTAGCCACTGCTGCAGTGAAGACGATAGTCTTTGAGAGCAGCTTTCTGCTTTCCTCCTTCTTTCTCCTCTTTTCAGCACCGCTGGGGTAGCTTCTTTTCATCTTCTTTTTCCTTTCTTTTCTCTTCTCTTCTCTTCTCGCCTCTATGCACCATTTGTTTTCATATGTTTTGCTGCTGTCTTCCTGGATCCTTTCTGCACATGCGCAGTAAGATGGACTGATCCAACGTAGTGGGGACTGAAGGGGGAGGGCCCAAGACACACATAATACAATAAACATTCTGCTGGCATTTTAGCGAAAGGTTTTTCATCAAAAACATAATTAATATGCGCAAATAAGTAATAACTGTATTAACCATAAGTGTATGAGGAGTTTTATGGGGCCCTAGGCAACCGTCTAGTTTTGTCTAATGGTAAGTCCGCCTCTGATTGTCACCTACTCATCTTTATCCCCACTCCAACTCCCTACATCAAGATGGAAAAGGTGGATGGCATCAAAGCAAGAGCAGTAAAAGAAATCAAATCACAGCTGACAGAGCAAGAGGCAGACTGGAACTTCATCAGCTTTCCTAAGGGCTGCTGCAACAGCAGCTGAAGCAGCGGTATTATGCCTGGTTCACACTACACGACATTTTGTCTGTTCCGACAGTCACTATGTTAGGTTATGTAAAATTGTGCAGTGACTTGGCTGACAGACATGACAGACTACACGATGGTCCACACCAATCATACCCAGTCGTCTTTCATGATGTGCGTGATGTCATCGTGCTATTCTTGTCCTATTTTTATTATTATTACTATTATTTCAGTTTCTGTGGCTGTACATGAGCCAGCCAAAATGTTGTTGTAGTAACATTAAAAGCGCCATCAGATGGCAGGAGTTACATTTGAAGTGCCCCATGAAAACATGCAAGTCACTGAATCCCCCACAACAAGTTCCTGCAAATGTGTCACAATAAAAGCCTGTTTAAAAATGAAGGGATTCTCTCAACAAGTTATAGGGGGCTTTTTATTATTTACAGATACAGGAAGTGTTGAGTTGGAAATGACGGCGCGATGCATTAACTTTATCGAGGCAAATGGGAGCGGATAAAAGGAAAAATATAAAAATACAGAGGGAATTATTAATAACCACCCGTTTGTTATGTAGTCTGTTTTAAATTAAGCTGGTACCTTCTGCAGTTGTAGTAAGTAAAAGCCCCACCGCTATTTATTACTTTATATTCTCCGTTATGAAGAAGTAACATTCTTTGATGCTAATGGCAGTACTCACTGGGTTGCTTAAGTGCCTCTGCTGTTTCACACCATCATCTTTCCTTTTTACTCTGCGCAGTAACATCCTTAGGGGCAATATCTAAAAGGCTGGGCTGTTGTTGTCGTATGGTCGTCTAAGGCAGCAGATCGCTCTGTGTTTCTATTGGTGAAAGTGATGGCTGTGACGAGAGAAGTCTTGAACGACAGAAAGAAAATCAAACATAATAGACTTTCTGTTGTAACGTTGTGAGGCATCCCAGACGTGACTTCGGTTGTCATTGAGATGAAATGAGGGATTATGGCGTGCAACACTTATTGTTGTTCACAGTCTCTGCAGACACCGTACGATGATGCGTCAGGCTATAATTGGGTAGATATTGTATAGTGTGTACCTGGCATAAAGAAAAAAAGATGAGGGTACTATTAATGTGGCTGAGAAGCTACCGGCAGACCACACAGGTTGACAGTGACACTGGCCCGTTGGAGTGGTGGATATGCCACCGAGCAAAATTCCAGTGTACACCCGGGGTTATGGCATTCCCTTTCGTCCCTTCCCCATATAGGAATAGATGAAGTGGTGCAGTTTGCATTAACATGACATGTTTCAGTAATCTCATCGGTAAGTAGTATTTCTTAAGTTTCACCACGCTGTTCTCATCTGCTCATCGTGTTTGCTGACATGGCTACAACATGGTTAGATTGACTAAAACATTGCCTAAACTTCCCATACCAAAGTATGGCTAGGCCGGAAACGTTTGTTTTTCCTTTCAGACGTGCAGGGTTACATGCTTGCTTGCTACCATTTCAAGATTGTTCGCCTACGGAAAGCTAGGAAACCTAATGATGTTGTGTGTCTCATCTCAATGTACGTTCATGTCTTACCCAATGTACAATTTCTCTATTAACACTATGTAAGAGTATATACATCTCTTTGCACATCCAACCATCGAACACAGCCTCATTTGGCCATACATGAAAAATCTACTTAAGCTTCCACTTTTCTATACAAATACATACTTCCTACGGGCACTGCACTAGTCTATCTATAAAGCAAGAAGCGTCTGTGTGTCTACGTGTCTGTGGCTCACATATCTCTCTGACTGTTTGTCAGATCAACCTAAGCTTTCGGATATGGCTTGCGCATAGCACGATGGTGTGCATCCTTCATTTTGAAGTTTTTGGGATTCATATTCACAACATTATCATTACAAGTTTAAATCCCATAGACCTCCGTGTAACCAATCTAGCCTTTCGCGCTCTCGCTCGCAGCTGTAGCCATGCCTCAGGGAATAAAAGATCAAAGTATCCTACTGCTATCCCGCTCTTGGTCACCGAAAAATTTGCACAGGCGTCGCTGGCCAGGCGGGCAGCTCGGACTCGGTGATTACGGCGCTCTTCCTCGGTTTCTGCTGCACGGAGTCTTGCATGCCGCGCAGAATAACTGTATTTGCGTGTCTCTCCGTATCTCAAGGTACATCCATGTCTTACCCGATATACAATTTGTCTATTAACACTATGTAAGAGTATGTACACCTCTTTGTACGTCCACCCATCAATCACAGCCTCATTTCGCCATACATGAAAAATCTACTTAAGCTTCCACTTTTCTATAGGAATACATACCTCCTACGGGCACTGCACTAGTATTGTATAATTTTGCATGTGTACATGTGTGATGTTGCTCTACATTGTTTCTTGCTCTTTATAAGGTGCTCTTTTATTTTGAAAGTCCTTGGCTTACCTTACCACAGTCATGTGATCAGGTGGTCAGATGAGGGCAGCCATCTTGTTTGTTCCTGTATGGCAATGTGCTTATGACTTGTAATCCTTTGCATCCGTCGCTGTTGAGCCCTGGAGAAGCTTTGTTTGTAAGTTTATATTGTATATCGCATCTGTATAATTCATATTTTTCGAATATTGTGATGATTTATTTTATATTTGGTAAGATTTACAATTAATGCTAAAAGTCACATTTTTCCTGTATGTAACGTAGTTACTCATTTATAACACCCTTTTATGGACATTTTCTGTGTTTATCTTTAGTTTCACAAGAAAGATTGTTCCTGGCATTGTCGCAGTGACAAAGATCTTCAGTAAACGGACTTCAACTTACTACACATCTGAGTCATCTTTCACTTTTCCAGCAACTAAGTGTTTAGCTATCTGTCACTCCGTGAAGCCACGCACACAGGGGACAGAATAGTGAAAAAACAGCATCACGGTGGGCCCAACACAGCAGGAAAAACACAAGCTCTACGTCCACTGCACACGTCAGCATTCAAGATGGACAATAACGGAAATACGGAGGAACAGCAGAATGCTCCAGCCCGACCATCATCTGTCAAATCGCATGTGACCAGGTCGGTTGTTACTTCATCTTCTAGTTCTAGCAAATCTTCAGCTGGTTTAGTAGCAGCTAAAGCACGTGCCAGAGCAGAGGCAGCACGTGCTCGCTCCGTCTTTGTTAGAAAAGAAACTGAGCTCATGGTCGAAAAGGCTCAGCTTAAGGTGGAGGAGGTACGCATGGAGGCAGCTTTAAACACACTGAAGCAAGATAAAGAGGTTGCTGCTGCAGAAGCTGAGGCAGAGATTCTGGAAGCAGCTGTTGCACAACTGGAATCTGAAGCAGGCTCACTGAACATTGCAGCTATTCCACATGAGTCCAGAGAGAAGAGAACAAGTGACTACGTTGAATGTCGCTCTAGTATCCAGCCTAGTCACCAATTATTGTCCCATTGTGGAGTTAATGCTGCACCTGTTAACGAATATGAAGGCCCTCAATCTCCGTCACATCATGGCAGCGAACATGACCCCACTCTCGTGACTGGAGATGGTTTGCACATCGCTCCTACACCTGCCATGCACCGCAACTGCTTCTCTGCAGCACAAAACAAGAATCAACCAACCTCTCAATGTCCAACAAAGACGCAGTCTCCCATGAAGGGACCTCGCGAACACACAACCCCACTCACGACGCAGACGACGGCCCGGATCCGTCTGGATGAGTGCTATGGTTCACCTGAAACAATAGAGAAGGCTCTTTTGGACAAGCTTGAGAGATTCCCGAGGGTAGGAAAAAAAGACCCCCTCAGATTAAGAGAACTTGGTGATTTGCTGAGGGAGCTGGAGTCAGCAAAGCTAGAAGGTTACTTACCTGGACTTGACTATTTGGATACATCCCGAGGTGTTAACCCAATAGTTGAGAAGCTGCCGTATGCACTTAAGGAGAAATGGTTGTCACAAGGTAGCATGTACAAGATGCAGAACCAAGTCCAGTTTCCACCATTCTCATTCTTTGTGGATTTTGTCGTCAGGGAAGCTCAAATCCGTAATGACCCAAGTTTCACACTAAGCTCATCTAGCACGATAGCGGTGAAGTCAGGTAACCCTGTGAAGAGTTATGCTTCATCAAGAGGTCAAGTATCATCACGCAAAACAGAGATCACAACAATAGCTGCCATAAAACATACGGAGACCACAAGTAAAAGCAGTAACCTTGATGTCTACAGACAATGTCCGATTCATAGGAAACCTCATCCTCTCAAGCGATGCAGAGCTTTCCGGGCTAAGACAATGGAAGAACGCAAAGCCTTTCTTAAGGAGAGTGGGGTTTGTTTCAGGTGCTGTGCATCAACTGATCACATGGCTAAGGACTGCAAAACAGTCATTGAGTGCAAAGAATGTCAAACTGATAAACATGTGACAGCTCTTCACCCAGGACCAGCTCCATGGACTGTCAAAGAGCCAGATTCAGAGCATGGCGGGGAGGAAAAGCAAGAAGGATCTCCTGAAATAACTTCTAAATGCACAGAAGTGTGTGGAGAAGCCAACACATCCCGCTCCTGCTCAAAAATCTGCCTCATAAAGGTGCATTCAAGTGAACAACCAAACAGATCAGTAAAGGTCTACGCTGTACTTGATGATCAGAGTAACAGGTCTCTTGCTCGGTCTGAGTTCTTTGACTTGTTCGGCCTTGCAGGCTCAGACTCTCCCTACACTCTTCGCACCTGCGCTGGAGTTACAGAGATGTCAGGAAGAAGAGGAACTGGCTTCATCGCTCAGCCACTGGATGGAAGTCTCAGCGTGCCTCTTCCCACTCTTATTGAGTGCAACCATATTCCAGATGACAGGTCAGAAATACCTACTCCTGCGGCTGCAGAACATCACTCCCACCTTGCATCCATCGCTCACCTGATCCCTGAGCTTGACCCCGATGCACAGATTCTCCTGCTCCTTGGCCGGGATGTCTTGCAGGTCCACAAGGTGAGAGATCAGCGCAATGGACCGAATAACGCCCCGTACGCCCAAAAACTTGACCTTGGCTGGGTTGTAGTTGGAGAAGTTTGTTTAGGTGCAGCACACAGGCCTAAGGGAGCCAACACATACCGGACTCATGTTTTGGAGAATGGACGCCACTCTCACTCAATCCATGTCCCAACCACTTGGTTTTGAAAGAGAAGTTCACAACAGATCCAAGTAACAAAACTTTCAGCTCTCATACTACTGACAGCGTAAGTCAGAACGCTGGATATCTTTCACTGGGGAGCAAGATCTTTGAAAAAACGAGGGACAACAACAAAGTTGCCCCATCCATTGAGGACAGACACTTCATTCAGCTGATGAATAGAGAGATGTGTATAAATGATGCTAATAGTTGGGTGGCTCCACTTCCCTTCCGCACACCAAGGCCACGCCTTCCCAACAACAGAGAGCAAGCTCTCTCCCGTTTCACTAGCCTTTGCCGCACTCTTGATAGGAAGCCTGTCATGAAGAGTCAGTTTCTGGCTTTCATGCAGAAAATCTTGGATCAAGATCATGCTGAATTAGCTCCACCTCTGTGTGAAGGAGAAGAATGCTGGTACCTTCCCAGTTTCGGTGTGTATCACCCACGCAAGCCTGACCAAATCCGGGTCGTGTTTGACTCCAGTGCTTCACATCAAGGCATTTCACTCAACGATGTGCTGCTGAAAGGTCCAGACTTGAATAATGGCTTGCTGGGAGTACTGATGCAGTTCAGGCGTGAGCAGGTAGCTATTATGGCAGACATTGAGCAAATGTTCCATAGCTTCATTGTCAGGGAGGACCATAGGAACTTCCTCCAGTTCCTGTGGTTTAAAGACAATGACACAACCAAAGAAGTCGTGGAATATAGAATGAAAGTCCATGTGTTTGGTAATCGGCCTTCTCCAGCTGTTGCTATCTATGGGCTCCGACGAGCAGCTCTACATGGAGAAGATGAGTTTGGTGAAGATGCCGAACAGTTCGTATACAGAGACTTTTACGTTGATGATGGGCTTAAGTCGCTGTCATCTGCAACCGCAGCCATCAATCTATTGAAAGCAGCCCAAGACATGCTTGGAGCCTCCAACCTGAGACTCCATAAAATAGCATCCAACTGCCCAGCTGTCATGGAGGCATTTCCATCAACAGATCAGGCAAAGGATTTGAGGGACCTTGATCTGGACATCGACTCGCCTCCTGTGCAACGCAGTCTTGGATTAAGTTGGGATCTCAGCAAAGATGTGTTCACATTCCGAGTTGGGAACAGTGAAAAGCCATTCACGCGAAGAGGAGTGCTTGCAACTATCAACAGCCTCTTCGATCCACTTGGTCTCGTGGCTCCTGTTATCATCCAAGGGAAGCACTTACTACGACAGCTCACAATGGATATCAGTGACTGGGACGCCCCTCTCTCAGTGGACAAGGAGGCTGAATGGATTATTTGGAGGAACTCTCTGCAAAGTCTAGAAGAGCTTGAAATTCCTCGAGCCTACACCACTGCCTGCCTCTCTGGTGCTCAACATACAGAGGTCCACATCTTTTCAGATGCCTCTGTTAAGGCTATTGCAGCAGTAGCATATCTTAAGGTGGTTGATGGGGAAGGGACGTGCCACATTGGTTTCATCATAGGAAAAGCCAAGTTGGCCCCAACATCAGTCCATACTGTTCCCAGGCTTGAGTTAGGTGCAGCTGTTCTGGCAGTGGAGATTGCTGTGTGAGTGAGCTGGACATCGACCCCAGCTATCTTCATTTTTATGTTGACAGTAAGGTAGTGCTTGGATATATCAATAACGAAACCAGGAGGTTCTATGTGTATGTCAGCAACAGGGTGGAACGGATAAGGAAATCCACACGTGCAAACCAGTGGCATTATGTCCCAACCTGTCAGAACCCTGCAGATATCGCCACAAGGTCAGTGCCTGCTGCTCAGCTCTCAGACACCATCTGGTTCACAGGTCTGGATCTCCTGAGGCATCCAAAGAAGAGCATCACTACAGAAGAAGAATACGACCTCATAGACCCAGATACCGATGTGGAGGTTCGATGTCACACCGCCACAGCAACAGAATCTCACAGAGGCCTCGGTTCACATCGCTTCGAAAGGTTTTCCACATGGCAGTCTCTTGTCAGAGGTATAGCCTCCCTCATCCATGTTGTTTAGTCCTTTGGGGCAGAGAAGAACAGTGGCAATCAAGAATGCAGTGGTTGGCATCATTGTTTCAAGCCATACACAGCTGATGCATTGGCACATGCAAAGACAACCGTAATTGGATGTGTGCAAAAACCCAACCCCATTTTCGATGACCACCACCTCTTACGAATAGGAGGACGACTCCAGCATGCACCTCTTGACATAGAGGAAAGACATCCTCTTATTATTCCTGGGAGAAACCATATCGCTACATTACTCATCACTCACTACCATGACAGAGTCAAACATCAAGGCTGAGTTTTCACTGAAGGAGCGATCCGCGCAGCTGGTATCTGGATCATTGGAGCAAAGAAATACATCACCAGAATTCTGCGTAAGTGTGTCAAATGCAACAAACTACGTGGCAAGCCATCAGAACAGAAGATGGCAGATCTCCCATCCGATCGTCTCAGCATGGAACCCCCTTTTACCAACGTAGGCCTAGACGTGTTTGGCCCCTGGACCATCGTCACTCGTCGCACCAGAGGAGGGGCAGCTAACAGTAAGAGGTGGGCAGTACTCTTTACATGCCTTAGCATACGTGCTGTGCATATTGAGCTTATAGAGTCAATGGACACATCAAGCTTTATTAATGCTCTACGCCACTTCTTTGCTGTGCGTGGCCCTGCAAAGCTGATCCGGTCTGACTGTGGCACGAACTTTAAAGGAGCCTGCAAAGAGCTGCAAATCATCCTGCAAGATGAGACTGACGTCTCTAAGTATCTTGGTGAGCAAGGATGCACATGGTTGTTTAACCCACCCCACTCTTCTCACATGGGAGGAGCATGGGAGAGAATGATCGGGGTTTCAAGACGGATCCTTGACTCGATGCTTTCTCAAGTCAGACCCTCACATCTCACTCATGAGGTACTTTCAACCTTTATGGCTGAAGTTTATGCAATAATAAATGCAAGACCCCTCACACCCATCTCGACTGATGCAGAGTCACCTTGTCTTCTGACTCCAACGAAGATCCTTACACAGAAAGTCTGCACCCCTCTTCCTCCTCCAGCATCCTTTGACAGTGCGGATCTGCATCGTCAGCAGTGGAAGCGGGTCCAGCACTTGGCAAATGTCTTTTGGGAGAGGTGAGGCGAGAATATCTCTCCACTCTTCAAACCAGAAGCAAGTGGCAGGACGCATGCCCTAATGTCAAGGAAGGAGATCTGGTTCTACTCAGAGACGCTCAAGTGAAAAGGAACCTGTGGCCGATGGCTCTTGTCACCAAGACTCACCCTGGTAACGACGGAAGGGTCCGCAAACTTGAGCTGAAGGTCACTAATGGTGGGACTGTTAGAACCTTACTCAGGCCTGTAACAGAAGTAGTTGTACTTCTGTCCTCCTAAGCTTCTACCATGGATAGCTCAGTGGTATTTACTGTTTGTTTTGATAGTGTTATTGTGTTCAATACCAGACAGGGAGTGTGATGTTGCTCTACATTGTTTCTTGCTCTTTATAAGGTACTCTTTTATTTTGAAAGTCCTTGGTTTACCTTACCACGGTCATGTGATCAGGTGCTCAGATGAGAGCAGCCATCTTGTTTGTTCCTGTATGGCAATGTGCTTATGACTTGTAATCCTTTGCATCCGTCGCTGTTGAGCCCTGGAGAAGCTTTGTTTGTAAGTTTATATTGTATATCGTATCTGTATAATTCATATTTTTCGAATATTGTGATGATTTATTTTATATTTGGTAAGATTTACAATTAATGCTAAAAGTCACATTTTTCCTGTATGTAACGTAGTTACTCATTTATAACACCCTTTTATGGACATTTTCTGTGTTTATCTTTAGTTTCACAAGAAAGATTGTTCCCGGCATTGTCGCAGTGACAAAGATCTTCAGTAAACGGACTTCAACTTACTACACGTCTGAGTCATCTTTCACTTTTCCAGCAACTAAGTGTTTAGCTATCTGTCACTCAGTGAAGCCACGCACGCAGGGGACAGAATAACATGTATGTCTATGTATGTGTATTTATGTGCATGTGTACATGTATGTACATATATGAAGCTTATATGTGTATGTATGTGTTTATGTTATGAGTATGTATATGTTTATGTATATGCACACACACACACACACACACACACACAAATATAGCTGTTATACTTAAATTGTAAACTGTGGATGATGTTCTTTTACTTCTTTGTTTTCTCATATTGTATGGTATTGGACTGTGAAACACATTAACACATTATTATTGTTATTATTATTGTTATTAGTAGTATTAATATTGGTACTAACGTTAGGTCCGTTTCTTACTTGTGCAATAGAACATTTGGGAAATATATCTTTCACTGAAACACTATTGTGTTTATATACAACTTGTGTAAGATACTTTGTTAAGAAATTGAAGCAATGTTGAAGTTGTTGGCATATCTGTCATATTTTCATTTCTGTTTTTACACCGTTGTAGTTTGCATTTTACACAATCAAAAAATTGTTATGTTATTATGCTGTTATGTGCATAATGTTATATGCTGTTATATGTATTCTGACTGTTATATGCATTCTGATTCCTTCATATGTAGTATCATTTCATGGGGCTTAGCATAAATGGGCCTGCCATGAAACTGTCAGGATCTTTAAAAAATACTGTAAAAAAATTTTTGGTCAAAGCATCCAGCACTACCTTCTGTGTAGTGCTTCATTGCTGGCTGTGTACTGTGTGGAGAAGCTATTCTGGCTGAAGGTGGATGCCCATCATGTGGGGACAGGTGTTGCATTAATACATACCAGTGTTGGGCGGCATTACAGTAATGTATTGCGTTTAAGCAATAACAAAATAATATAATGCCTTACCAACAGGATTTTGGGTACTGTTATTACATTTATACTGTCATGCAAGGCATTACCATCCAAAATGAACTGTTTATTGTTTTTATTTTTCATTCATCCACACTGATTCACACTGATCCATTTCCAGCAGTGTGCCACCAGGAAAAACACATCCCCGGAAGGTTACTGTGTCTTGTCATGTCGCTACAGACTACATTATATAAGGGTGCTAGTGATCAGCACATCTGGGTCATATGTCATACTGTGCTTTATCATGTTCAATGTGTTTCCATCGATCCCATTCTGCTTTTGTGCCCTAAGGCTGCTGAAAGCAGTGGGGATAAGGAGCTGTGCTCCGGTTTCTTTTTTCCTTGTCCTGGTGGCACATCTGGGTGATGTTAGTATATGCTGAATGTGTTTCCATTTCTATCCCCTACAACATTACTCTTTCTCCAGTGCTGCTGTAGCTGACTGGCACACCGGGAACCGGCATTAATTTGCACTCCCTCCCTGTGTCCATGGTCAATTTATTTTTTTTTTCATTTTTATACAAGGTGGTAACCACTGTATGTGAATGCATTACTCGATCAGACCTGCACAGCACCTGATTTGAAATTAACACGACCCTCATCCATTTAAAAATGAACATTAGTTCTTCTAAGCTCATTTTGGTCAAAGTAATGCCCAAGTAGTGTGACAAGTAACTTATTACTCTACACAGAGAAGAATATTGTAAAGTAACTTATAACTTTCAAATGAAGGTAACTGGTAATATGTCATATATTACATTTTGAGAATAACTTGCCCAACACTGCCAAAGCACAGAGTATAAAGTGAAACATAGCAGTACAGCGTGTGTACAGTTTAGATTGTTTGTCAGTGAGTTAATGCTACAACTCCTCAAGACCAAAGCCAAGTGAAGGGAGTTGAGGTTACCCCCAAAGTTAGTGATTGAAGTTAGTTTTTCATTGGAACCTGACCAGGCTCACATAAGGTGGACTGTTAAGGTGGACCTGCTTTTCTTATTGTAGTGACATTATCAGCCGCTGCTAAACACATGATGAAGAAATGTCCGGCTGCTGAGTTTCTTCTGAATGAGATTATTTATTTTGCTTTTATTAGTTATGTAACTGTTATTTAGTGTTAAATTAAGTGAATTTATTATGTGAATTTGTTAGTAATCTTTCATATTTACATATTTAAGTATACTTATAACCAAATTGGTGACACTCATCTGATTGTATAGCTCTTCTGTGTGTGAGGCATCCATGTTTTCACAGACATGGATGGAAACTGTAAGGGAAACTTGACTGGTGCATGGAGGCATACAAGCACAGGGCAGTAATTCTAGTTTTCTCTTTATCATACAACAACCACCTGACTGTCTTCATCCAATCATACTTGCTAACACCTCTGACTTCATGATTGCCACACCTCATACCATTTTCACACTTCAAGTTGCTTGTGTTAATGTCAAATAAACCAGTAGTTTCTTTGCCTCCTTTTATTTGTCACAGTTTTTGGGCCATCTGTGTCACTTGCCACCATGAAACTCAAAACCAGTCATATCCACTGCATTTCTGTGAATGAAGAACAATCAAACATCTTTCTCTTTGATTACACTGAATGTATCATGTTAGAAAGAGCTGAACTCTCCTCAGACACCATTTCGACCTATAATTGGATTTATAGTGTTTGATTCTTTTCATTGTAATATTCAATAGGAATTAAAGTGATACATATACATATATATATATATGTACAGGCCAAAAGTTTGGACAAACCTTTTCATTCAATGCGTTTTCTTTATTTTCATGACTATTTACATTGTAGATTCTCACTGAAGGCATCAAAACTATGAATGAACACAGGTGGGGTTATGTACTTAACAAAAAAAAGTGAAATAACTGAAAACATGTTTTATATTCTAGTTTCTTCAAAATAGCCACCCTTTGCTCTGATTACTGCTTTGCACACTCTTGGCATTCTCTCGATGAGCTTCAAGAGGTAGTCACCTGAAATGGTTTTCCAACAGTCTTGAAGGAGTTCCCAGAGGTGTTTAGCACTTGTTGGCCTCTTTGCCTTCACTCTGCGGTCCAGCTCACCCCAAACCATCTCGACTGGGTTCAGGTCCGGTGACTGTGGAGGCCAGGTCATCTGCCGCAGCACTCCGTCACTCTCCTTCTTGGTCAAATAGCCCTTACACAGCCTGGAGGTGTGTTTGTGGTCATTGTCCTGTTGAAAAATAAATGATCGTCCAACTAAACGCAAACCGGATGGGATGGCATGTCGCTGCAGGATGCTGTGGTAGCCATGCTGGTTCAGTGTGCCTTCAATTTTGAATAAATCCCCAACAGTGTCACCAGCAAAACACCCCCACACCATCACACCTCCTCCTCCATGCTTTACAGTGGGAACCAGGTATGTGGAATCCATCCGTTCACCTTTTCTGCGTCTCACAAAGACATGGCGGTTGGAACCAAAGATCTCAAATTTGGACTCATCAGACCAAAGCACAGATTTCCACTGGTCTAATGTCCATTCCTTGTGTCTCTTGGCCCAAACAAATCTCTTCTGCTTGTTGCCTCTCCTTAGCAGTGGTTTCCTAGCAGCTATTTGACCATGAAGGCCTGATTCACGCAGTCTCCTCTTAACAGTTTTTCTAGAGATGGGTCTGCTGCTAGAACTCTGTGTGGCATTCATCTGGTCTCTGACCTAAGCTGCTGTTAACTTGCGATTTCTGAGGCTGGTGACTCGGATGAACTTATCCTCAGAAGCAGAGGTGACTCTTGATCTTCCTTTCCTGGGTCGGTCCTCATGTGTTTCGTTGTAGCGCTTGATGGTTTTTGAGACTCCACTTAGGGACACATTTAAAGTTTTTGCAATTTTCCGGACTGACTGACCTTCATTTCTTAAAGTAATAATGGCTACTCGTTTTTCTTTAGTTAGCTGATTGGTTCTTGCCATAACATGAATTTTAACAGTTGTCCAATAGGGCTGTCGGCTGTGTATTAACCTGACTTCTGCACAGCACAACTGATGGTCCCAACCCCATTGATAAAGCAAGAAATTCCACTAATTAACCCTGATAAGGCACACCTGTGAAGTGAAACCATTTCAGGTGACTACCTCTTTAAGCTCATCGAGAGAATGCCAAGAGTGTGCAAAGCAGTAATCAGAGCAAAGGGTGGCTATTTTGAAGAAACTAGAATATAAAACATGTTTCCAGTTATTTCACCTTTCTTTGTTAAGTACATAACTCCACGTGTTCATTCATAGTTTTGATGCCTTCAGTGAAAATCTACAATGTAAATAGTCATGAAAATAAAGAAAACGCATTGAATGAGAAGGTGTGTCAAAACTTTTGGCCTGTACTGTATATATATATATATACACACACACACACACACACATCTCTCGCTCTCTCTCTACATATATATATATATATATATATATATATATATATGTGTGTATATACACATAAATTCAGTTTAGAATGTGACACTTTTTCATAACCAAGCATTGGTCCTGACCTGCACCGGTCAGAGGTATCATGAAAAGACATGACTCAAGCTTCACTATTGATGCACGGTTTGCACAGTCTTTATCCAGTCTTTATCAGTCCTTATCATCCATACAGATGAATAAAGCCCCGATACTGTGGTCATCCCATCAGTCTGTGATCTTTATTGAGGAGGTGTGGTCAAATGAGCAATCTGGAGTCTGTCAACACCTCAGCTCACTCGGCCGGGAATTCCTTCTGTAGCACAGCCACTCTGGAGCCACTCCACATGGAAAGGACTGCGCAGTGGAAACTGGCAGCCAAAAAATCTCCGACTTTGCAGTCCACAACTCGTCCAGATTAGCATTCCTTCCCCCTGACACAAGCAGAGCAGCACATCACCATTTGACCAACAGGGGACGCACTTCAAGCAGGGGGGTACGGCACCTGGGAAATTAAGGGAACATGTAGAGTTAGGCAGTAATGTGTGGCCATGTGAACTTTACATACTATTGTGTTTAAACTGTATAACACAACAATCCTAACAAATTGGCAGGAATGCTGAGACATTTCATAAGTGAATCCAAGAGGATCCTCATCAAAGCTGAGAAGAGGAGGTTGCCAGTTCATCGGTGGGGGTGTTGGGTGGGAGAGTTTCTGCTGGCTGCTCAACAGTAGCATTCTTTCACACATAGCTGGAAGTAATCAGCGGCTGAGGCTAGAACCAAAATCTGAGCTCCTTCTGTTTGCTTTGGCTGCACCTCCGTCCTCACCCCCACCACCTCCTCATGCAAAGGCCCCATTTGTGCCAACTTCCTTCTCCTGCCTTCATGTAACCCCCATCTGTCCTTCCACACCAGTCTGCTCCAAATGATCTCAGCATTTTTGCCTAATCAGAGTGCAAATGATTCTTATGTTTTTGTCCTTCCTGTAGAAGAGGACAGTCAGACAGAGAGAACAAAAGAAGGAGAAGAAGAAAGAGAATGTACAGTTGAAAGGACAGAAGAAAAGGAGAGAATGTACAGTTAAGTTTGTGGGGTAGAAGCAGGGTGGATGAGTTTGCTAATGATTTGTCAGATGATTATCTTCTCTCAGACGACCGTATCCACCGTTTGAAGGTCAAAAAACTTCTGTCTCCCGCAATGGAACACACCATATTTTTCAGAGCCTGTTGAGCACAGGCAGGACTCATCAGTTCAAAGTCAGGCATACACTGCAGGAATAGAACAGATGCTGTACGTTAGTGCTTCCGTGCTGATGTTGAGAACAGGATGTTGCACAAGTCTCAAATCCCAGTTGAATTCAAATGGCCTCATTGGCACTATAAAAGCAGCTGCAGAGCTGCCAGAGGTTTTTTGGACCTGCAGTTTATATGTTGGAATGAGGACAACCAAAGATGTAGTAATAACTGTTTCTTTGTGGAACTGTTTGTGTCCTCGCACAGCATCCCAGCCATGTTAACTTTTCTTGTTGCTGTGAGCCTTAAAGTCCTACTCAGATCACTTATCACCCCCTTTCAGCAGTTGGACATAATTTCAAAGGTGCTTTTCATATTGATTATCTTATTATTACTGAAAGGAAGCATTGGAAAAAGTACTCAGATTATTTTAAAAATTAAGTCAATTGTAGTAAAAATACTAATACCATGCTGTGATGGCCACAGGCCTTGGTCAGTGTTGTCGTGCACTCCTGCCTCTTTTTTGCTCTCTCAGAGCCTCCTTGGTTGCCTGCCCCTCCCACCTCGTCTAGGGATTGGCTTCACCTGCTTGGAGCCTTTAAAAGCTTGGTGAATTCAAGATGGCTCCCTCTCTCTCCCTCTTGGAAGGCTGTTGCCTTTCAGGCACCCACCTCAGTTTGTTTGGTTTGGGTTGATTATAGCACCCAGCACCCTCACCACACTACTGATTGCTGACTTAACCATCAGTTTTCCTTTGTTGAGTATTTTTCAATGAATTATTTGTTTATTTAAAAGCTGTTCCTGTGTTGACCTCCCTTCTTTATTATGCTCTCCAATGAGCTGGGCATAACAAGTAGGGGCTCGTCCAATTTTGAACCTTAAATATTACCATTTTGGTTGTGTTTGAGTAGTCTGACTGGGTTGGGAGGCCCACAGTGACAGCTTTCCTTATGGTTAAGTTAAGCAGGTAGGGTTTGGGACTGTTTAGTTCTCTAGTGTCTGTAGCTGCAAATTAGCTGTGCATCTAGGTAGAACTGTGAGTTTGAGTTATGCAGTATACGACTGTGGGGATGATTTTAGCTGGGTAGCTGAGCTATTTTGCTGTCTGGCAGGAGCGTTCATTGTATCCCCCAGATAGGCTGTTGCAGCGGTCATCTCATCAGGAAAGGTTGATGATTTTTTGTTTTCAGGGCCGTTTGTTGTTTTTGTGTGTTGTCTGTGTGGTCAGCAGCAGTGGTCTTAGGAGCCCCCCGAAGTATTGGCTGAGTCACGTTGTCTCCCCAATGCAGATGGTTTGCAGGTACATAAATACCCACCGTCAGTACGCACATGAAGACTAGGGTTCAGTTAGTTACTTTTGGGTTAGGCAGTTAGGAGGGGGTGCTCCATAATCACTCAGTCTCCCTGTGGTTGTGTATTGTGTGACTCTGACTGCCTTATTTCTTTCTTTGGATGTGCTGGCCAATTAGTCAGTTTGGCTGTGTTAAACGTGGAGACTGAGCATAGCAATACTTTGGTCTTCAAGTTCCTAAAAAGACCATCGCATAGTGCTTTAACTCAAAAGCAGATTTAGCTGATTTGGCAATTCATTTGGGCTGGTCAAAAACTGACAAGGTACAAAAAGGCTGAGCTGTGGGGCATTGTTGAGGGGCTAGTTGTATCTGCCAAACTTTTGGAGGTAGTTCAGACTCCAGCAGCTCCAGGCCTGGTCAGGTTGGTGCTTTTTGGTGGTACTTTGTCATTTGAATATCTGCAGCTAGAGAGGGAAAAATGTCAATTAGAGAAGGAGAAGTTTGCAAAGCTTGAGTTTGAGAAGAAGAGAATGAGGGCTGAGGTAGCATTAGAAAGGGAGAAAGCTAGAGTACAGCAGGTGAAGTTGGAGCTGCAAAAGGAAGAGAAAGCATGTGAGTCATTGTTGGCCAGTGGTAGAAGTGGATCTACTGGTTTTGAGGTTGCTGAAAGCTTGCGTCTTCTGCCTAAATTTGATGGAAAAGATCCGGAAAACAATTTTTGCACTGTTTGAGCATGTTGCACAGGCTAGAGGATGGCCGGATAGTCATAAAACTATGATGTTGCAGTGTATTTTCACAGGCAAGGCCCAGAGAGCTTTTTCTGCCCTTAGTTCTGTTGAAAGTGGCGATTATGCTAGAGTTAAAGCTGCAGTTCTAAAAGCATATGAACTAGTTCCAGAAGCATACAGGCAGAAGTTTAGGAACTGGAAGAAAGGGGACAAGCAAACCCATGTTGAATTTGCCCAGGATATTTTGGCCCCTTTTTACGCACTGGTGCTCTGCTTCTGAGGTAGACAATTATGTGGATTTGTGTGATTTAACTGTGTTAGAACAGTTTAAAAGTTCATTGCCTGCCCAACTTGCTACTTATATCAACGAGAAAAAAAAGGTGAAGACAGCATCTGCGGCTGCAGTTCTCGCTGATGAGTATGTTTTAACACATGCTAGTGGTTCAGTAGTTGCTCAAGTCCACAGATGGTCAGCAGAGGGAGAATTTAAGGTTTAGGCCTAATCAGTCTCCAGGGGTCACCCATGAGTCTGCTCATCAGGCTATGAGGCATGTTCCAGGGACAGATGGCAAGTTTTATCCAACCAGGGTATGTCATGCATGTAAAAACAAGGGGCACTGGAAAGGGGAATGTCCAATTAGTAAATCTGGCCAAAAATCAGCTGACTCCAGTGTATATGTCAAGTCAGCTGGCCTAGTCTCCTCTGCATCAAGCATTGGTATAGCTGAGTTGGATGTGTTTTCCCTTGAGCCTGCTTCATCCAAAGGTATGGATGAGCAGGGGCAACTGCTCTGAGACAACAAAGGAGGCTGAACTTTCCCTAAAATTTCATAGAAGAAATGGTTGAATATGCACTATTGAATTTACATTAAAATAAGAATTTACCTTGCATTAAACGTGCACTAGGATGCATTTAACATGACTATGATGTTCAAACATCAACTGTTTATCACCAGTTTTCAAACGCGACCTCCCTGTCATACATTCTCGTGTCAGCATGGTGGATGCGGAGCCTCCAAGCATTCCTATGAGACAGCTTAGCTTCCCTGGGACCTAATGGAGGGGTAGGCGGGAGAGGACACTCAGTGTATGCATGATGATTGGAGGAATTGTCTAAAAGGCTTAACCCCTTTGTGATTGACAGCGCTTTTGAAATACACATCGGCATCATCGCATTTCAAGCTCAGTCCCATGCGGATATTTGTGAGTGGAGTCTTCTGACAGTACCGTTGAGGTGTTTAAATCCATCTGAAAATCTTTGAGGTGTGTTGTGCTGTGGTTCTATGGCATGAGTGTGGTTGAAAAACAGCTTCAATTAAATGTTCCTTTTATAAGTTACTGCCTCGCTACAATATGACAAATTTTATGAAGTAACCTTAAAGTGAGCTTCCCCTGTTTGAAAGACCAGCAGCTGCCACTGTGGATGAGGCATATGCACCTTTTGTCTCAGATGGTTTTGTGTCTTTGGATGGAAAAAACAAGATTCCTGTTAAGATTTTGCTCAACACAGGGGCTACTAAGAGTTTGATTGTGGAGAACATTTTGCCTTTTTCAGCTTCACTGCTACTGGGGAAAAATCTCCTGTACTTGGTTTGGTTCCATAGTTGGTTCCTTCGCGTCATTAACATCTCTTTTCTGATCTGGTATGTGGAGAGGTTGAAATGGGTGTCTGTTCTCAGCTGCTGATGCAAAGCAAGACAGTTCTGGGGGAAAGGAGCAGTTTAAATTGTCTTCTATCCCGTTGCAGTCATTGTCTAGAGAGGAGTGTATTAAAGAGCAAGCTGCAGATCCCACATTGAAATCCCTGTTGGAGCTGGTTTGTCCAGAAAGTGGGCTGAAGTGTGTTCCTCGTGGCTATTTTCTTAATGATGGATTGCTATTGAGGAAGTGGGCCTGTGTAGTGAATGGTGTGCAGGCAGACAATATTGTTCAGGTTGTGGTCCCTTTAAAGTTCAGAGATCTTGTGTTCAGCACAACACATGATGGCGTGGCAGGTCATCTTGGTGTGAAGAAAACTTACGACAGAGTGCTCCGCCATTTTTTTCTGGCCTCGTCTGAAGAGGGATGTAGCAATGTATTGTAGAACTTGTAAAACCTGTCAGGTAACTGGATAGCCCAACCAACAGATTAAGCCAGCTCCATTGTACTCCATTCCAGGGCTTGAAAAGCCATTTGAATATCTGCTACTTGACTGTGTGGATCCACTTCCAAAAAGTAAGGCTGGGAGTAAGTACTTGTTGACTGTAATGTGTAAAAGTACTCGCTATCCTGCTGCATTTCCCTTGCGCTTCATTAAAACTAAGCCAGTACTGGAAGCATTGATTTCCGTTATTATTACCTTTGCTGTCCCAAAAGTGGTACAAACTGACCAGGGGAGTAATTTCATGTTTCGTACATTTTCCCAAGTGGTAAAACAGCTGAAGGTTAAACATCAGCGCAAACCAGCGCATACCATCCTGAGTCTCAGGGAGCCCCCGACCGTTTTCATCAGACGTTGAAGTCTATGCTGCGTTCCTATTGTACTGAGCTTTCTCAGGACTGGGAGGACGGCCTGCCTTGGTTGTTGCTTGCAGTACGAGAAGTTTCACAGGAGAGCACAGGTTTCAGTCCCAATGAACTTGTATTTGGACACACAGTCCTGTGTCCACTAGCTGTGTTGGGTGATGACTTGAAAAATGCTGAGCCACCTGATAATGTATTGAACTATTTAAATGACTTTTGTCGCCGTCTGCATGTTGCTTGTGCCACTGCTCACAAAAAACTTAGCTGTACACAAGTAAAAATGAAGGAGCTTTTTGATCGCAAAACTGAATCTCGTATGTTTGAACGGGGAGATCAGGTTTTAGCTTTCTTGCCTCTGGTAGGTTTATCCTTTCAGGAAAGGTTCAGTGGGCCTTACCCAGTTAAGAGCCGTATGTCAGATAGGGAGTATTTAGTGTACACACCAGACAGATGAAAGAAAATTCAGTGGTGTTGTGAACTTATTGAAGCACTGTCATTCTCCTAACTCTGCCTCTCAGGTAGAGGGTGATTCTGTAAAGTCAGTAGCCACAGTTAGAGTCCTGCCATTTTGATGTTCCATCTGAGCCTATTCTTACAGGGAGACTCAACAATTCTGAGTATCTCAACCATCTAGACAGTCAGTTGGGTTATCTGTTAGACACTCAGCATGCAGACGTGGTGATGTTGTTTAATTCTCGCTTGTCTCTCTTCTCAGATACACCCTCATGCACCAACCTAATTGAGCTTGACATAGATGTGGGGGACGCTAAACCTATCAAACAACGCTCCTACCATCTGCCCATGGGGAAGCGTGAGCAGATGGAGAAGGGGGTAGATTACATGTTAGCACATGGGATAGCAGAGCCAGCATGCTCTAGCTGGGCCTCTCTATGTCTGTTGGCAGATAAGGCTGATGGGTCAGATAGATTTTGTACAGATTTCAGAAAAGTTAATGCGGTCACCAAGACTGATTGATTGATTGATTGATTGATAACAATCAATCAATTTTTATTTATAAAGCCCAATATCACAATTTGCCTCAGAGGGCTTTACAACATACAACATCCCTCTGTCTGTTATCCAATGCCTCACATGGAGGACTGCATTGATCAGGTCGGAAGTGCAAAATTTGTTGCTAAACTTGACCTTTTGAAAGGGTTAATGGCAGGTGCCATTAACCCCAAGAGCCAAGGAAATTTCTTCTTTTGTCACACCTTGGGGATTATTTTCCTATTCTGTAATGCCATTTGGGTTGAGAAACGCCCCAGCAACATTTCAGCGCCTTATGAATAG
The DNA here is from genome assembly GCA_019142605.1 of Cephalopholis sonnerati. Taxonomy (NCBI): domain Eukaryota; kingdom Metazoa; phylum Chordata; class Actinopteri; order Perciformes; family Serranidae; genus Cephalopholis; species Cephalopholis sonnerati. Next base: position 981,056 of record JAGQAX010000008.1, read on the forward strand.
GGTGTTAGCAGGTCAGTTAGGGCATGCAACATATTTAGATGATGAAGTCGTGTTCAGTGACACATGTTCAGCAGTTGAATGCAGTGTTTGACAGGTTGGCAGAAGCTATCTGACCTATCTTGGCAAGGTTGTAGGCCAGGGGGTAGTTCTTCCTGTACAGGCCAAGGTGGAGGCCATTGATAAGTATCCTGTTCCAACGTCTAAAAAACAGCTGATGCTGTTTCTAGGGTTAGTGGGATATTACCGCAGTTTTTGCCGCAATTTTTCTACTGTGGTTGCCCCATTGACTAACCTTTTGAGTAAAAAATACTCATTTTGTCTGGTCTCCCCAATGTCAAACTGCTTTCAGTTCTGTCAGAAAACTGATTTGTTCTGCTCCTGTTCTTGCAGCTCCTGTTTTAGATAAACCTTTTAAAGTTCAGGTGGATGCAAGTGATGTTGGAGCTGGGGCTGTCCTCCTACAGGAAGGGGAAGGGGGAATTTAACACCCTGTCTGCTTCTTTTTGCATAAGTTAGCAGTCACCAGTTGAACTACTCAGTTGTTGAGAAGGAGACACTGGCCTTGATTTGGGCACTTAAGTTTTTTAAAGTGTATGTAGGACCGTCATCACCAGTGACCATTTACACGGATCACAATCCGCTAACTTTCCTGGCTAGTATGCAAAATGCTAACCACAGACTTATGCATTGGGTACTGTTTCTTCAACCTTACACACTTGATGTAAAGCATATTAAAGGCCATGAAAGTGTAATGGCTGATGCGCTTTCTCAAGCTCCATGTTGATATCACAAAGACCCTATTAGTGGGGGTCTTGTTTTATGGAGGGGGTGATAGCCACAGGCCTTGGTCAGTGTTATCATGCACTCCTGCCTCTGTTTTCCTCTTTCAGAGCCTCCTCGATTGCCTGTCCCTCCCACCTCATCTAGGGATTGGCTTCACCTGCTTAGAGCCTTTAAAAGCTTGGTGAATCCAAGATGGCTGCCTCCCTCTCCCTCTTGGAAGGCTGGCATCCACCCTGGTTTGTTTTGGTTTGGGTTGCTTATGTTGAGTTTAGCCTTGGTTTCCTTTTACACATAGTTTGAGCACCCACAGACTCATAGCACACAACACCCTCACCACATTACTGATTGCTGACTTAACCATTAGTTTTCCTTTCTGTGTTTTCAATGAATTATTTGTTTATTTAAAAGCTGTTCTTGTGTTGACCTCCCCTCTTTGTTATGCTCTCCAACAACCTGTGAAAATACTCCACTACAGTTTAAGTACTGCATTCATAACCTTACTGAAGGAATGAAAAAATACAAAAAAAAATATCATTTGTATCAATTACTTACCCAGTGTTACCTTGAATTCATGAAGAAAACTTTGTTTTTCTCTCACGCCTCCATGGTAAACATGTACACTGAGAAAGCCCAAAATTCTTGATAAATTTAAGTAAACAGGGACCATGTTTAACAACAGAAAAACTATAGACCTGACATAGAGTAGTTGCAAGTTCAACATGCTCTGTATATTTTGGCATGTTAATTTCAGTAGGACATGACATTTTAATATTCTGGTGGTGTAGCTTTGTAGCTTACACTTTGTAAACCCATTTGGGTGTGTCATGGCGAGTAGGACACAGAAGAAGCCAACTTAAGTCGTGGTGCAAAGTTTAACTAGCCCTGCACTCAAGCAGACACTAATGGCTAATGCTAGCACTACCCTCCGTCACCCCGACCCAGACCCTCCATCACCTACAGAGTAACCTGAGGAGAGTGCTCTTCTTTAGCCAATTAAGGCAGAGATGGCCATCTCTCATCAACTACTGGGTGACATAATCAAACAAGAGATGGCTAATTTTCATGCTGAAATCAAACATGTCCTGGAAGCCCTCCGCCCGGACACCAAGGCTGACATTGCTGCTCTAAGAACGGAGTTCAGAGGTGGCGTCTTTCTGCATACCAAGACAGCTACCATTACACAAGAGATTCAGAGCACACTCAACCACCATAATGCCAACATCACCGAGATGGAGAATGCCTTTTCAGACCTCAAGCAGGCGGTTGATAAATTGAAAGACTGGAATGACGACTTAGAGAACAGAAGTGAAAAGTATCTGAAAAGTATCGGGATCCTAGAGGGTGAGGAAAATGGCAAACCTATTGCCATGGCTTTGTTTTTCAACAAGGTGCTGGGCGATAAGATAACTAATCCCCTGGTGCTAGACCATGCTCATAGATCTTTGGCTCCAAAACACAAACCTGGCGACTGCCTCAGACCCATGATAGTGTGGCTGCATTATTATTTGGACAAAGAGAAGATCCTACAAATATCCAGAAATAGGGGCGAGCCCAAATTCAGAGGGGCAAGGGTTCATTTTTTTTCCAGACATGAGCGCAGCTTTTACCCCAGCCAAGGCCTAGCTGAGACAGACAGGCATCTCATATGGACTGTACCATCCAGATTTCCTTGCTAAATAGATTCATCCCTCTTTGGATATGTAACCCAAATAAAAAGGACCCTCACATAAGACTCTAATATTCATTTATTCTGGTGTGTCGTTTTATTGTTCAATTTTATTTAAATATAGACTAAAACTGTATCCAATTGATAGATATGTATCAATGACGGTTTTCTGTTTTCCATCCCAGTATACACTTTTATTTTTTCTTATTTCTTTCTCTAAGGTGGGGGGGGGTGTTGTGACTGCAGTTAATCCTATGGTAACGTATAATGATCATGGCTGATGCTTTGCCAACCAGAAGTAATGGTGACACTATTACAATAAATTGTAGTAGTAGTTGGAATGCTAAGGGTGTTAAGCACATTATTAAACGTAATCATGTTTTATCCCATTTGAGAAGTCTGGATGTTCACTTTCCTTCAAGAAACCCATTTCAGGACTTCTGATCATAGCTATTCTGATTAATAAGAATACTCCTTTCATTTTGCAAAATATTACTCTAGACCATCAAGAGAGGTTTTCTGTGGTCACAGGCACTCTGTACAATGTATCTTTAACCTCCTGAGACCCGAACTGTTGGTATTCATATTTAATTCCTCCCAGCTATTTGGGATCAATAGGACCCAATAAGTATAAAACACTAAACATTGTCAAAGATAATAAAGTCCCAATATCCTCAAATGAGACAACAATCAAGTCCCAGTATCCTCAAAGAAGATGATAATAAAGTTCCAATGTCCTCAAACGAGTACTGTCTAATTAACAGTGTCTCATCTTGTTTCTGTTGCTAAAATTGGTCAAATTTGTTGCCATATCTAACTACAAACTTTATTAATCATAAATAAACAAGTTGCAGCCATAAAATGTGATCAGGTTTAGGACCTTGTCCACTTTTGTGTTGGGATCAGCTACAGACTGACTTGGCAGAGATGGCAGCCATCTTGACATTACATGGATTGGTGTGTTGTGGGTTTACTGCCACTAGATAGCACAACAAAGTCAAGGAATGAGGACAACAGGTCTAAGTAAAGCACAATGAAGTAGGGCTGGGCAGTATGGACAAAATTCATATCCCGGTATTTTCAGGTTGAATGGCGATACACGATATATATCCTGGTATTTTCTATGAAGTGGGCTAGATGTTCAATTGCAAGCTGATCCATGGCTGAAGTCCCCTGTTATTTTTTCTGCATGTGTTTTTCCACCGCAGGGTAGGTAGAAGAAGTTTACCTGTTGGAGGTGAGCTGTTTGCAGAGGTGCAGTAAGAACCTGTTGTCTGCAGCTCTTCATATAACATTTCACTGTGGCTGTTTCTGCTTTTACTTTTCTCCCCTCTATATTATTAGACTTTATTGAAGACAATAATAAAATTTTGGTCATTTGGTAATAAACATCAAAACGTCAAAATCTCAAAGATGTACCCCTCGGTGGATGACTCTTGGTGGTGGATGACCACATGTAAAAGTTCCCCTGCAACATTAGCTCATACACTGTGGTCTTGCCTGGGTCTCTCAGTTTACTGGTTCTCCATTTTTGAAGCCCTTTCCAAAATACTTGGAAGAACAATTGATCCAAATCCTCTAACAGCATTGTTTGGTATTCAGTGTGAAGACAGTCATCTTCCTAAGGTACGGTCAAATTGCATTGCTTATGTCATCCTTTTAGCCAGAAGACTTATAGTACTTAATTGGAAGCAGGCGACACCTCCTGTTGTGGCGGCATGATGTGGCACTGGATGGTGTCAGTTTGAGATGCTGCCAGTAACGACGTAATAAAAGGAGTTAGAAAGTCCCTATTGGGAAGGTAGAGTGGTTCATGGATGGATCCTACAAACCCTGGACTCTCACCCGCTAGCCTGGTGTTCACTTTCTGTGTGAATGTAGAGCCAAATCACAATACTTTTTGCTAAACCCAACCACATGCTTGTGTTGCACAGCATAAATTGACACACCGTGTTAAAATGTCATCAGCAAATGCAGGATGATACCTCATGCGTAATATGTAGGCATGAACAGCACTGACCAAGCAGCAATATGTGACGAGTTGGGATGAAAACATGTTGGCATTTGAACTCTGCTCAAGCAGAGCTTATATGGATGTGTGTGCAGGCACACTCAGGGCGTGCTACTCCTTAGCACAAGTGTTTTATATTGTCAAGTTAGAAGGGTAAGAGGGTTGGTCTAGTGATTCATAAGTAAACTTCTGAGTTAGCCTTCTTTCACGAGTGGTCTTCCGAGTTTGTGCCTGACTAGCTGGATCATCACAGGGTGGCTCACTGACTGCTTGAAAGGGCAGCGGTGTAACGGGTATTGTTTTGAACCCAAAAGCAGCACACAGGAAATCGGGAACAGTGAGAATGTCCCTTTAATTGTTCAACCGCCAACAGGAAACCAGACAGATGAATAACATGAAACACAGTTCTTATCTTCAGGCTTGGAGCCCACAGGCAGTCTCTGGGCTTCCGGACAGAATGCCGGAAAAAGCCGAACCCAGCCACGTGACCTGAGCAGGGGATGGGAATCCTCCGACCCGAATTACACAGCTCGTAAACAGTCTGGAGAAAAGCGAATGAGCTTACGGCGTGTGAGAAGCCAGGAGCATCGTGTCCAAAACCAGGAAATCCAGCCGAGGGAGCTGAGGTGCCGACAGGGAGCGAGCAGTGGGAGATCCGAAGCCAGGCGGAGGAGTCGAAGCTGGAAGAGCAGACAGAAGCCAGGAACGCCGAGACTGAACACGTGGTCGGGGTTGGAAGGTGTGTTCACAGGGAATCAGACGAGGAGAGCAGGTCGGGGACAGGCAGGGTCGGCAACGGGAGATCAGGCAGGAAATGAATGCTGGATTGTCTCGCATGAATGTAGAAGAACAATCTGGCACCGAGGAGAAGGCAGCGGCAGCTTAAGTATTGCCTGGAACTGATTAGGAGCAGCTGCTGCCACAGGTGAGGAGAGTTAGCCTGATGAGGGGGTGTGGCTGACAGGTAGAGTGGAAAAGTACTGACAGGCAGGTGAAGAAAGTGCAGGCTGTGACAGAACCCCCCCTCAAGGGACGGCTCCTGACGTCCCAAAATCTCTCAACAACAGGTTGGGGGGGTGGAGGGGGCCTGGAGGAGGGCTAGTACTCATCCGAGAGCTCCATGTTGCCATCTTCTTCTGCAACAATAGCAGTTTCCTCCTCGTCCAAGGGGATATTGGTGTCTTCCTCGTCAGAGAGGGAGCTGACATCATCCTCGTTGTTGACAGTGGTTCTAGATGACTGGGGGCAGGCCTGGATGGTTGGTCAGGATGGCGGCGATGGAAGTCCCTGATGAGGTCAGGGTCCAGGATGTGCCGAGAGGGGACCCAAGACCTCTCCTCCGGGCCATAACCTTCCCAGTCGACCAGGTACCGGAGGCCCCTGCCCCGATGACGAGACCGTATCAGGCGGTGAACAGAGTGGGTGGGACCCCCGTCAATGAAGTGTGGCGGAGGAGGAGGCGGAGCTGCAGGGACCAGAGGGCTCTCGCGGACCGGTTTGACCTTGGAGACGTGGAAGGTCGGATGAACTTGCATGGATCGGGGCAGCTTCAACCTTACGGCCGCTGGGTTGACCACTCTCTCAATCTCGAAGGGTCCAATGAACCTGGGTGCCAATTTTTTGGACTCCATCTTTAGGGGGAGGTCCCGCGTGGATAGCCACACCCTTTGGCCAGTCTGGTAGGTGGGGGCCCTGGAGCGGTGGCGGTTGGCTGAGGCAGAGTATCTTTCAGCCGAGCGAAGAAGGGAGGCCCTGGCCTGTGTCCAGGTCCTGCGACAGCGGTGGATGAAGGCCTGGAGCGAGGGGCAGGAAGCCTCCTTCTCCAGGGCAGGAAACAGAGGAGGCTGGAACCCATAAGCGCACTGGAAGGGCGAGAGTCCCGTAGCAGATGTGGTCAGGGTGTTGTGGGCGTATTCCACCCACAAGAGTTGTTGAGACCAAGACGAAGGGTGTTTGGAGACCATGCAGCGTAGGGCCACCTCCATCTCTTGGTTCTTTCTTTCAGTCTGACCATTGGACTGAGGGTGGAAACCAGAGGACAGACTGACGGTGGCACCAATTAGCATACAAAACTCCTTCCAGAATGTAGAGGTGACCTGAGGACCCCGATCCGAGACCACGTCAACAGGAAAGCCGTGAAGCCGGAGGATGTGGAGCAACACCAGTTCAGCTGTCTCCTTGGCCGAGGGAAGTTTGGGCAGGGGGATGAAGTGGGCCATCTTACTGAACTGGTCTACCACAGTCAGGATGGTAGTGTGGCTGCGAGATGGTGGCAGACCAGTGACGAAGTCCAGGGAGATGTGGGACCAGGGGCGATGAGGCACCGGAAGAGGCTGCAGGAGGCCGGCGGGTGCCTGATGAGAAGGCTTGTGCTGACTGCATATCATACAGGCTCCCACAAACTCCCGTGTGTCTTCATCCAAGGTTGCCCACCAGAACCTCCGCTGGACCACTTCCTTGGTGCGCTGGATTCCAGGGTGACAGGTGAGTCGAGAGTTATGGGCCCACTGGAGGACGTCAGAGCGAAGGTTGGCGGGGACGAACAGGCAATCAGGAGGGCAAGCACTGGGTCCGGCCTGGTTCCCCAATGCCGCTTGGACCTTCTCTTCAATGTCCCAGGTGAGAGGGGCGACCAAACAGGAGGGTGGCAGGACGGTCTCGGGTCTGGCTTCAGTTTCCTCATCCTCTTGAAACTGACGAGACAGGGCATCAGGTTTTATGTTGCGGGAACCAGGTCGATAGGACAGAGAAAAGTTGAACCGGGTGAGGAACAGGGACCACCGGGCCTGACGGGAGTTCAACCTCTTGGCAGACTGAATGTATTCGAGGTTCCGGTGGTCAGTCCATACCAAAAATGGCTGCTTGGTCCCCTCCAACCAGTGGCGCCATTCCTCCAGAGCCAGCTTGACGGCCAAAAGCTCCCGGTTACCAATGTCATAGTTTCTCTCGGCGGGGGTAAGACGCCGGGAGAAGAAGGCGCAGGGATGGAGCTTCTGGTCTCTGGCTGATCGTTGGGAGAGGACTGCCACCACTCCTATGTCGGAGGCGTCCACCTCCACCACGAATTGTCTTTCTGGGTCAGGCATATGGAGAATGGGGGCCGATGTAAACCGGGTCTTGAGCGACTGGAAGGCTGAGTATGCAGAGGGAGACCATTGAAAGGGGACCTTGGAGGAGGTTAAGGCCGTGAGAGGGGTGGCCACTGTGCTGTAGCCCCTAATAAATCTCCGGTAAAAATTGGCGAACCCCAGGAAACGTTGGAGCTGCTTGCGAGAGTTGGGTACTGGCCAGGTGGTGACAGCCGACACCTTGGCGGGGTCCATCTGGATGCTCCCCCTCCCTACGATGTACCCCAGGAAGGAGACGGATGAGGAGTGGAACTTGCACTTCTCTGCCTTTACGAAGAGCGAGTTCTCCAGAAGCCGCCGGAGGACCCCCTGGATGTGGTGAACATGTTCCTCCTTGGTTCTGGAGAAGATCAGGATGTCGTCGAGGTAGACGAAGACGTACTTGTTCAACATGTCTCTGAGTACGTCGTTCACCAGGGCTTGGAAGACGGCTGGGGCGTTGGTGAAGCCGAAGGGCATTACGAGGTATTCGTAATGCCCCGTGGGGGTGTTGAAAGCCGTCTTCCACTCGTCTCCCTCCCGGATGCGGACCAAGTGGTAGGCGTTGCGAAGGTCCAACTTGGTAAAAATGGTGGCTCCTTCCAGTAGTTCAAAAGCACAGGCGATGAGTGGCAGAGGGTAGCAGTTCTTAATTGTGATTTCGTTCAGGCCTCGGTAGTCAATACAGGGCCGCAGAGTCTTGTCTTTCTTGTCCACAAAGAAAAAATCTGCTCCGGCGGGAAAAGAGGATGGACGAATGATGCCAGCTGCCAGAGAGTCGTTAATATAAGCCTCCATGGCCTCTCTCTCGGGGGCGGACAGGGAGTACAGGTGACCCTTGGGAGGTGTAGTTCCAGGCTGCAGGTCAATGGCGCAGTCGTAGGGACGATGAGGAGGTAGTGAGGTGGCTTTAGCCTTGCTGAAGACCTCCCGGAAATCATGATAGTCAGTGGGTACCCCCCGACAGGTCAGGTGTGGCGTTGGACCGAGAGGATGGCTGGGGCCCAGCGGCTTGCTTCAGGCATACCAGGTGGCAGGTGGGACTCCAACCCAAGATGGACCCCGTCGTCCAGTCGATGATGGGCTTATGACGGCGGAGCCAAGGGTAACCCAGGATGAGAGGGAGCCGGGGAGACCGCAGGATGTGGAGTTGGATGGTCTTGTGGTGGTTGCCGGACAGGAGCATGCTTATAGGAGCCGTCTGGTCAGTGACCATCCCCAGAAGGTGACCATCAAGGGCGCTGGCAGGAACAGGAACAGGAAGCGGGACATGCTTGATGCCAAGCTGCTTAGCGAGCTCCTCGTCAATGATACTGACGTCGGAGCCAGAGTCTATGAAGGTGGTGAGGGTGTGGGAGCCCCCGAGCAGAAGCAGCCTGACATGGCACAATGGGCGTGGTTTGAGGGAAGGGTTGGAGGCACGACTCACCAGTACTTCCCTCCCTGCTGGTGAGTCCGACCTTTTGCCGGGCATCGGGAGATGGAGTGGCCAGCCTGACCACAGTAGAGGCAGAGGTTTCCCCGGCGGCGGCGCTCTCGTTCCTCTGGTGTGAGACTGGTACGGCCCACCTGCATGGGCTCGGAGTCCCTCCACTGCTGATTGGCTGTGGGTCCAGTGACCTCTGGAAGTGGGCGTGGATGGTTCACTGGACGTCGTTCGGCCTGCCCCTGTCGCCTCTCGAGACGTCTTGCCTGGATGCGCCGGTTCACTCTGGAGGTCAACTCGATGAGGCCGTCCAGAGATGCAGGGAGGTCGTAGGAGACTAGTTCGTCCTTAATGTAGTCCCCAAGACCCCACAGGTAAGCGTCGCATTGCGCTGCAGCGTTCCAGTCACTCTGCAGGGCGCGGGTGCGGAAGTTGATGGCGTAGTCAGCGACGATTCGTCCCCCTTGGTTCAATCCCAGCTGACCGCCACCAGTGTCGGGACCTCTGGAGACCTCCCCAAACACCTTGCGGAGCTCGGCAGAGAAGGCTTGGAAGGTGGCGCAGGCAGGAGTGTGGCGTTCCCACTCAGCTGTTCCCCAGAGACGTGCCCTGCCCCTCAGGTGATTGATGGTAAACGCCACCTTGGCGTCTTCTGAAGCAAAGGTGTGGGGTTGAAGAGCGAAGAGGATGGAGCAGTTGGTGATGAACGGGTTGCAGCTTCTCAGGATCTCCAGCATAGCGCTCTGGGGTTCCCACTCGGGGCTCAGGTGACGGCCAGGGCGGTGCAGCGGCAGGAGCTGGAGGTGCCGGGGCTGGCGGGGCAGCGATGGGTGCGGCCTGGGCGAGGATGGTGGTGAGGTGTTGGACCTGGGTGGCTAGCGCGGCCAACGCCTGTGCCTGGCTAGCCATTGCTTGGTGGACCTCTGAGTCTGAAGCCGCGAGTCTTGCTTCGTGTTGCTGGAGGGAAAGCTCAATCCTCTCGAATCGGTCCCGCAGTGACAGCGGTGACGTAGCGTGCGCTGGGTCCATAGTTGGCCAGATTGTACTGTAACCCAAAAGCAGCACACAGGAAATCGGGAACAGTGAGAATGTCCCTTTAATTGTTGAAACATGAAACACAGTTCTTATCTTCAGGCTTGGAGCCCACAGGCAGTCTCTGAGCTTCCGGATAGAACGCCGGAAAAAGCCGAACCCGGCCACATGACTGGAGCGGGGGATGGGAATCCTCCGACCCGAATTACACAGCTCGTAAACAGTCTGGAGAGAAGCGAATGAGCTTACGGCGTGTGAGAAGCCAGGAGCGTTGTGTCCAAAACCAGGAAATCCAGCCGAGGGAGCTGAGGTGCCGACAGGGAGCGAGCAGTGGGAGATCCGAAGCCAGGCGGAGGAGTCAAAGCTGGAAGAGCCGACAGAAGCCAGGAACGCCGAGACTGAACACGTGGTCGGGGTTGGAAGGCTGGTGTGTTCACGGGGAATCAGACGAGGAGAGCAGGTCGGGGACAGGCAGGGTCGGCAACGGGAGATCAGGCAGGAAATGAATGCTGGATAGTCTCGCATGAATGCAGAAGAACAATCTGGCACCGAGGAGAAGGCAGCGGCAGCTTAAGTATTGCCTGGAATTGATTAGGAGCAGCTGCTGCCACAGGTGAGGAGAGTTAGCCTGATGAGGGGGTGTGGCTGACAGGTAGAGTGGAAAAGTACTGACAGGCAGGTGAAGAAAGTGCAGGCTGTGACAAGCGGTCCATGCACTGGCTGTATCACATCTTCCTCCTCCCATCCCTGCAGGTAGTGGATTAACAGGTGCCCCTTTTCGGTCCCTTCCTCCTCATGTGTTCTGTGCCTTGTTTCTCTGTTCTCTATAGTAGGCATGCCCCCTCTCCTTTCCCTGACAAGGCACTGTTCTGGTTTGTCTTTCAGGTATGGGTGGTTGAGTTTGTTCGGGCCTCTCAGTGACTGTCACACGATTAGTGTTCTGCTGAGGTTCACATATGGGCGGTGCTCGTGTGCCCTCAAGTCCTCCCCCTACTAGTATTCTCAACCAATAGTGTGGTTCATCATCATCTGAAGAGTCACTGCTAGGGCTCCATTTAGTCTGTTTCGTTGTAATTGAGAGACTTTTCCTTGTTCCTTGTTATGGCAGTTGTGGCAAGTGTAAGGAGGTACTGTTTTGTGACAGGTCCATCACAGCGACATAAACAACTTCTCGTTGCTTAGCATTCCTGCTGCCTTCCCATATTGCCATAATGGCGTCTCTGGACAGCTCCTCCGTGCACAAGTTGACATGGCTGTCAATGTCTAACGGTAACCTGGACAGCGTGTCAACATCCACATTTATTTTTCCCTAGTCAGTATCTCACTTCAAACTGAAAGTCAGCAAGCTTGCCAACCCATCTGTGGCTAACAGCATTTAGCTTGGCTGTACTCATCACATATGTTAACAAGTTGTTATTCGTACACACAATGAAATTGGGTGCATAGAAGAGGTAATCTCAAAATTTCTCACTTATGGCCCACTTCCATGTCAGAAACTTGAGTTTGCCTGAGTGAATATTGTAATTTCGTTCTGCAGGCGTCAGGGTTCTGGACCCATAGGCGATTACTCTGAGCTTCCCTCCCTGGTGTTGGTACAGAACAGCACCAAGCCCTTGTTCTGATGCATCTGTAAGTAGCACAAAAGGAAGGTTGAAGTTAGAATAACGAAGCACTGGCAGGTTGGACAGGAAATGTATGAGCTTGTCTAGGGCTCTCTGGTGCTCCTCATTCCACATTTTACTGGGGTTCTGGATGACAACTGTGCCCTTTTCCCCTCTTCTGTCTGGGCTGAGGCAGCACAGTGGTGGTGTTCTTTGCCTGCAAGAACTCATACATCGGCTTGGCAGTCCTAGAGAAGTCTTGTATGTACGTCCAATAATAGCTGAGGAATCCAAGGTAGCTTATGGACTTCTCCAACAGTCCTGGGGGTTTGACTTCTCAGAGCCTGGATGACTTCCAGGTCCTTGGGATCAATACAAACTCCATCAGCAGAAACCAGTCTTCCTACATAACGGAACTCTCTCTTGAAGAGCACATTTGGTGGGCCTGAGCTTCATGCTGTGGTGCTGAAGGGCCTACAGGACACGTCTCAGTACGTCTCAGTGATCTTCAAATGTCTAGAGGACGTCATCTAGGTATGGGACGCAACAATCACCCTGCAATGAGCTGAGCATTTCTTCCATGCTTCTCTGAAAAGCGACTGGGGCATTTGAAAGTCCAAAGGGGATGCACACCCACTCATTCAAGCCCCATGGAGTGATAAATGCTGTCATACAGTATGTCGTGCACCTTCTGCAATGAAGCCTTGATGAGGCTTTTGCCTAATCCAAAATTGAGAACCAGCTGTATCCCTCGAGCGTGTTAATAAGATCTTGGATATGAGACAGAGGATGTCTGTCTAGGACTGCCTTTTGGTTCAAGAGCCTATAACCAATGCACAGCCTTAAGCTTCCATCCTTCTTGCAAACACAAACCACTGGAGCAGAGTATGGAGACTTTGATTTTGTAAGAAAAATGCTCAACTCCAGTAAACACTGAAATGAAGAGACTCAGAGAACCACGGAGAAAAGTTACAGCTAACGGGAATACTTTATTCGCAGAACATCAGCATACATCACAGCACGCTGGTCTACACGTCCGAATTGGTAGAAACAGCTCTCCTCAAACATCATTCTTCCAGTTTTTGTGTATGTGTGTGTGCGTCATACTTTCTCCTGACTTTCCTTCTCATTCCTAGAACTCCAGGCGTCACCACCGTTGTGTTCCTTTTCCTTTGTACTCCTGGCAAAAACACCCGTTCCTATTGCCAAACTTGGCCCAACCGTCCCAACGGTCAGGTCACTTTAACCCAGAATGTTCCACCTCATTTGACTTCCCAAGGTTTAACTTACACGCGAACCACTTAGTCTATCAAAACACCTGTTTCCTGCTTATGGGTCCTTTTTTATTGCCAAATCTGATGTTTATCTAGCTGCTGCCTGAGCCTTGCGTAACTAGCCTTAGTTGAATCCTAAATACAGAGTGATGATACATTATCTGCCTCTACATAGTCCCCCCTCTTTATGATTTTATCATAAATTGCTCGCAGAGATAATATATGATAAATGAATGCTTATGTTTGTATGAATATGACTAGAATATATGGCACTGTAACTATAAGCAGTGTTCCTACTAACATGAATATATGGTCGTGTATGAAACTCTTGAACTCAAATATGATGATGCATAAGAAATCATACGATACAGTGATATATGAACTTATCATGAGTATATGGCATTACATCAAACACTGAACATATTTCATCATCTGTCAACATTCAACTGATGGGGGCGAAAAACCTGACGGCTGTTTTAACCCAGGAAAAGTCCCCCATTGGCCCCTTCCCATTAGGCGGCCTTAGCAGATGAATCTTAAACAGATTGATCAAATACATCACACAATGAAATGACAGAGAACAATGAATATAGAAACATTTAAAAAATGATTAAAAAATAGTGATTACAAATGATTACAGAGAATGAAGACTAAATGAATGGTATCATAATGGTATTTATGTGATATGTTCGTATGTGGTTGTGGTGTATATATTCCCCCTCCTCTCTTTCAGGAGAGAGTATCAGCCATTGTTCATCATTCTCTCTCACAGTTCCTCCTCGTCCTTTAAATCGTCCATATAATCAGGGATTGGGAACAAATCTGGCAATTCCTCCCCCCTCTGCGCCAGGAGAATTCTGCGCACCAATTGTTCAGGGGTGAGCATACTTAGCATTTGCGCTCCAAGCATGTCCGTTATGAGGTTCAGCCTCTTGTCCATTGCTCTCACACACCATTTCTTCAGGATAGGCACGATGCAACATGTCAATAAGGAGAAGAGAATTAGTACTATCAGTACTAACCCTTGCTATGTGCCTCTAGTAAGGAGCCAGCCTGCGACCATGAGGACAGTGAGGAGATGGTCAGAGGAGGCTTATGAGACACTGCAGGGCTGTTTTGAAGTGACAGACTGGCAGGCACTCTGTGAGCCACATGAGGAGGACATTGACGGGCTCACAGAGTGCATCGCGGACTACATCACCTTCTGTGTGGACACCACTGTCCCAGCCAGGACCGTCCATTGTTACCCAAATAACAAACCATGGGTTACAAAGGACATCAAAGCCATCCTCAACGCCAAGAAGAGGGCCTTCAGAGCTGGTGACAGGGAGGAGGTGAGAACGATACAGGGGGAACTAAAGGTGAAGATCAGAGAGGCTAAGGAGAGGTACAGGAGAAAGCTGGAGTGGAAACTCCAGCAGAACAATATGAGGGAGGTCTGGAGTGGCATGAGGACCATCACTGGCTTCAGGACCAACAACAACAGAGGAGTTGAAGGCAGCGTGGACAGGGCCAATGGACTGAATCTGTTTTTTAACAGATTTGACACAGGCCCGTGGCATTGACCTCCCACATTATGAAGACCCTGGAGAGACTTGTCCTGGAGCAGCTCCGGCCCATGGTCCAGCCACTCTTGGACCCCCTCCAGTTTGCCTACCAGCCCCGACTTGGAGTGGAGGACATCATCATCATCTACCTGCTTAACCGCGTCTACGCCCATCTGAATAAGCCGGCGAGCACTGTGAGAGTCATGTTTTTTGACTTCTCCAGTGCGTTCAACACCATCCGTCCAGCTCTACTGGGTGACAAGCTGACAGCTATGCAGGTGGATGCCACTCTGATGTCCTGGATTGTGGACTACTTGACTGGTAGACCACAGTACGTGCGCCGGCAACACTGTTTGTCAGACAGAGTGGTCAGCAATACTGGGGCCCCGCAGGGGACTGTCCTCTCTCCCTTCCTCAGTGGCCAGTGACGTTGTGGGAATGGCGTGTGACTCTCTGGTGGTGGTGTCAGAGAGGAGGATGCTGTCTAAGCTGCGAACTATCTTGGACAATGTCTCACACCCACTCCACCATGTGCTGGTTGGGCACAAGAGTTCTTTCAGTGGGAGACTCATACCACCAAAATGCACCACTGAGCGCCACAGGAAATCATTCCTGCCTGTGGCCATCAAACTGTACAACTCCTCCCTCTGAGTTGCCCTTGGACTGTTTCACCACTGTCACCAACTCATAATAAATTATTACATATTTATTTTTAAATAATCCGTGCAATAACTGACTACATTGTTTAGTCTGTATATAAGGTTCCTGTATATATTGTAATTATGTGTGTGGTCTCTCCATATATATTTTGTAAATTATCTTCTTATATTTTTACTTCTGTTTGCACTATATCTTCTTTCTACACCTGTTTGCACTATATCTTCTTTTAACACTTGTAAGGAGCACCTGTAATGAAAACAATTTCCCCTTGGGGATCAATAAAGTATTTCTGATTCTGATTCTGATCTGAATTATCCTTGTCTTAGCCAAAACGGCTCCCCATTTTCCAAAAATTTCCTCTACACCATCCCACTTAATGCTTCCACCCTTACCAGCATTTTCAGTCATTTCAAACTTTAAAGCTTCAAGTTTACTCATAGCAACAGAAAATGTTCCATCTGATGAAGTGTTATTTGAGATAAACATACAACAGAGTGCTCCGAACATCTTACATACTCCCCCTTTTTCTTCTAGAATCCAATTTAAAGTTTGTCTATTTTGCCATGCCATGGCACTAGTCTCGTGCAGTTGTTGACCTAATTGCTTAAGAACCTTAAAGGTGTAGTTGACATATCTCTGCTGATTGTAATAAATATGGTTAACCCAGGCCACATTTTTATTAATTGTTATCCATGGGAGTATGGACTCAAGGCCAGCTCTGACCTTGTCTTGGGCTTTGAATTCCTCCGGGATTCCTGTGGGAAGACCAATATTGTTAACTTCATTCTACATAAGGTTGTTTTATTTAGTTCAACATTTATTTCACATTCTGTCCCATCCCCTCTTATCTCATCGGGGATGATCACTACTCCAATCCATTTCCACATAGTGTGAAGATCTCTCTTAGCTCGTTTGTCAACCTGCTCCTGACTTAATAGCTTAATATCATAGTGAACCTGATCTGAGAATGCTGGCATGGGCTTCATCACAGTGTGAGTTGGGAATTTTGTGGTTGCATCATACTTATCTTGATCATGGTTGTGTGGTGCTTCCTGGAGCGGCTGTGACTCCAGCAGATGTTCCGTGCTCCTTGTCCTCAGAGTCTGACTTGGGCTCCTTGAAGCAGCCTCCTTTGTCCCCAGGTTGCCTGTTGATCGCAACACCAGGCTGCACATTACTCCCACCAACAACCACATCATTTTCCTCATTGTTTTTTAGTTTTATACTGCCCTTTGTCTCTGCTTGGACCTTGGTGCAATGGCTCAAATGATATCACGTCGTGCTTCCTTCAACTTGGACTGCTGTTGGAGTCGCCCTCACCATGGTGTACGGCCCTTCCCTTCTTGGCTACGGCCCTTCCCACTTTCTCCTGAAAACCTTCAGGTACACTTGATCACCTGGCACCACCTGTCTTTCGGCCTCCTTGTCGGCTTTTGGCTCCTTCGCTCTTTCCTGCAAATATATAGATCTATAGATAGCAGTTAGTTGTGTCATGTATTCAGACAACTCCATTTGCAGTTGTTTCAGATTAGGCCCTTCATGTGGCAGCCTTATTGCTGATGGGACAGGCATGCATCGTCCCTTAAGCATTTGGTGAGGCGAAAGGTGCGTGTTTCTGTGAGTTTGCACGTGGTAGCTCATTAGTACGAGTGGTAGCGCATCCACCCAGTTAAGCTTCATGCTGGCACAGTTTGCCATGTACAGATTTTATCATGTCATCATGTCATTGTCATGTCAGTATAGTCATGGCAATATAGTCCATACACAAGTGTTTAAAAGGTCCCCCCGGGACTGGAATGTGTCCCACAGGGGTTTTCACCCCTTTTCGGACATTGTTCTCAACGCAAATCTCACATTGGTTCAATACTTCTTCAATCATTCCTTCGACTACTTCTGGTTTTAAAGGTTATTGTGGTTTGTTTGGCAGTTACACATTGGGTTTCAAATCAATCCTTATTGGGTTGGCTGCCTTCACCAACCCCACATCTGTGTCATGCTTTGACCACAGTTGCTCAGGGACCTGACGTAACATCTTTTAACATTGTGTCGTCAGAGTCAGATTCAGATGTCTCTGGTACATTCAATATTGGAGTTGTGACTACCTGTGGCACAGCTGTCATATTGGTGGTGCATTCAACTTTGATCATAGTTTTGTCCTCTGACGTATATATAGAAGGATTATCTGTTTTCTCCCAATTTACCTGTGCCGCAGCTCTCAACATGGGTCCCAGATCTTTTGATTCACAGTTCTCGTTTACCACTAAGGTAATGCGTGGATTGGATTCTGGCACATTGTACCATTCTGCAATGAATGGGTTTGGCTCTACATTTATGGCTGCCCCTTTTGGTCCAATTATTATATAATTAGAGCCCAGGTTAATTTTCATATTCTTCGTTTTCTCATCCCAAGTTTCCTCAAAAATTTTGCTGCACGATGCGCCATAAAACATTGTGCAGTGGTAGTCAGAGAAAGGTTTTGTTGCTTTCGGAATTTGGGCTTGAATGTATTCTCCCATTCACTGAATGTTTGTTGCACTGGTTCTGTGATTTCTCCCAGCCAATAGACCTTTGCACAATATGTTTTTACATGCATTTGAAAATCCACGCCTGAGAAAGCCATAACTAGAAGCTGGTATAAATCTGAGCCACCTACGCGAAACCAGTGGTTTGATGTCATACAGGAATTATGGACAATGGAAAGACTGACTCATGTTTTACGCTTGAAGGAAGATCTGTTTATGAAGAGATGGCACAATTGGACACTTTACCTGGAGAAAATATAAGGACATTGGCTCACATTTTGTGTTGACATTTTTAATGTAATTCATCTACTGGAAATGCACTCCCTTCTACAACCATCAGGACCTCCCACAAGTTTTGCTTTATTGTTTCCTTTTTCTTTTCTTTCTCTTTTCTCTTTTTTGTTTTGTAGCATTTGTATTCTGAGTCGTGATTATACATTTGCTATTTTCTGAAAATCCAATAAAAATTAAAGTTAAAAAAAAGAAAATCCACGCCTGATGTATCTACGTATGGCACCCCTAATAACCTTGGTTTCGCCCCGCCCAAGGATTGGCTAGGCCCAATCCCTCTCTCTGAGCAGCTCTAGGTCTCCCCCCCTCCCCTCCATCCGTCCGGGGCCCGCCCATGGACAGGCTCTTCGCATTCCCAGCATACTCCAGGTGGACCTCGTCCTCGACCTCTGCTCATCTTTTCTGTGTCTCTCCACTGCGTGAATCACATTGTCACAAAATTGTCTGTGTGGCATTGTTGTTAAGCCCACTACGTCTGCAGCTCCGGACTGGGGTGGGGAGTGCATCGGTGACTGAGTTTTCTGAACAGGGTTGTTTATGTATGCTGCAGGATTATCAGTGTCTGTGAGTGATTCACCAAGCAATGCTTTAGGGTCAACTCGTGTAGGGTATTCCCTTCTCAATACAGCCCACAGTTTCCCACGATAAGCATCAAATTCAGTCCCATCATCCATGGGACTTATCATCCACTCACATTCATTGTGCTTCAACATGCTCTCCATTGCCGAGGCTCCTACAGTCTGAGCCCACACCGCCTTCACATCTCCCAAAGCCAACAGTTTGCCAATGGTGGCTTCCTCAAAAGCTCTGATCCACTTTGAGGCCCCGTCGTGAATATCAGGGAGTCTGGAGACCAGGCCGGTCAGATCGAGGGTTTACCATCAATCAATCAATCAAACTTTATTTATATAGCACTTTTCAGACAGAGAATGCAACTCAAAGTGCTTAACAAAATAAAAACATACAGAGATTAACATATTAAAAAGAGAACCAACCCCCTCCCCCCCTAAAACACACATAGACCCAGGACCCCACAAATACATCAACACACGTACACGCACACACACACACACACACACACACACACACACACACACCTACACACACACACACACACACACACACACACAAAAATAAATTAGTGAAGTGGCATGGCAGGGCACAGAGCAACCATATGAGGAAAAAGCACCTAAGGGGGGCTCATCCACACTGAGAGGGATCACAGCCCGTGGGCCACAGGGAGCACCGCCACCGCAGAGACCCCTGGCCCAGAAAGACCGGGGTAGACTCCGCACATGGAGAGCCACCCAGTCCTCTGGGCCCGGGGGGTCCCCTGGGGCGACCCCCCCGTGGACAGACCAGCAACACCTCCCAGCATGGAGGCCCCCCTATGAGGAAACACTGGAGCTAAAAGCTAAAAGGCAACAGAATAAAAGAGCTAAAAGTTAAAAGACAATAGAATAAAAGAGCTAAAAGCTAAAAGACAATAGAATAAAAGAGCTAAAAGACAACAGAATAAAATAGCTGAAAGACAACAGAATAAAAGAGCTAAAGGCCAAAAGACAATTGGATAAAAAAGAGCTAAACGCTAAAAGACAGTGGAATAAAAAGAGCTAAAAACTAAAGGACAATAGAGTTAAAAACTAAAAGACAGTAAGATTAGATAAAAACAGGCCTAAATTAAAAGATTAAGAATCAGTTAAAACTAAAAAGATGCGTCTTGAGCCTCCTTTTAAAAACATCTACAGTCTCTGTGGTCCTGATGCCCTCTGGCAGGCTATTCCATAGCTTTGGACCGTAGTGGCTGAAAGCAGCCTCACCGTAGGTTTTTGTTCTGGCCCTTGGAATGATTAAAAGGCCGGTGCCAGAGGACCTCAGGATCCACGAGGGTTGATATGATAAAAGCAGGTCAGATAAATAAGATGGCCCAAGACCGTTTAAACATTTGAAAACTAATAAAAGCACCTTAAAATCGATCCTGAAACACACGGGGAGCCAACGCAACGATTTTAAAACTGGTGTAATGTGCTCCCGCCCTCTGGTCCTCGTCAGCACATGTGCGGCTGAGATCTGAAGCAGGTGTAGATTATGAATAGTCTTTTTGGGAAGACCAGAGAGCAGGGCATTACAGTAGTCTAGACGAGAGGAGATAAAAGCATGCATCAGCACCTCCGTGTTTGCTTGAGAGAGAAACGGGCAGACTCTGGCTATATTCTTTAGGTGATAAAAGCCTATCTTTGTTACATTTTTAATATGAGGAATAAAACTAAGCTCAGAGTCAAAAATTACGCCCAGGTTCTTCACAAATTGTGAGGGTTTAAAATCTTGTAGTATTGTTAAAAGTTTCTCTCTCTTGCCTTCAGGACCAATAACTAAAACCTCTGTTTTGTCCTGGTTGAGCTTTAGGAAGTTCTCTGCCATCCATGACTTAATATCTAAAATGTAGTTTAAAAGGGTATCAATAGGCCCTGTGTCATCAGGAGACACGGCGATGTATAGCTGTGTGTCATCAGCATAACTGTGGAAGCTGATGCCGTGTCTCCTGATGACGTCCCCAAGGGGAAGCATATAAAGATTAAAAAGTATTGGGCCTAGAATTGAACCTTGGGGAACCCCACACTTAATTCCATGGGTTCTGGAGGAACAGGTATCCATACTTACAAAGAAATTTCGGTCTGTGAGATAGGAATAAAACCAGTTAAAAACAGTACCAGAGAGGCCCACCAGGTTTTTGAGTCTATGTAATAAAATGTGGTGATCTACTGTATCAAAAGCAGCGCTTAGATCCAGTAGCACCATGACTATGAGGTTTTTCGAATCTGCCTTGCACCTGATGTCATTTAAAATCTTTAAGAGGGCTGTCTCGGTACTGTGGTTCATCCTAAAACCAGATTGATATTTCTCTAAAATATTGTTGGTATTTAAAAAATAATTTAATTGGTTAAAAACCAGTTTTTCTAAAATCTTACTTAAAAACGGTAAGTTGGATACAGGTCAGTAATTATTAAAAATGCTGGGGTCCAGGATTGCTCTTCTTCAGAAGGGGCCTCACCACTGCCATTTTAAAGGCGGTGGGGAAGACACCTGTCTGAAGAGAGCAATTTACTATATTTAAAATCTGTTCCTTGAAGAATCCATAAAATGTCTTTAAAAGTGATGTGGGAATTGGATCTAAAAGGCAGGTTGTTGGGTTTACCTGGGAGAAAACTCGACCGAGTGTCCTTGCATCAACCAGTGCAAAACTCTCCAGTGTTTCCTCGGATAAAAATGACTGTCCAGGTGTATTAAAACTTACATTTTGAGTTAAAAGACTGGATCTGATGTAATTGATTTTCTTTCTGAATTGGTCTGCAAAGTACTCGCCCTGAAAGTCGCCCTGACTGTGGGTGTCTCTTTTTTAAAATTGGAATTGGTTAAAAGATCGAAGGTGGAGAAAAGAAATCTAGGGTTGTTTCTGTTGACTGTGATAAGAATTGAGAAATATGATGTTCTTGCCTGTTTGACTGTTTTATTGTAAGATTTGAGTTGTTCAGACAGTATTTGGTAATGAACTGTAAGTTTACTTTTCCTCCACCTTCTCTCTGCACTCCTGCATTTTCTTTTTGATTTTTTAATTTCATCGTTTCTCCACGGGGGTAAAGTTTTTATTTTTATAGTTTTAGTTAAAAGTGGAGCGACTGAGTCCAGTGTAGATGTTAGCTTACTGTTAAAATCATCAACAAGAAAATCACATGGAGCAGGTAAAATCTCGGCTGGAGTGCTCTTTAAAATCTCGATAAAATTTGCAGCCACTTCAGAAGTTAGGTAGTGTTTCCTCACCATTCTCACTGGGGCCTGCTGATGATTAAAACAGGCGATGTTAAAATACACGCAGTAGTGGTCAGACACAGCCAGGTCAACAACAGAGGACACACCAGTGGACAGGCCATAGGTTATGACCAGGTCCAGGGTGTGTCCTCTGTTGTGAGTTGGCTGTGTGACATGCTGTTTAAAATCCAAGCAGTTTAAAAGGTTTAAAAATTCTCTGGACAGTGGGTCCGAGATGTTGTCAGTGTGCACATTAAAATCGCCAGTTATTAAGATCCTGTTATAAGTGGTATGTGAAATTGATAAAAACTCTGAAAATTCACTGATAAAGGAAACGGAGTGATGGGGAGGTCTGTAAACAGTGACACAGAGAATAGGAGGACTGCTAAAAACAAAGGCATGGTGTTCAAATGATAAATAACTGTTAAAAGTGACTTCCTTTAAAATTAATGTATTTTTAAAAATTGAAGCAGTTCCTCCTCCTTACCTTCCTTGGTAGAAAATAAAAAGTTAAAATTAGGTGGGCAGGCCTCGGTGAGAACAACTGGAGCATCTGTGCCAAGCCATGTCTCTGTTAAAAGAATCCCTTCTGGGTTGTGCTCTAAAATCAGGTCATTTATGATAAAGGTTTTGTTTAAAAGAGAGCGCACGTTCAGCACGGCCAGCACGGCCAGGTTAATGTTTGTGCTGAACGTGCGCTCATGACCACAGGGAAGGGTAGTGTTAACTTGGATGACGGCGATACCTGGCTGGATGGTGGTGGCCCGGGCTGGGGGAGTCCCCCCGACCGTCTGGTGACAGCCTCCCGCAGCATCATTTGGCGTCTGTTCCCCGTGGTGGAGCGACGAAGTGACCGACGGGTACTGGACACAGATGGAGGAGATTGAGCAGCGGCAGGAGGAGGTGGAGAGGACACAGCGATGGTTGTAGGAGCGCTGCCGCCAGCCGCAGGTGGAGATGAAGTGGTGGCGGCGGGGTGAGCCGTGGGAGCCGGGGCTGCGAGGGGATCGCTGGGGTGAACCGAGGCCTCGTCCATCAGGATGGCGAAGTGGTTTGAGAGCCCGACAGGTGGAATAGCTCCCCCCACATCCGGATCTCCCATTGGGCCGCGGCGCACCTCAGTCCAGGGTGACCCGGACGGCCTTGGGGTGGAGGTATGGACCGGGAGGATCCCAGTTCCAGAACCAGCCACTGGCTCAGGTGGTAACTCCTGCGGCGACTCTCCGTCCCCTGCGGCAGCGGTGATGGAGGTATCCGGAGCTCCTACAACCAGCTGGCCAGCGGAGCAGCTGCTCAGCATTGCCGCTGCGTCGTTCCGGCCGGTCGGCGCAAAGTCCGCGTTCTGCGACGGCAGCCAGGGAAGCGTAGCTGCGGAGTCCGAGACCACCTGTGACGGGGCGAGATGGCTGAAGGACCAGAGATATGTTTGGACTGGGTAGCGGCCATAGTGATGAAGCTGTCGAGTAACCGGTCCTTTTTTTCGGATTTCACTCTCCAGCTGCTGGATATTGTCCTTTAACTGTGAGTAGTCGTGGTTGCAGTTCACACACACAGCCATTACAGCAGGGATCAGTCCACAAAGCAGCCAACTTATAAAAGTAAAGGTAAAGGTATGCCGCTAGTAGCACTAGTGCTAAAAACAAACAGGCTAACACATTAGCACCGTTAGCTACGAAGCTAGCGCTAGCCGACCGGTACTGTCCATCAGCGCTCCCTCGCTCTTATATAACTCAATTAATTCTAAACTCCAGCAAGATCCCTCAGGTCGGACTCTGCCATGGGATATAATGTCCCTGGGTTCCCTTTATTAAAATTGGAGCCATATAGTGTTCATTATTATATCGGTCTGGTTTTTTATACTACGTCTCATTTTCCTGGCAATGCTGCAGTGTTTTGGAATCAGTACTTTTACACTAGCTGAAGTTTTTGTATCTGTGCTCTGAATTGCGTTTCCACACACTTGTTCCTCCAAATTGCGTTCCTTGTATCTCTGTTTCTCTGCTACCACTGCCTTTACTGATTTTTGTGAATTACTCATGTCCGATAGGCTTTCTATTGAACTTTTGGGACCTGGGCTCTTATCTTCCCTAGGTGTGGTGGTTTTGTTCTCATCCCTAGCCTTGTCATTTGAAATGATCTGGGATATTTCTTCTGTAATTGGTTCTTTAACATTACCGTTGAAATGCAGCCAACCCTCCAAATTTGGATATAGTCCCTGTCTCATCCTTGCCCTGTAGTGCTGGCCTTCATCTTTGAACAGTTTCAAAATTTTCAATTCCAATTCTCTCTTTTCTATACATTGCTTTGACTGGTCTTTAGGCTTGTAGTCTCTTACTCTGATTTCCATACCCTCACAAACCATCATGTCAAACATGCCCTTGTCTTTCAAAATGTCAGGATTCCCACCAGAGCTACTGGTGTTGGATACATTGTGTTAGATTGCAGTGTAATTGTGTTATCCAAATTTGTATTCTTATGAGTTGAAAAAAAGAAAAAGCTCAAACTTTTAGCTTTTGTTGGCACTCTTGAAAGGAGGGGCTGGGTGGGGACTATGCTGTAGTGCACCTAAACTATTTTTAGAAAGCCTGTGTCTGTGTGTCCAGGCTCCTCCCCCCTTAGTCTCCTAACCGATTACAGCCTCAGTGTGTTTTCAGCCGTCTATGTGATCAGTTATCTCCAAACAAATCCAGCTCTCTATACAACTACTTTCTCAACTACTTACTCAAACATACTTATGCATACTCAACTCGGACACCCCACACCAGTCTTCTGTCTTTCTTCAACACATACACATTCACACTCTGGACACAGATTTCTGCTTTTGTGTCAGATAACACACTTAAAGGCCAACAGTTCCCTTCTGCTCGGCACTCTTGGCCCTCAGCCCAGATTCTTACACACACATGTATTAGCACATACATTCATTTATCACACAGTCATGCCTCGAATATACACAGCGCTTTCAACTTATACATTCACACATGAGCTCAACACACCGTACAAGCAATTACACAGTATTTCATATGACGTCCAAGTAAGCAGTTTTCCACGTACACAAAAGTACTTTCGCTTATCCAAAATTTAGGTTATTCAATTTGGATTCATGCATGAGGTGATTGCCGTATCCAGCTGCAGCCTTTTTCTGTCTTTTTTGTTATTATTATTATTATTATTATTTTTTTTTTTTTTTTACTTCGCCAATTGTAATTTACCAGTTTTTTCCTTTGTATTACTTTCTATGTTTTATAGGCCTTTTATTATTATTATTTTACATATACATATTACATTTACATATATATACCAGCTTATGGTCTCTTCACTTCAGACCATCCCTGGTTCAAAGGAGCTTGGTCGCCACACCCAGCGCTCCTATCTCTTGGCACTCTCACTAAAGTTTAGAGTCATCAATCAGTGCCACTAACAGTTACTGCCGAACCTCGACCACAGTTTTCACACAAAACTGTGAAAAAGGGAAATCTATTTCTCCGATTGCCGGAAATAGTAAGAAGCCACAGGTTACACTCAAACCTGACCAAAAGTAGGGGAAAGCTATTTCTCCGATTGCCGGAAATAGCAAGAAGCCACAGGTTTCACTCAAACCTGACCAAACGTTTGCGCAGTCTATCTCTAGACTCACCACAACATCCCTATCTAAGCTATATCCCTCTGGACAAGGGATTTCGGTCTCTCTAGACCTGCCTAAATCTAACTATTGGACTTAAATCCTGGTCCCTCTTGGACCACATAAATCCCTCTTGGATTTACTCAGAGTCCCGTCTAGACTCAAATTCTGGTCCCTCTTGGACCGTAAACCCCTCTTGGGTTTACTCAGAATCTCCTCCAGACTCAAAATCTGGCCCCTCTTGGGCCGTAAATCCCTCTTGGATTTACTCTGAGCACCTCTGGATGTCTATATCCCCAGCTGCTCTCTTAATTTCTGGCTGTTTCGTTTTAGACACAATGCCAATCACAATCAAATGTCGCTCCACTCTTAAGTGTAGCTCCTCTCTTAGCAGCTGTTCTGTGCACAGACGTTTGGCCCTCTTTTCTCCACTGCTCTCCGTCCCCGCCAAGTTCTCTGTCTGCGAGGGATATCGGTATGCAGTGACCCCTCGGAGCACCCAGCCGCGCTCAGTGACTTAGATTTATAGGGTGTTTTGTCTTAGTCAATTCAGAATTAGTGTAAGGAATTTTAAAAGACCTTACCTTTAATCTGGCGCCTGTCACTCCACGGAGGGAGGATGCCCCTCGAAGTCACCATCGACCGCTGTTTTCCCTTCAGAGACGACTGTTCGTGACTCCAATTATGTAAAAAAAATGCTCAACTCCAGTAAACACTGAAATGAAGAGACTCAGAGAACCACGAAGAAAAGTTACAGCTAATGGGAATACTTTATTCGCAGAACATCAGCATACATCACAGCACGCTGGTCTACACGTCCGAATTGGTAGAAACAGCTCTCCTCAAACATCATTCTTCCAGTTCTTATATCCTCGGCCTTCGCTCACTCATGGGTGTGTGCACATGTGTTTGTGGGTGTGTGTGTGTGTGTATGTGTATGTGTGTGTGCGTCGTACTTTCTCCTGACTTTCCTGCTCATTCCTAGAACTGCGGCTCCAGGTATCACCACCTTTGTCTTCCTTTTCCTTTGTACTCCTGGCAAAAACACCCGTTCCTATTGCCAAACTTGGCCCAACCATCCCAACGGTCAGGTCACTTTAACCCAGAATGTTTCACCTCATTTGACTTCCCAAGGTTTAACTTACACATGAACCACTTAGTCTATCAAAACACCTGTTTCCTGCTTATGGGTCCTTTTTTATTGCCAAATCTGATGTTTATCTAGCTGCTGCCTAAGCCTTGCGTAACTAGCCTTAGTTGAATCCTAAATACAGAGTGATGATACATTATCTGCCTCTACAATTTTACTATCCACTTCTTTGCCAATGAGTCCTGAATATAATCCTTGACTTCCTTGTAGAGGGATTTAGGGACTGCTGCATAGGATCACTGTACTGGAATGTCATTTGAAGGCTTGGAGCGCACCCAATGTTGTTATCATCTCGAGCAAATGCATTTGACTCTTCATAGAGCTTTTTTTTCACTATTTCTTGTTGTTCCTCTTCACAAGAACAGGTGAGTTGACATTGTTGACCTAAATGTTGTCTGTCTGGTCAGTTTCCACTATTATGTCTATTGGCTGGATACTGCCCAACACTGTAGAGCTGCCCAATGTAATGTCGTGTTTGGTGTGGTTACACACTGGGATTTCAACATAAGGCTGTCTGGTGTGTTAGATTTTAACCAGGCCATCCCCAGGATCTAGCTGCTCCAGTCTCAGGTATGGATGGTTGACAGTGCCACAGATGAGGTGAAATCAGCAGGCACTTTACATTTGATGTGGGAAAGCTGGCCAGGGTTGATGATGATATCATGCCGACCAACTCTCACTGATGCGTGGTCCTGAATGGGCTCTTGGATCTGTACGAAAGTTCACAATTGCCTCAGCTTTGTCATTTTCAATCTGCATGGCTTCTCTCAGCAATTTGGCAATAATAGTGACAACTTCAATTCCACTCTCCTGCACCAGAATGAGTTCTTGGATCACATTGAAGCCCACGATCACTCTCACGAGGGCCACACAGCTGACCAGGAAGGGTACTCTGATGGCGAGGTTTGGATCATCGTTGCCAGGTAAGAAAGTTGAGTTCTACCCATCCATCATATGGTCGGGTCTCCATTAACTGCAGTGAGATCCAGTTCTCTGTCTCGGACAAGCTCCCTGAAAGGGCGCACTTCCTGCTGAGGTAAGTATTTTTGTCTCCATGGACGGTTGTGACGACCTTGTTCAGTCTGCCTGCCCCTGTCTAACTGTGCTCTTTCTCTCTTGCAGTTACTGGGAGTTGGCTGGTGGGCAGAGCTGGGAGGGAGCGCTTGCTGGTACCTGCCCTTTTGGGTTGGGCCTGCAGAGGGCATGAAAGGACCTCCCTTTTGGTCACACACTCTCTCCCAGCTGGGCCTGCTGCAGCCTCTTCAGCCTGTTTCCTTTGTTTGGTTTGCTGCACCTTACAGCACACATTACACCATGTTTCACTCATCCACACACACCTAACATGACTGATACCCTTCCCTCTTACACATGGAATCAGTTATTTACTTTGCTTATTTTATTTGAGTTAAATAAATTAACTTTTGACCTTGAGCCAGTCAATAACAAATGGGGGCTCGTCCGGGATCTTGGTGCTGGGAATCTGTAAAATGTACAGTTTCTTAAGGGAGTGTTTCACACAGATTTTGGGTTACTCTGGCATTTCAAGGGACTTTGTTGTTTGACTGCTGGTATTCCAGTAAGTGTGTTGCTCCTTAGATTTTGGCCTGCAAATGTTAGAACATGTTTCCTGGAACTGCCAGTAGGATTTGAGGGCTGGTAAATTATTTAGAATCCTTATTCCTGATAGGCATAAGCAATGTGGCACTGGCTGTCTCCGTTGATCCTTTTTTGTTTTAGTTTATTATTTTTGTGCAGCAAGTGGTTAGAGCATTGCTCAGGGGTACTTCCATGACTGTTCAGGGGATTTTCAGAATGCTGAAAGATGACCGGGTCGCTGGGCGTTGTGCTTAATTCATCCTGCCATGACCCTGCATGAAGTCTAGGGTTGAGTGAGTCAGCTAGAATTGGTTAGGCAGTTAGCCAGAGGGATGGGGTTCCATATTCAAAGCAGCCGTTAATCCTGTTGTGCGGTGGTGGAGAACTTTGTCTTTGTAGTTTTGGCCTATCTGTGGTGTGTTGAAATAGTTTCCATGATGGGAAAAAGCGCCCTAGGTGGTAAAACTGTGAAATGGCTTCGATTGTAGATTTTGTTATGGCTCCATGCGAGGATTTGCTATTCAGCTATTCCAAGTAGCTGACTATTACAGTGTTGAGGTTTATAAAAGGATGAATAAAGAGGAGTTGTTGGTCACATTAAAGGCCCAATTGGTGGAGCTGAATATTTTGTCTTCTTCCGTGGAAGGTGCAAGTGCTCTGGTAGAAGTGACTAGGTTGTTTGATGTAGCTTCGGCTAGGGTCAGTGGGCCAGGTAAAGTGTTGGTTCCTGTTGTGACTGGGCTTGGGACTGGCTTGACATTTGAGCAACAGAAAGAGCTCCTTCTGCTACAACTTCAGCAGGAACAAAAGAATGTTCTGGAGGTAGAAAAATTGAGACAGGAGGCCCGTCTTTGGGAAACTGACCTAGCCCATGCCCAGGCAACACAAAAGCTACAGTTGAAGCCTGGCACACACAAAGATGGTGCCAGGGTGCTCGGCTGGCCGTCTGTCGTTCTGCTCTGTGTTTGCTGTGCGTTTAGTGATTTACCTGTTCTGTCATGAGGTGTCGTCTCTCCTCACCTATGATACCTATGATCGTCAGACTCTGCTTGAAATTGGATGCCTCTTTGATCAGCTCAAATACGAGCCATTGGTGAACTTTTCTCCATGCCTCAAGGAAATCCCAGCGTTCCTGAGGTTTCCTCCACTCCATCTTGCCCGTCAGAGACGCCGGAGAAGACGGGGTAAATGCGGAGGCCTCCGGGTCAGGATCGTGGCTCACCTGAGGTCCTGTTCGTGTGTCTGATCGCTGCATTGATCGGCACTTTCTGGACGTTTCCCCTGCCCTGCACTCGATGAGGATTAGAGACAGATGGATCCGGCCGGTGCTCCCTAACGTTAGCGGCTCTGACAGCGTCAGCTGTTCGGCAGACCCCGATCAGCTGTTGCTGCTTCCTACCAGCTGGCGTGTTCGCACCCGGAGACGTGGCGTGGACCGTCGGAACCTCCGCACACTGAACGTGCTTCTCCATCTGTCACTTTTAATTTCCGTTTGGCTTTGTTGAATGTGAGATCCGTCACCAACAAAACTTTTTTACTTAATTACTTTTTTACCTCACGCAAGCTGGATTTTATGTTCTTAACTGAAACCTGGCTCCATGAAGGTGATCTTGCTCCTTTTTCGGAGCTCCTTCCACCTGGATGTAGTTTCTTCAGCTCCCCTCGCACCACCGGCAAAGGTGAAGGACTGGCATCCGTATTCAAATCCTCCTTCCACGTCCAGCAGTCTCCAGCTGTCAACTGCTCCAGTTTTGAGCTCCAAGTTTTTAAGGTAAAAATCCCTGTGACTGTTCTCTGTGTGGTGGTCTATCGCCCACCGAAATTTAACAAAGACTTCATACGGGACTTTGCAAACTTTGTGTCGTGTATTATTCTCAAATATGATCACTTTCTAATTGTCAGTGATCTCAACGTGCATGTCTGCTGTGAGACCAGACCGCTGGTCAGAGACTTTCTGAATCTTATTGACTCTTTTAATCTCACGCAGTCTGTTTCGGAGCCGACGCACGAAAAAGGTCACATTTTGGATCTTGTACTGTCATATGGACTGAATGTACAAATAACTGAAATCTGCCACACACCCTTATCCGACCATCTACCTGTTTTATTTTCCTTCTCACTGCCTGCACCCTCCACCACGGACTCCGTGCCCGTTTGCTGTCTCCGTGTCTTTAATTCTTCGACTCCTCTGCAGTTTTCTGCTGCTTGGAAAGACTCTTATTCTCTGGATGACTTTGGCGACCTCAATGTGGATGTCTGTATGACAATGTTTGACTCTCTCTGTACTGAGATTTTAGACTCCATTGCACCAATGACTTTAAAGCGTGTAAAGCCACAGACTGAGCCTTGGCTGAATGAGTCCACTCGTGCGCTCAGACGCGCATGTAGACAGGCGAAGAGAAAGTGGAAAAAGGACTATCTCCAAATTTCTCGGGATCTCCTGCGTGATTGTCTTCTAACTTATCAGCAGACTGTTAAAGCTGCTAAAGCTGAATATTTTTCCTCACTTGTCTCTCAGAATGCTCACAAACCTCAGGTTCTTTTTAATGTATTTGACTCAATAGTGAATCCTTGTGATGCTGTCTCTGTTGAACCTTCTTCTCTGTGCGAGGATTTTTTGCAGTTCTTTCTAAATAAGATTTCTGCTCTTAGATCCCCACTGCTTCCGCCTGCTCAGGACCCCTCAATTCCTACAGCAAGCTCAGCTGTCTTTCACCAGTTTGAGCCTGTTTCACGTCCTGCACTCACTGAAATTGTTGATCACCTACGCCCTGCTAACTGCCCATCTGACAGCATTCCATCTCATTTGTTTACAAAGGTTTTCAGCTCAGTTGGGTCTTTTATTTTGTTCCTTATAAACCTGTGTCTTAGTTCTGGATGCGTTCCATCCTCCTTCAAACATGCCACGGTGCAGCCCCTTTTAAAAAAGAAAAATTTGGATCCCTTGGTTCTATCTAACTTCAGGCCAATTTCTAAACTCCCTTTTATTTCCAAGGTTTTAGAGAAAATTGTTTTAACCAACTCCAAGAATTTTTAAAACAGGCCAACGTTGGTGAATTGTTTCAGTCTGGTTTTAAGTCTTTTCACAGCACTGAAACTGCTCTTTTAACAGTTTTTAACGATCTTCTTTTAAACCTTGATTCTGGTAATTGTGCGTTTTTAATTCTTTTAGACGTAACAGTGGCGTTTGACACAGTGGATCACACTATCCTTCTGTCACGCCTGGAGCACTGTGTTGGCATTGAAGGCACTGCTTTGGACTGGTTTAAATCTTACTATACAGATAGATCCTTTTGTGTGCAGCTGGGGCAGTTTTTCTCCTCAGTGGCCCCTCTGACCTGCGGGGTCCCCCAGGGGTCAGTTCTAGGCCCTCTACTGTTCTCCCTTTATATGCTACCCCTGGGGTCGATATTTAGGAAGGATGATATTCCTTTTCACTGCTTTGCTGACGATGTGCAGGTGTACTTGCCATTAAAGGTCCCTTCTAAGGAATCTCTCCATGCTGTTTTTAATTGCACGAGGGATATTAAAACATGGATGGACTTAAATTTCTTAAGAGTAAATGAAAATAAAACTGAGATTGTCCTGTTTGGTCACCCCGACCTGGTCCAGGTCCTTGCCAGCTGCCTTGGTCCACTAGCACCTTATATAGGATCCCAGGCTAGGAATCTAGGTGTCATTATTGATGGGGAGTTTAAATTGCACAAGCAGGTCACCTCAGTGGTCAAGGCTAGCTTCTTTCAGCTTCGGCTTCTAGTCAAAGTCAAGCCCTATCTAAGGTGGGCCAATCTTGAAAAAGTTATCCATGCTTTTATTACCTCACGTTTAGATTATTGTAACTCCCTGTACATCGGCATTGGTCAGTCAGAACTTAACCGTCTGCAGCTTGTTCAAAATCAATCAATTTATCAATCAATTTTTATTTATAAAGCCCAATATCACAAATCACAATTTGCCTCAGAGGGCTTTACAGCATACAACATCCCTCTGTCCTTTGGACCCTCACAGCGGATAAGGAAAAACTCCCCCAAAAAAACCCCTTTATGCATGCATAAAGGGGTTAGGAGATGAGCAGCAGCTCATCTCCTAACCGGGACAAAGAAACGCGAGCACATAACACCGGTGCTTTCCTTGCTTCACTGGCTTCCGGTTAGGTACAGGATTGCTTTTAAGATTCTTTTATTTGTTTTTAAGTCTCTGAATGGACTGGCCCCAGAGTATTTATCTGACCTTGTTAAGGTGCATCAACCCTCCAGAGCCCTTAGGTCAGCTGACCAGATGGTCCTGGACGTTCCTCGGTCCCTCCGGAAAACCAGAGGAGATCGAGCCTTTGCAGTTGCGGCTTCCACGCTGTGGAACGCTTTGCCCCTTTCTGTGTGGTCTGCGAATAGCCTCCCCACTTTTGAAACTCGGCTCAAGACCCACTTGTTCACCCTGGCCTTTGGCTGAGCAGAATCACCTCTATTGGATCTTTTATCTGTTTTATTCACTGTGTTATTGCTTTGCTTTTATTGTCTCTTATTGTTGATGATTATTTTACTGTAAAGCACTTTGGTTGGCCACAGGCTTTTTAAATGTGCTATATAAATAAAGTTGACATTGACATTGACATTGAAGCGTTATAAGTTGGGTCTTACAAGTGAAGGCAAGCTTCAGGCTGAGCCAAAGATTGAAGAGTCAATTTCACGGGTTCCTCCCACTCCATCATTTGATGTTGCTGTCAATTTATGGTTAGTTCCAAAGTTTAATGAATGGGACCCTGATATTTTCTTCTTGTTGTTTTAGCATTTAGCCGAAGCACATAATTGGTCTGATGCTGAGCGTACTCTTCTACTTCAATGTGTGGCCACTGGCAAGGCCAGGCTCGCTATTTAGCCACTCATGTCAACCGCTGGTGTGTTGCCTCTGTAGGAGGAACAGCATTGTGAACTTTCACACTTCAAAACAGGAACTGCAAATGTATGGACAAGAGGTGAGAGGGGTCCTCTGAGAGCCAAATGTTTATGGCTCTGACCCAGCCTAACCTCAAAGTTGATTGACTTTCCAGGTCTGGGTGTCAGTTCCAAAACCTTCCAGACTCCAGGTTGCTGATCTGCATCCTGGAAAACCCAGCAGGTATGACACCTCAGCCAGACCAGGACCATCAATTAAGCTTTTTAAGCCCACTGACCTGCTGAGATCAAAAGCAGCAGGAACATCAATTTGCACAGACTGTTTGTCTCAAGAACTAAATACCACCCCCGTCCTCTCTCCTCTCTTCTGAGTTCTTTTCCCTTATCTGTTACGTCACACCCTTATGGGAGCCAAATGGTCCAGACACATTCCCAAGTAAAGAATAAGCTTCTCTGGTTAACCAAAAGTAATATGTCTCCTGAATGTGAAGTATACATGTTACTCATGTTACAACATTGTATTTCTTCAGAATTCTTATTCCTTAACTGAGTAGGGCAAATCTCATGCTCGTAAGTCATAAAATGAGCCAGTTATAATTTCATGCATTTAATCCCTCATTTAAAAGTAGCGTCATACTGCCATCCTATGACGATAGTTAAGTAAGGTTCCTGTAGGAATCACGTATCATGGTTGAGTTTGAGAATAGTAGCTTGATTAATCAACCAGTGTTATTAGTATATGCTATACCATTTAGTATGTTGATGCACTTGCAAACTAATTGGTAATGTTTGTGCACAACCGTTTTTGTTTTCTTCTTCTTGTTTGTACTTTTCTTGTTGATTCAAGGATATATATGTATGTCGTAGAATGAATATATGACGTCTAATGTGATGGTAAATTAAAGTCATCAAGTAGATCCGCCAAAATAAAGTTCTGCTTAGACTGAAAGACCCGCCTTGCATCAAACACGCCCACTGAACTTGGTTAGATAAAACTCAAGAGCCGGCGCAGACACGGCTCTTCTTTTTTTCCCTCTCTAGTTCCTGTTTCTTGCTTTGTTGTTTTGTCTCCGTGTTTTTTGTGCATTCCTTTTTTGTTAGACTCTTTTGCTTTCCACGCATAATTTTCCCCTCCAGGTGATTGAAAATATTAAGCCAGCGTGCTAGGAGGGCTCGCCGGTCCTGAGTTTTTCTTCTGTTTTTTTCTTCTTTCCTTTGGGCCTCCAGTAATATTACACCTGAGGTGATGAAGTCAACCAATCGCATTATTTTTTTTAAGCATTACTGATAACTTTTGTAATAATCTCGAACAGACAACGAGATTGTTTCAACTTTATCATAAGCGGGTAGCTACGGCCTCATAAAGGAGCCTCTATTCAACCTGCAACTCCATCCAAGATCCATCGGGTCCAGTGGCCAGCCACCTGCCAGAATCATTCTCAAGGCAGTGACTCTTTTGCCAAACCAAGACTCTCAGCAGCTTAAGACAACGTACATTGGAGGACTACCTGAAGAACTTCGCCAGCAGGCCGTCGCCCTCCATCACTGGGTCCCGTTGGCATTGTCCCATGGGGAGACAGTGAAGTAAAGCCAAACAGCAACCGGCAGCTGGGATCCGCTGAGACATGTCCGATTGGGTCAACACTGCAAAGAAAGTAGGCAAACCTTCCCTCACCTGATGCAGCCACTGTGCTGTGATAAGAGTTGATGTCGAATAGGAGGCTTAGTGATTCAAATCTTAATGTAGGTTTCATTAGATAAATAGTTTTGCGTCTGCAATTTATCCTAAATTACTTACTCTTCTCACTATCGCCAAACTCAATAAGTGTTATCCATTATTTACACCCATTTACAATATCGGCGATTTCGCCTCATTTCATCTCAGCTCCATTTCAGATTGATTTCCTCAAGTGTATAACATTTCATCAAATAAATTTCCATTTATTGCCAAGTCGTTGTCCATGTATGTCCTTTAAACTGAAACTACAATCACTGCAACGAGAGCTCATAACTTAGATATCGAGATTGATTTGTAATTGATGAGTGTACTGACAAATTAATGATTGACTTACAGAGTTATTAATTTGATTACGGTCACTTTCCGTTGAGAGGGTGGTGCCCAAACGAGTGCAAAATTACCCTACAGGTAATTTTCCTACACTTCTGAGGTAGAAACCTTGGAGGATTTGCAGGAACTGATTTTGCTTGAGCAGTTAAAAATACTCTGTCAGATCATGTTGTTACTTACTTAAATGAACAGAAGGTAAGCAAGGTTTCAGATGCTGCTAAACTGGCCGATGAGTTTGTCTTGACCCATATAAGTTTTTTTGGTGAGAGCCTTGGTTTCCTGTGCCTGCTTTCCCCTTGCCTGTATCCTGCAGTGACCTTGTGAAAGAGCAAAAAGATTATCCCTCGCAACAACACTATCCAACTTTACACAGTATGTGAGCTGTCCTACTAGAGGAGGGAGAACCCTGGACTTGCTGTATGCAAACACCAAGGACGCATACAGCTGCTCCCAACTCCCCACTCTGGGTAGATCAGACCACAACCTGGTGCATCTTAACCCATGCTATGTGTCTCTAGTAAGGAGCCAGCCTGCGACCATGAGGACAGTGAGGAGATGGTCAGAGGAGGCTTATGAGACACTGCAGGGCTGTTTTGAGGTGACAGACTGGCAGGCACTCTGTGAGCCACATGGGGAGGACATTGACGGGCTCACAGAGTGCATCACAGACTACATCACCTTCTGTGTTGACACCACTGTCCCAGCCAGGACCGTCCATTGTTACCCAAATAACAAACCATGGGTAACAAAGGACATCAAAGCCATCCTCAACGCCAAGAAGAGGGCCTTCAGAGCTGGTGACAGGGAGGAGGTGAGAACAATACAGGGGGAACTGAAGGTGAAGATCAGAGAGGCTAAGGAGAGGTACAGGAGAACGCTGGAGTGGAAACTCCAGCAGAACAATATGAGGGAGGTCTGGAGTGGAATGAGGACCAACACTGGCTTCAGGACAAACAACAATAGAGGAGTTGAAGGCAGCGTGGACAAGGCTAATGAACTGAATCTGTTTTTTAACAGATTTGACACTGCTGGTGCCGCCAACCCCCCCCACCCCCCCAACTCTTCTGCTGTCTGTCTTGTGCAACCAACAGCCACTCCACCTTCCCCCACCCCTCCTGCTTACACCCCCCTACCCTCTAGTGTGAGCCCCCCTCACACCTCCTCCCCCAGTAGCCAAACTGACCACACTCTTCATCGTGAGGACTACACCCCTCCTCCACCTGACACCTCCACAATTTGCTTCACCACAGATCATGTGAGGAGACAGCTGATGCGACTCTACTCAAGCAAGGCTGCAGGCCCTGATGGTGTCAGCCCCAGGGTGCTCAAAGCCTGTGCCCCCCAGCTATGTGGAGTACTTCAGCATGTCTTCAACATGAGCCTGAGTCTCCAGAGGGTCCCCATGCTGTGGAAGACATCCTGCCTCGTTCCTGTGCCAAAGATGCCGCATACCAGTGGCTCCAAGGACTACAGACCCGTGGCATTGACCTCCCACATCATGAAGACCCTGGAGAGACTTGTCCTGGAGCAGCTCCAGCCCATGGTCCAGCCACTCTTGGACCCCCTCCAGTTTGTCTACCAGCCCCGACTTGGAGTGGAGAACGCCATCATCTACCTGCTCAACCCCATCTATGCCCAACTGGACAAGCCGGCGAGCACTGTGAGAGTCATGTTTTTTGACTTCTCCAGTGTGTTCAACACCATCCGTCCAGGTTTACTGGGTGACAAGCTGACAGCTATGCAGGTGGATGCCCCTCTGGTGTCCTGGATTGTGGACTACTTGACTGGTAGACCACAGTACATGCGCTTGCAACACTGTGTGTCAGACAGAGTGGTCAGCAATACCGGGGCCCTGCAGGGGACTGTCCTCTCTCCCTTCCTCTTCACCCTCTACACCATGGACTTAAGCTATTGCACTGAGACCTGCCATCTTCAGAAGTTTTCTGATGACTCTGCCATAGTTGGATGTATCAGCAAGGGTGATGAGGATGAGTACATGGCTGCTATGGATAACTTTGTCACATGGTGTGAGCAGAACCATCTGCAGCTCAACGTGGCAAAGACAAAGAAACTGGTGGTGGATTTGAAGAGAACCAAGACACCGGTGACCCTGATTTCCATCCATGGGGTCAGTGTGGACATCGTGGAGGACTATAAGTACCTGGGGGTCCACATTGACAATAAACTGGACTGGTCTAAGAACACTGACGCTCTCTACAGGAAGGGCCAGCGCCGTCTCTATTTTCTGAGGTCCTTCAACATCTGCCGGACTATGCTCAAGATTTTTTATGAATCTGTGGTGGCGAGTGCTATCCTTTATGCTGTTGTGTGCTGGGGCAGCAGGCTGAGGGTGGTGGACACCAACAGACTTAACAAACTGATCCCAAGGCCAGTGACATTGTGGGAATGGCGTGTGAATCTTTGGTGGTGGTGTCAGATAGGAGGATGCTGTCTAAACTGCAAACTATCTTGGACAATGTCTCACACCCACTCCACCATGTGCTGGTTGGGCACAAGAGTACTTTCAGTGGGAGACTCATACCACCAAAATGCACCACTGAGCGCCACAGGAAATCATTCCTGCCTGTGGCCATCAAACTATACAACTCCTCCCTCTTAGTTGCCCTTGGACTGTTTCACCACTGTCACCAACTTATAATAAATTATTACATATTTATTCCTAAATAATCTGTGCAATAACTGACTGTATTGTTCAGTCTGTATATAAGGTTCCTGTATATATTGTAAATTATGTTGTGTGGTCTCTACACACATATATATATATATATATATATATATATATATATATATATTTTTTAGTGAATTTATTTCAAACCAGACCATACATTACACATGTAGACACAACATGCAACATGACACAATAAGAATTCAATAAAAATCCACAAGACAACAATTGACATAACAATACACTGGTTTGAAAAGGGGATGGAAGAAGCAGAGCTTATTAGTTCCAACCCCAGTTTACACAACACACAAGTACAAACTAACACAATACAATCAACGCACTTAACGCTCTCAGTGCCCCCTTTCCATTTCCCCTCACTACTCTAGAAATTCCTCCTTGCTATACAATTCCAATATTTCCTTTTTGAACCTTCTTTTAAATTGTTTTAGGTTTTTGCTTGTTTTGACCTTTTCAGACAGGCCATTCCACAGAGATGTTCCCTTAATTGTGGTACACATACTTTTGAGCGTTGTTCTTGCTCCTTTTTGTTGTAATTTGTTTGTTCCCCTCAGATCATATCTCTTGCACCCTTCCCTTTCACTAAAAAAGGTTTGTAAATTATGTGGAAGGGAGTGGTTCTTTGCCCTGTAGATTATTTGTGCAGTTGAGAGATTGACCAGATCTGGAAATTTGAGAGAAGCAGCCCTCAAAAACAGATGGTTTGTGTGCTCATTATATTTTTTGTCGTATACTGACCTGATGGCTCTTTTCTGCAAAATAACTAAAGGTGACAAATTTGTTTTGTATGTATTACCCCAGACCTCGACGCAGTAGGAAAAAATATGGAAGAACAAAGGCATAATACAGCAAAAGTAAAGAGTGGTTATTAAGGATCTGTCCATCCCTTCTCATGACACCAACACTCTTTGCCACCTTTGAACAGACGTGCTTAATATGGGGTTTCCAGCAGATTTTTTCGTCGATTATCACACCCAAAAATGTGTTTTGTTCTACTTTTTCAATAGCAACATCATCAATTATAATTTGCACTGGAATCACAGTATTACGTTTACCAAATAACATAAGTTTTGTTTTGTTCAAGTTTAGAGATAATTTGTTTGTGGTAAACCAAGATTTCAATTTATTCATTTCATGTGTGATATCCTTCAAAAGCTGCTGTAAATTTTCCCCAGAACATAAAATATTGGTATCATCAGCAAAAAGCACAAATTTCATGAAATTACAGATGTCATTTATGTACAAATTAAATAAGATGGGTCCTAACACTGATCCTTGGGGCACCCCACATAATATTTCCCTAAGAGGTGAAACATAATTGTCTATCTGGACAAATTGATGTCTCTCTCCCAAGTAACTTTTCAGCCATACTAGTGGAATGCCCCTTATTCCATAATTCTCTAGCTTTCTTATGAGTATTTCGTGGTCTATGGTGTCAAACGCTTTTTGCAAATCAATAAAAATACCTATTACAAATTTTCTTTTGTCAATACAATTTGTTATTTCCTCTATGAGCTCCATTAATGCGAGTGAAGTTAATCTATTTTTCCTGAATCCAAATTGACAGTCGGAGAGGAGATTATGTTTCTCATTAAATCTATTTAGTCTGGCAGCAAAAAGCTTCTCTAAAATCTTTGAAAATTGTGAGAGGAGAGAAATAGGCCTATAATTTGTAAAGAAATGTTTATCTCCTGTTTTGAATATTGGAATTACTTTTGCTGTTTTCATACTGCTTGGAAATTTTCCTGTTTGAAAAGGCAGATTGCAAATATGTGTAAATGGTTTTACAATGCCTTCTATTACCTTTTTGACTATTGTCATATCGATTTCATTGGAGTCTGTGGAAGTTTTATTGTTGCAATTACCTACAATATCTATGAGTTCAGTCTCATCAGTTGGGCTGAGAAACATTGAATTAAGGTTTCTGTCCATCAATGGTGAGCAACTGCCTTCAGCGTCCCTTTCGACAATCTTGTTGGCCAGTTGTGGTCCAACACCGACAAAAAATTTATTGAAGCTATCCACCACATCCTCCTTCCTCTTAATTGGAGTATTATTTTCAATGAAGTAGTCTGGATAGCTCTCCCCATTTGTCCTACTGATTATGTTATTAATTACCTTCCATATACCTTTAGTACTGTTTTTCTTGCTTTCTATTAATTTTGTGTAGTAGTCCTTTTTACATGTCCTCATTATCGTTGTTAATTTGTTTTTGTATTTCTTGTATTTTAGTTCTGCGTCATTGGTTCTGTATTTAATAAATTGTCTATATAAGAAGTTTTTCTTTTTACAAGCGTTTATCAATCCTTTTGTTAGCCAAGGACTGTTTGTGTAGTTATGCCTCTTTATTTGCTTTTAAAGATTTCAAGAAATGTATCATAGGCTGTATCGATATTGTTTTCATTCGAGATTGAATCCCAGTTTTGAGCTAATAGGTCAGTTTTAAATGCATTAATAGACTCCTCTGTTCTTATTCGCGTATATTTGACATTACTTGTATCTTTAGTCTTTCTACAATTAAAGTCATATACAGCAAAAACAGGTAGATGGTCGCTGGAGTCATTAAACAAAAGCCCACTGATAGTATTATTATGCACAATACTGGTAAATATATTATCAATTAATGTAGCGCTTTGGGATGTTATCCTGCTGGGTCTTGTGATTAGTGGAAACAGACTCATACTGAACATTGTATCTAAGAACTCTTCTGTTGGTTTGTGTTTTTTGGCATTCAAAAGATCTATGTTGTAATCCCCACATATTAAAAGATCTTTTGGTGTGTTTAAGGAAAACAACTTTTCCATCCATTCCTTGAATGCCTCAATATTTGATCCTGGTGCCCTATAAATACAACTCACAATTATGTTTTTTCTTTTTTCCAAACATATTTCCACTGTTATGGATTCAAATATTTCTTCCACTGCCAGTGACATATTCTCTACCACTTTACAGTCGAGGTTTTTATCAATGTAAATTGCAACACCACCACCTTTTTTATTTTGTCTGTTTGTATTAAACATTTCATACCCATTCATTTTGAAGTCAGTACCTTTACTTGATTTTAACCAGGTCTCAGACAAAGCTATTATGTTAAATGGTGAGTTAAATTGGTCCAGGCAATATTTAATTGAGTCATAATTAGCGTAAAGACTTCTGCAATTAAAGTGTATAAGTGACATTTTGTTTTCCAGCTTAATACAACTATTGAAATTCATTTCTGTATAATATCTACAATTATTACTTAAATTTGCAAAGAAATTATTATCTGGATCAATTTCCTCCACCATATTATGAGTTTTGTAGTCTGTATACAAAAAGGTTTCAAGTTCAGTATCGTTACAATTGTTCTGCCAAGTTGTTTCATTTATGTTATCGTTCCCATCTATAGAAGTGAGGCTACCATCGGCAGTAGACATGCAACAAACATTTATAAGGCAGTTGACACAGGGAAGAGAGATCAAAGGGTACCTTGGACCGGGAACGAGAGCAACACATAAAACAAACAGAAAAACAGATGGACATACAAAACACACTCACACCCACATACACACACCCTACCCACACACACACACACAACCAGCACCACATGAATTTGCAATGCTGGGAGAGTGAGCTGACCATAAGTGCTGCATGATCTAAAGGAAAAGTGAAAACTACACCAGTGCTTTTTTTTTTCTTTTTTTTTTTTTCTTTTTTATTATTATTTTTAATGAGTGTTTATCGACAAAATAATAATAATAATAATAATAATAGATTTTATTTATAACGCACTTTACATTTGAATACAAATCTCAAAGTGCACAGTACAGGCAAACAATAGCAATAAAGCAACAATAGCAATAAAATCAAACAAGGAACAAAACAATATAGAAAGAACAAAACAATATAGAGCAGATGAAATCAGATAAAAATCAGATAAAAATCAGCCAGGAAAAGCTTTCTGAAAGAGGAAGGTCTTGAGTCCTTTTTTAAAAGCATCCACCGTCTGTGGAGCCCTGAGGTGGTCGGGGAAGGCGTTCCACAGACGGGGAGCAGCAGCCTCGAAGGCCCTGTCGCCCATGGTCTTGAGCCGAGTCCTGGGCGGGTGCAGACGGTGCAGTTGGCCTGACCGGGTTCTGGCTGAGGTATGTGGGTTGAGGAGTTCGGTGAGGTAGGTGGGGGCTGCACCGTGCAGACAGTGATGGGTGTGAAGGAGGATTTTGAATTCGATGCGGAGGTGAACGGGGAGCCAGTGCAGAGTGCGAAGGATGGGGGTGATGTGCTCATGTTTACGCACTCTCATCAGGACCCGGGCAGCGCTGTTTTGGACGTATTGAAGCCTTTGTAGGCTCTTGCCCGGGATCCCGATGAGAAGTGCGTTGCAGTAGTCCAGCCTGGAGGAGACAAAGGCATGGATGAGCCTCTCTGCAGCAGGACGAGAGAGAGAT
Organism: Cephalopholis sonnerati; assembly: GCA_019142605.1. NCBI lineage: Eukaryota > Metazoa > Chordata > Actinopteri > Perciformes > Serranidae > Cephalopholis > Cephalopholis sonnerati. The sequence goes on from JAGQAX010000008.1 coordinate 1,023,242, forward strand.
GGCCGGAGTTTGGCGATATTACGGAGGTGAAAGAAGGAAGTTTTGCAGATATGGTTGATATGATATATGACAAAATAGGAGCACACTATAGGGAGAGAGGAAGTAAGGAAAAAAAATAGAGACAAATAAATAAAAAAAATTATTTTACTTTACCTGGTTTTCAGTCATAAGGTTTTAGGCCCTTTAGCATCCCTTCACAGTGACTAGCAAGCGAAAGAGGCCCCACAAAACTTAATAGACTATGTAACGGTGATCAAGTTCTGGCCCTTTTGCCTTCGGCTGGTTCCCCTTTACAGGCCAAGTTCTCTGGTCCCTATACTGTGGCCCAAAAAGTGTCTGAATTATTTAAATTAAACCCCTGACCAGAAGAAGTCAGTGCAGTTGTATTATATTAACTTGTTGAAACCCTATTTTGCTCGCTCTGCTGTACCAGCTCCTGGGTCATTGAATTCCTCTGTTGCTGCAGGGGCATCAGTTGTTCATTCACCCCCACCTTTTGATCGGGCAGCAGAAGTTGAGGGAGAATTGTGTATGCCAGATGATGGGATTTCGAGAGGATGTCTGAAAAACTCAGAATCTCTTGCCAACCTTGAGGTAATGCTGAAGCATTTACCTGAACCGAAGCAATCAGAATTGGTGAATCTGATTAAAGGTTATCCCTGCCTGTTCAGCGAAACTCCATCTCATACTCATCTTATTGGGCACAACATTGATGTGGGAGAGGACCTGCTAGTCAGACAGCGTTTTTACCGTATGTCTCCAGGTCAGCTACGTGTTAGAAAACAACATTGCTGAGCCTTGTGTATCCAGTTGGTCTTCCCCATGTTTACTAGTTTAAAAGTCAGATGGTACATTTAGACCTTGTACTGATCTGAGGAAAGTGAACAAAGTAACCAAGCCTGACTCTTTCCCACTTCCACGCATGGAGGATTGTGTGGATCAGGTCAGTTCTGCAAAGTTTATTAGTAAGTTCGAATTATTTAAAGGTTACTGGCAGGTGCCTTTGACTCCCCGAGCTAGAGAGATTGTGGCATTTATCACACCCAGCAGTTTGTATTCTTACACCATGATGCCATTCGGCTTGCATAAAACTCCTGCCACCTTCTAGCACCTCATGAACAAGGTTGTGTCTGGTCTGGTTGGATGATGTTGTGATTTACAGTGATTCTTGGGGAGATCATCTCTGGCACATCAGGGCCCTGTTTGACTGTCTGGCCTGGGCATGTCTCACCATCAACCTGGTAAAATGTGAGTTTGTCAAGGTGACAGTCACCTACCTGGGTAAGGTAGTTGGCCAAGGGCAGGTGCAGCCTGTAAGGGCCAAGGTGTTAGCTGTTGACCAGTTTCCTGTGGCGACAACTAAGAAAGAATTGTCTCATTTCTTGGGTATGGTGGGCTACTACCGTGGGTTTTGCAAAAATTTCTCCACGTTGGTTGCTCCACTCATGTCTCTTCTTAGCCCAAAGAGTAAGTTTGAGTGATCTCTTCACTGTCAAAAAGCTTTTGAGTCTGTGAAGTCTTTGCTGTGTCCTGCCCCTGTCTTAGCAGCTCCCCAAATGGACCAGGCATTTTCCCTCTATGTGGATGCTAGTAAGGTGGGAGCTGGGGCTGTACTCATGCAGATGAATGAAAATGGTGTTGACTGTTGGTGAGTTTCTTTTCTAAAAAGTTCAACTCACATCAGTTAAATTATTCCATCACTGACAAGGAAGCACTGGCACTCATCTGGGCATTGAGACATTGTGAGGATTATGTGGGAGGTGGAGTAAGTCCCTTAGTGGTATACACAGACCATAACACAATGGCTGATGCCATGTCTTGAGCTATGCCTGTTTGAGTTCCCTTGTGTGCTTCCTCCCTGTGAGGGAAAAATTCCCCTCTTTCTTTTAACCTCCTCTCGCCCTAACATGGCCTTCTGATGCTGCTGGTGCTACTGTAGTGGGAGACAGATATGGTGGAACTCTCTGTTCTAGCCAAGGTTAGATATCTATCCTGACCTGACCGTGTAGACAGTTGTCTCCATACTGGTCCATTATCGAAATCTGGCTCCTCACCCAAAGACAATATATGCCCAATGTTAGGAGAGAATCCTGAGAATTGGTGTTGGCTCTGCGTGGCACTTGCTGCTCGCTGTATGCTGACATCACTTCTCCTGAATTCAGTAAACTCTGTTACAACATAAGCCATCTGAGTCTCCAGTGTCATTCTGTACTGCTCACACCTCTTCCAATGGTGCGCCGTTAATTCCTTAACAAATTGGCATCACAAACAGGATCTAAGATTGGACAGAACAAACATTTCTAACAGAACAAAGATTGGTAAGTGCAACTTTAATTCCTGCTACTACCATGTCTGAGTTTGACGAGATGAAAGAATGACTATAGGAGTTACTGCTTACTGTAATGTTCAAGAGTGAGTTACAGTGAGAGGCTGAGAGTGGGTGTAGATCCTGGGCTGGAGCTCTTAGAGAGTGTCTGGACCCGACCTTGAGTGAGCAGTCTGTGAGATTTCCACCTTGGGAAGACGTTCTAGGCAAATTTAAAAGTGTTTGTCTGTGATTAGCAAGAGTCAGCTGCTTGACACTAGGTCCAGCGGGGAATAAGACTCTGTCTGAAGGGACTTGAGCAATGGTAGCACGCTAAAGCAATTTATCATTTTAATGGTAATTTGTGAAAAGACATCCAGGTCTCGGGTCAAAATGAGAACACACTAAAAACTTTAAGATTGATTTTGACCATCAATTGTGATTTGGAAGTGATTGACACATTTCCTAAGACACTTTAAGACTCATGATGCAGTTAAAGCAGTGGTAAGATGTGCACTCTGTTGGAATACACTGTATTTGTTTTATGCTGTTGCTTTTGTTGTTTTTGCCTTGATGCTTGAGCAGCAAAATTTTTGCTGCTATTAAAGTGTTGAAATAATGGGTAATCATCAGTCCAATCAGGTGGAAGGAAATTTGGCAAAAAAACCAACTCCCGAATCTGACGACAAAGTTTCACTGATAAATCCAAAACCAGATAAATCAGCTAACAAAACACCAGTCGCCACCCCAGACAATGGTCACTTTAATCATTTTTTTCCAGCAAATACACCTGCTACAGAACTGCTACAGGAATGGCCTTATGTTGGTTCGTTTGAGGATGTTAAGCTGGATCAGATGAGATCGATCCCCGCAAGGGTGATCCTGCATGGGATTTTAGTTATATGGCCGACTGTGTGCATGTTTGGACAGAATTTGCAAAAAATAGGAAAGTCTCAAATGCTAAAGGCAAGAGGAGTGATTGGATGACTGATGAGCTGTGAGAAGTTATTCGACCGTGTGCAACTTCTGTATGGAGGTTGAATTTGCCTCTCCTTGCAAATGTTTTGGAAGTATCTCCTGATGATGTGGTGAAAACTGAAAAAACTTTATCCTGATAATGTGAAGACTTGTGCTAAAGTGTTGATGCATGATTGGGCCAAGAGACAAGAGAAAATAGGAGCGAGCCCCCGAGCTCTTTGTCAATTGGTTGCAAGAGCCGGAGTAATTCTTCCTGATGGACATGTATAATGATGCAATCTTTAACGCTGCTAAAACTGCCACAACTAAACAAATGGCACAGATTCCTCATGATAACACAGAGTAAACAAAGAGGCGAAAAAAGGGGAAGTGTCACAATTGTGGTAAATTTGGTCACTGGGCTTGTGAGTGCAGAGCACCTAAACGTCAACAGACACACACACAGGGGCAATTTGCACCACCTCCCCCTCCTAATCAACCTGCACTGCCTCCCCCTCCTCCTCTACCAGCACTACCTCCTCCCCCTCCTCCTCCCCTCTCTGCAAATGCAACTGCATTCTACCCACAGAGAGCATAGGGAGGCCATGGAGAAAAAGAATCAGAACCAGAACCAATTTTGCAGGCAACAATAATTCAGCTTTCTAATATCCCCCCTAGAAAATCCAACAATACCAGTTGAAGTTGATGGTACAAAAGTTGAAATTTTGGTTGATAGTGGAGCTACTTTGTCATCTGTACGCTCTGACACTAATGTATGCACCCCAATGTCTACAGTTTTCACCATGGTGGGAACTTCAGGCACCCCTATACCAGAGCCACTCTCTACAGAAACTAATGTTTCAGTGGCAGGATCTGATGTCACTCACTCTTTCCTGATTTTTGAAGGCACTCCTTTAAGTTTGATGGAAAGAGATTTGTTGTGTAAATTGCATGCTACCATTCACTGTACTCCATATGGTTTGTTTCTCATGATTCCAGATGACAGAGCATTACATGCTGTCCAGTGTTTGCAAACAGTTAATGATTCTCATTATTGCTGGGCAGTCTCAGTTTTTGACATGGCAGACATTTTTGGCATGTTAAATGTGCAGAAAATGGCAAAAATATCTGGTGAGCTTATCAAGCTGGTGAGCTTGTGCATCTTTAATGTCCTTCATGAGGCCCATGCTGCGGTGTTGCTGCTGTAGAACCGTCAGTAGATTATGTGAATTATGCTGGTAACTTTTTACAACAACAGGCTCAACTGTGGAGTGAAAATTACATGACTGTTGGTCCTGAAGGGTGTGCATTACCAATCAAACTATCACATGAACAGCAAACTTTGTTCAATCTCTGTGACTCTGTTCCGCACATTGTTGTGGCAGTGACAGTAAGATTTGAAGAAAAGCATGTGAGTGAAATGATAAACAGGAGCCAGAGTATGAGACGGGCTGATACAGGCCCTCTCACTAATGTTATCACAGCCTTGGGGAATGATTTGTTTTTGGTACAGCTTCCTCAGGGAGTTACTCTGACACAGAGCTCTTTTATCTTGCAGAAAGCACCCTTCTCCCTTGTGTATGGGCCCCCCTCAGGTTTGTCTGAGGTACCAGTTGAATTATGGGCTAAGCATAAGAATCATGTTGGATTTGTGACATCTTAGTTTAGTTTAGTTTAGTTTATTTGTTTAGGGACAGTGTACATTGATGAACATTGCTGTAAATGTACTAGTTTATAGCTGATTAGCTAATTTTCAACTGTAGTCTATAGGCAGAATGTTAATTGCCTAATATATAAAAACATGGAAATACACATTACATAAAAATTACAAATTACAAAATACACATTACATTACCAAATAAGCATTACAAAACAGTCCAACGTAAGAGGATCTAGTGATCTCAGTCTAGTTAATTAATTAATGGACACACCTCTGGTCATCCTTTAGCCAGTCTTTAAGCTTTCCTTTAAAAGAGTAGTTGAGTAAGTTGGACATTCCCTTATGGTGGAGGGAAGAGTGTTCCAAATGCCCCCCCCCCAGGACAGACAACACACTTCTACCACATGTGGTGCGTCTGGGAGGGATCTCGACGTCTCCTCTGTCGCAGGCCCTGGTGTTCATGCCACTGACAGTCCTTTTTTTAATAAATTCTTTCAGGGGTGGAGGAGCAAGACCGTGAAGACTTTTGTAAGTAGCGCAGGCAAATTTAAAAGTCTTGAAACTATGAAAACTGAAAAAATTGTACTTTTTGAGGATAGTACAGATGTGATGCGAGTAGGGTTTTTTATCCAGTGTCTTTAAGGCTTTTTTATAAAGGGATTCTATTGGTTTGAGTGCTGTCGAACATGCCAGTGCCCAGCTAGTGAAACAGTAATCGATGTGTGAGAGGATCATGCAGTGTAAAAACATCAGAGCTGCAGTATTAGTTAATGAGTTCCTTATTTGTCTGAAGTTTGCCAGATTGTATTTAACAGAATTAGACACCTTTTTGATGTGTTTCCTGAATGAGAGTGTCGAGTCCAGGATGACTCCAAGATATCTGAATTCATTCACCAACGCGAGCTCCTCTCCTCTCAGAAACACACCAGATTGAACAATTTTTGGTGGCTGTTTTGCAAAAAACATACAGACACTTTTTTTGACATTCAGGGAAAGACAAGATTTAGTAAGCCAGTCCTGAACATTACTCATTGATAAGGTGAGAGTTTGAGCGTGTTTTTAGCAGCAGTGAAAATAACCGCGTCATCCGCGTAAAGCTGGGCATGGACACCCTCACAGACATCAAAGATTAATGTACAAGGAAAACAGAAGAGGACCAAGTACCGATCCTTGAGGGACCCCCACTGGACAATCCAGGCAGGGGGACCTGACACCATCGACCACCACACACTGCTTTCTATCTGCAAGATAGGATCCGAACCAATCAAGGGCCTGTGCAGAGAAATTCAATTTAGATAACTTAGTAAGCAGTATCTGGTGGTCAACAGTGTCAAAGGCCCTTTTAAGATCCAGAAAAACGGCCCCCACACAGCTGTTCTTATCTAGTAGGCACTTAGTTCTTTCCACAAACATAGTTATAGCTGATTCTGTGGAATGATGTGCCCGGAATCCAAACTGCATCGGGTGTAGTGTTGTAGAACCCTTATTGAGATGTTCTATTAACTGTGTAGCTACCCATTTTTCTATTATTTTAGAGATGACCGGAAGAATACTGATTGGTCTGTAGTTGTTTAATTCATATTTACTCCCTGATTTAAAGATTGGAGTCACCACGCTCACCTTCCAGTTGGTCGGGACAACGGAGTGCTTAATAGACATATTGATCAGCTGTGTGATGGGACAAACCAGTGACTCTTTGTGATGTATTACAAAATTTATGTCAAGTCCATGAACATCCTTGGCATTGGATTTGTTAAGAGTGCAAATGATTTTCAATACCTCTTTTTCAGAGATTTCGCTTATATTAAAGACGTGCTGTTTGTGATTGACAGGATGGAAAGCACAATCAGGAGTAGTGAACAGACTCGATATTTCTTGAATAGAGTTTATAAAAAAACAATTAAATTCTGTAGCCAAAACGACAGGATCGTTCACTAATTGGTTTTTTATATTTATCTCCATTCCTTTACTGTTCAGTTTGGTCTGTCGACCAGATAGTTTATTGATCTCCTTCCATACATTTTTTTAATTTCCTTTAGCAGACTCGATTGTGTTTAGAAAAAAGTTTGCTTTTGCTTTTCGTAAGGCTGATGTTACTTTATTTTGTGCTGAAGTGAAATTTTGACGGTCAATAGTCAGACCAGTTTTCAATGATTTTTTAAGCATCTGATCTCTAACTTTTAACAGTGTACAACATTCTTTGGTGAACCAGGGGAGGGAGATGGATTTTCTGGTCCTAGCGCTCCCTTTCCTAGAGAAGGACAACATAATCTCCTTGATTTTATTGGAGACAGAGTCAGCACTTTGGTTTATGTCATAACAAGAAATTAAATTATCCCATTCTAGCTCCTCAAGGGCTTTGTCAATATTTTGTTGTTGGTTCTTCGGAATGAAGTTATAGTTTGGGGATTTCTTAGACAGAAATGTATGGGAATTTAGGAGACGATTTTTATTTAATTTACGGGAAAAGAATATGACATTGTGGTCTGAGAGTCCTGTGATAAGGTTGTAAGTCTTAATGATTCTTTTCGGCTTGTTTGTAAACAGCAGGTCAATTTTAGTTTTAGAGCGGTTTGTTACTCTGGTTGGTTGATCGATTAATTGTATTAAGTTAAAGGAATCAGTGATTGTCTTAAAGTTTTTCCTGTCTTTCTTGTTGTCCCAGTTTACATTAAAATCTCCAATCAAGATGATCTTCTTTTTGTGATTTAATAATTTAAGCAGGGCCTTGAACTGATCATAAAAATCTGCATTAGCTGTGGGTTTACGATACATGCAGATAACAATAAAAGACATTTTAGCAGAGAGGGTGATATTTACCACAACACACTCTAAATTGATTTCTTCAGGTAGTTCTATCTGACTGCAGTTAATAGCACTCTTGACATACAGTAGAACCCCCCCCCCCCCCCCCTTTCCCGTAGCCTCTGTCCTTTCTAAAAACATGATAATCATTTAATGTGACAGCAGCTTCAGGTGATGAGGCAGATAGCCAGGTTTCAGTGAGACCCAAAAAGTCAATGTTTGAGTTATTCAGCAGATGTTCCAGTTGTTCTCGTTTTGGGACCATACTGCGGACATTTAAGTGACCACCGAGTAAGTCCTTGATTTTATATTTCGGGTCCCATACTGTTCTAGCATGATTTAATGTTTGAAAGAGTTTTGAGGATTGGTACCTTTTCATCACTGGGTTTCTATGTATGGCTTGCCTCGCACTAGTGTTAACCGCGCTGGTGTCCGTAGGCGGCGAGGTTCGGGCGCCCCGACTGGAGCGATGCCAACGATCACCATCTGCTAGGCTGCGAGCCGGGATCAGGTGCCGGGGATGTTGATGAGGTGTTGGCCTCTGGGCTAGCTCCGCTGGTGTTAGCCCCTCAGCTAGCGATGATGGTGGAGCAGGGCGCTCTGCTGCTAGGCTTGTGGCCGTGGGCGCGACCCCGCAGAGGGCCGCTTGCGGTGGCGCTAGCCTCCCGACTGGCGCTGGTGGTGTTATCCCTCCAGCTGTTGCTGGTGGTGGAGTGAGCCGCTCTGCTGCTAGGCCTGTGGCCGTGGGCGCGACCCCGCAGAGGGCCGCTCGCGGTGTCGTTAGCCTCCCATCTAGCGCTGGTGATGTTAACCCTTCGGCTGTCGCTGGTGGTGGAGTGAGCCGCTCCGCTGCTAGGCTTTTGGCCGTGGGCGCGACCCCGCAGAGGGTCGCTTGTGGTGGTGCTGGTCTCTCGGCTAGCGCTGGTGATGTTAGCCCTTCGGCTGTCGCTGGCGGTGGAGTGAGCCGCTCCGCTGCTAGGCTTGTGGCCGTGGGCGCGACCCCACAGAGGGTCACTCGTGGTGGTGCTGGCCTCCCAGCTAGCACTGGTGGTGTTAGCCCCACGGCTAGCGCTGGTGGTGTTACATCGGCTGACCCTGGTGGTGTATGCCTCTCGGCTGGTCGCACTGTTTGCTTCCCAATTGGTGCTGGCGGTGGTGTGACCCTGGCTAAAGCCTCTCGGGCGACGGGGAGACACAGCTGCCTGAACACCGGGGGAGGGAGATGGAGCAGCTTCAGTAGCATGCAAGCCGCCGCCGGGGAGGTAGTTAGCTGCCCGGTTGCTGTGGCGATGGGCGGGAGCAGGTGTGGTGGGACGGCTATCCCTGTGTTTTGTCGTTCTGGCCCAGGACATGGATGGATGTCACCAGATAGGAGCAGGCACAGGGAGATGGTGGTGGGGAGGTCTTCCGTCCCTTTCTGTGTCAGCGGGCGTAATGAGTACTGCTCAAGCGCCCCGTGAATCATGCATTTACCGTACCCGAGATGTTTTGCTTCTGGGATAACTGCCGGAATGTAGAAGTTTGGGTAGTTTTCCATGCGTTCTCCGACGGGGGCTTTTGGGATTTGGAGTGTTCTTAGACGTGACAGTGCGGTCATGATGGTTAGGATCATGCAGAGACCACGGACTGTACCTGCCACTGCGCTCCTCGTACGCTTCTCCATCACCATCTTGCTCGTGTGTGTGTGTGTCTCTTGATGCATCTGCTTCACCTCACCTTGTTAAACTCAAAACCAATGCTAAATTCCCGATGATTAGGCAGTATCAGCTGTCACCAAAAGCAATTGCAAGCATTGAGGGTGTAATTCAGTTCCTCATTGATCAGGGTGTGTTGGTAGAAACTATTAACAGCATTGTTGAACTGTACCTATGGCTCCAATTGTACCTGATACACATTCAAATTTGGCCTCATTGCCCCCAGATTTTAAATACTACACAGTCGTTGATTTGAGTTCAGCCTTTTTCTCTATTCCTCTGCACCTTTAAATCCAGCCACTTTTCTTCCTAATGCAGACCTGGAAGATAACCATGACTGTGATATTGTTATTAACAGCAGCACTTCACCCCAGCCTGACCTCATGCAGACACCCATCCCAAATTCAGATTTGATTCTGTACACTGATGGCTCATCAAGCTGTCCCTCTGATGAAAAACATCTTGCTGGTTATGCAGTAGTAAGTGATTGGGAAGTTATTAAAGCTAATGCTCTGCCTAATGGTACTTCTGCCCAGGCAGCTGAGCTGCACGCCCTTATCAGGGCCTGTACTCTTGCCAAGGACAAAGTAGCCACAATATACACAGATTCTCGCTATGCATTTGGAGCAGCACATGACCTTGCTCAAATATGGCAGAAAAGAGGTTTCTTAACATCATCTGGCAAACCGATCAAACACCATCAACTAATTAGAGCACTTCTTGATGCTATAATGTTGCCAAAAGAGCTAGCTATTGTTAAATGTGAAGCACACACTTTTGGTACTGACTCTGTTTCCCTAGGGAACGCATGGGCTGATGCAGCAGCCAAACAAGCAGCTGCTTCCCCTCCCTCTGTGGTACACCAATGTGTTTCTCAACAACCTCCTGATCCCATTGTTTTGCCTTCTTTTGATGATGTCGCGGTGCTACAAAACCATGCTGACGGTGAAGAGAAGAACATTTGGCTGAGTAAGGGTTGTTATGAACAGGAGTCAGGCTTGTGGCTCCACCCTGATGGCCGACCTGTTTGTCCTTGTTCATTCCTCCATGTTCTGGTTTACTGTAGTGCATGGCCCTACACATGTAGGAAAAGGCCCAGCCTTTGTTGCCAAAATAACTCAGAGTCTTGCAGCAGTACTCGGGTTTGAGTGGCAACTACACGGCCCTTATCATCCACAGAGCTCAGGTCAGGTAGAGAGGATGAACTCAACCATTAAGGAGAAGTTAACAAAAGCAATGTTAACAACAGGGTTAAAATGGCCTGACGCTCTGCCATTTGTGCTCTATTCCATTCGCAGCACACCAAATGCAACAACAGGACTGAGTCCCCATGAAGTTTTAATGGGTAGACCTATGTCCACAGGGGCCACCACTGACCCCACACAAAGTCACCCTGTTATGGACTGATGATTCATCACTACATATGTCAAACAACTAACTGAAGTTTTACGAAAATTTCATTTACAGGTTGCTGACAGATTTCCTAAGCCATCGGAGGAAAACATACATTCATTTCTGTGTGGTGATTATGTACTAATCAAATCCTTTGAGAAGGAATCTTTGTCTCCTAGGTGGAAAGGTCCTTATCAGGTGTTGCTGGTCACCCAGATGGCGGTGAAGGTCGAGGGAAAACCAGAATGGTTCCATGCTACGTGATGTTAGCTGAGCCCCAGCACCGAGACGGCAGTGGAATACGCGTGCTGTGGGTCCTCATTTCCATTCTGCTGAACGGCGGCTGCCTTGGGCAGGAGTGAGGACCACCTGCGGACCCTAGCCAGGAGGCTAGGATGGTAAGCATGGCTGCACCCACATAGAGATACCAGGGCTCTGTCTTCCTGGAGAAACCAACTGTTACTATTGACACAACAGATGCTACAGGAGCATCCCAAAGGCTGGCTGACAGAGCATCGCATGCTGATGTTCTTTCCCCTTTTCCTGGAGCCCCTGCATACACTGGTGCAGTCCCAACACTGAAAAGAGCATCCTATGCTGATGCTCTCCCCCTTTCCCCCAAAGCCCTTGCACACACCGGTGCAGCCCCAGCACCGTACACACACTGAGCAAAGAATGTGAGGAAACTGTTCTGAACTCAGAGAACTCACACACAACACACATGGCATATGCATGGACGCTTTGCAGGAAAAGAAGAAGACAGAAAAAGAGACTGTGATTCATTCTTCCACTACTGCAGTGTGAGACTCAAAAGATCCATGAATGTGATACATTTTGAATGTTCAATTGACTGATGTATGATGGATAACTGTTTAATTGCATACCCTGAGTGTTATGATGAGGGTGAATTAATTTGGAAACATTGTGATGCTAAGAATGTGGTTTTGAAACAGGTGTCCCCTGGAGAAATGAGAGCGGCCCTCACCCCCTCACTCCCTATCCGAGAGACTCCTGATTCATGGTGTTCAACAAAAAGGAGCTGTCTGAGCATCCTGGGTGCACAGAATATGTGGTTAATTTTCAGGCTTTGCCCAAGTAGAGAAACAGATGTGATGTCCTGGAGGTGAAAAGGACATCACATCAGCTCGTTTGCCACTGGTAAGTAGAGAAGAAAGTGCCACCTTGAACCTTTAAAAAAAAGTACCAACACTGCCATGAAACTGATGTTAGATTATGCACAACATCGTAATTTATCCAATTGTTAGTTGTGTTAAAATATGCCAGCTTCTATAAACTCTGCTATGTTTACCCCCATCCCGTTTTCTAAGGCAAACTATCATGTGAACGACTGGCATGACTTAGGCTCGTGGATGGAGGAAGGTGTTGATGATTGCTATTCCCCCTCTTACCCAGTTGACGTGATTCAGTACAGCAGGTATGGAGGGTTAGCTGGATATGCAGTACAGAAGATTAATGCTCATTATTTGCCAGTGAATGTCAGTGTGACAAGTTTGTTGCAGATAAACACTGTACAGCTTAGAGTCACAGGGAGCATGCGATACAGACTGTCCCTGACACTAGTCCAAACTACAAGACAAGACAAGACAAGACAAGACAAGACAGATTGTGAGTGTGAAGGTTAAGATGCGTGATTGTCCCTCAGCCATATCTAAGGAGCAAGTGCCCCTTAGAGACTGCTCACAGCATTCTCCACAAGTGTTGGAAAGGCATCTCAATGCCTCACGTCGAGCTATGATTTCCATTTCCCTGCGTCAGAGAGCAGAAGGGACAATATTGGTAGCATTTTATTCAAGTTAAGCCAACAGAATAAACAAGATGCCTGAAGAAATGCACCAAGAGAAGACTGAGACCTTTGCCTTCCAGGCAGAGATCACTCAGCTGATGTCCCTGATCATCAACACCTTTTATTCCAACAAAGAGATCTTCCTCAGGGAGTTGATCTGCAACGCCTCTGATGGTTTGGAATTCGCTAAATTCGCCATGAAAGCTTGACCGACCCATCCAAGCTGGACAGTGGCAAGGATCTGAAAATTGACATCATTCCCAACAAAGATGACCGCACCCTTACCATCATCGACACTGGAATTGGCATGACCAAAGCCGACCTCATCAACAACCTGGGTACCATCGCCAAGTCTGGCACCAAGGCCTTCATGGAGGCAAGGACAAGAAGAAGAAAAAGAAGATCAAGGAGAAGTACATCGACAAGGAGGAGCTGAACAAGACCAAGCCCATCTGGACCAGGAACCCTGACGACATCACAAACGAGGAGTATGGTGAGTTTGACAAGAGTCTGACCAACGACTGGGAGGATCACCTGGCTGTCAAGCACTTCTCAGTGGAAGGCCAGCTCGAGTTCAGGGCATTGCTCTTTGTCCCGCCGTGCACCTTTTGACTTCTTTGAGAACAAGAAAAAGAATAATAACATCAAGCTGTACGTGAGGAGAGTCTTTATCATGGACAATTGTGAAGAGCTCATCCCAGAGTACCTCAACTTTGTTCGTGGTGTGGTTGACTCTGAGGACCTGCCCCTCAATATCTCCAGAGAAATGCCGCAGCAGAGCAAGATCCTCAAGGTCATTCGCAAGAACATCGTCAAGAAGTGTCTGGAGCTCTTCGCCGAGCTGGCTGAGGACAAGGAGAACTACAAGAAGTTCTACAAAGGGTTCTCCAAGAACATCAAGCTTGGCATCAACGAGGACTCTCAAAACCGCAAGAAGCTGTCTGAGCTGCTTCGGTACCACAGCTCCCAGTCAGGGGACGAGACTACCTCCCTCACAGAGTACTTGACCCGCATGACGGAGAACCAGAAGTCCATTGTTGGATTATTGTAAAAAGGTTATATATTGATCATTTATATCCATTCTTTAAATGAGTGACATGCAGAGGATGTGAAGCTTAGTTGTAGTGGACAATTACTGTGTGTGTAGTAGACAGAGCTGCAGGCGCCAGCACCCAGAGATAAGAAAGAACACCAAGACAATAACAAATACCTTATAAGCACAGAATGTCCTAGGATAGTGAGCTTTCTTGTACATCACTGACAACAAGTTCTCATACACAGCTGATGCGCTGAAGCACACTTTAGCAGTGTGCATGTTTTCGTTTAACCTTGCTTTGCAGGAGCAGTTGACGTGAAAGCAGTAAGGCGTGGCGGAGTCAGAAGGAGGGAGCGGAACTGCAGTGGAAAAACAGCCAATCATCTTGCGTGCACATTTCATAACTGTAACGCCTTATTAAAGTGTCCAGGGAAAGTTAGGAGTCAGACTTCATGAACTGATGGCACCGGTTGCAGACAGGGACATGAAGTTGGACACAGAGCTCTGTATCTCGTAATCTTTTTGATTTTGGAATAAATAGAAGTTAACTGGGACCATCTACTCTCCTGTTATTCTTCATCAAACGAACATGCGGAGTTTGTCTTAATGCTGATTGGTTACTCTTTTAAGGAAGAAGAAAAAGAGACACCTCCAACAATTTGGTGACCCCGACGTGATGAAGAAGGACGGTAGTGGTCAATCGTCGGACTGGACGAGACACAAGGCAACTGAAAACGCGGTGACAAACGAGGCGCCTCACTAAAAAAGGTAAAGCAGACGCCTGGTTTCATACAAAGTACTGCTATTTGGCCTATAATCCAAAACTGTTTGTCACTGAGTTGGCAAGGCGCCCTTTCTTTAGTAGATTACGAGATAATTGGGGATTGGTTAAATAAACGGGGTTTGAGTCCCCTGAAAATAAATAAACAGGGGTTTGAGTCCCCTGAAAATAAATAAACGGGTTTGAGTCCCCTGAAAATAAATAAACGGGGTTTGAGTCCCCTGAAAATGAATAAACGGGTTTGAGTCCCCTGAAAGTAAATAAACGGGTTTGAGTCCCCTAAAAATAAATAAACGGGGTTTGAGTTCCCTGAAAATAAATAAACGGGTTTGAGTCCCCTGAAAATAAATAAACGGGGTTTGAGTCCCCTGAAAATGAATAAACGGGTTTGAGTCCCCTGAAAGTAAATAAACGGGTTTGAGTCCCCTGAAAATAAATAAACAGGGTTTGAGTCCCCTGAAAATAAATAAACGGGTTTGAGTCCCCTGAAAATAAATAAACGGGTTTGAGTCCCCTGAAAATAAATAAACGGGGTTTAAGTCCCCTGAAAATAAATAAACAGGGTTAAAGTCCCGCCTAACAGAGGGTTAAAGTCCCGCCTGACAGAGGGTTAAAGTCCCGCCTGTAAAAACGTATAAATATTATAGAGTTCACCGCCAGAGGAGCGACGTATTGTTGTGATCTGCAACACAAGCACTATCTTTTAAGGTAAAAGATGCTTCGTGGGTCGGAGGACCACAGGTCTCGTGCCTGATGTTTTATTGTGGGTGGCTTGCCGACTGCCAGCTACGTTAACGGGGTGGGAGAGTTGTGTAGAGTCTAGTAGAGGTGACTCGAATTCCTGCTCTCTCAGCGCCCGAGCGGCAGCCGTGCTCTGTGGGGAATAAAGGGAGGAAGCTGTGTAATTTCGCCTTAAGATAAACGCCAGTTGCCGCCGGGCCATAGGCACCCCGCACCACTCCAGGAAGTTGGTGTAGAAGCTTGGGTGTGCCGGCTTGCAACGGGTGAGACTTAAGAAGCGAAATCACAGCGAAACGGGAAAAATTGTAAGTCCGTGAGAATTAGTATAATACTCTCACGACACGATTGTTGTTTGATTGTTGAAAGAGTTTGTTTTGTTGTCTTGCGTTTTTGTAATGGTTGAAAGAGTTTGTGCTTCGGTTGTATTGCGTTTTTGTAATTGTTGAAAGAGCTTGCGTTTTGGTTGTATTGTGTTTTTGTTATGGTTGAAAGAGTTGGTGGTTTGTTGTATGATTGTGTATCGGGCAAGGAGGGCGTGTGGAGCCCGGTTGGATAGTGTGTGTTGAGATAAAGAGGTGTTAAAGTTACAAACATGGAAGGTGAATTTGACAGGGAATGTAGTGAGCAGGGTTATTGTCCACCAGTGACAGTAAAGGATCAGTATGGGAAGATAAGGCTCACATGGGGGAGAAGTAGGCTATATCAACCCTTCTCCCTCACTGAAATGAACTGCATCCTGGATGGAATGTTTTTGTAAACAAACACTGGGATTTAAATTGGCATTGGGAGACTGGAGAGCATTATTGGGAAAACAGCTCTCTAGCTGGGAGGTGATGGAAGTGGAAACGCTGGCTAAAACAAATGATGAACCAGATTCAAAACCTTTCTCACGCCATGCCACAGATATTGGACTGGCTATGCGGCAGAAATTTCCTATTCCCACTGGTACAATGCACACGCTAACCTTCAACATTAAACCTGATGAAAACATCACCACATTTTTGAGTAGATGTGAAGACACATGGGTGGATGTGACCGGGGTACACCCGGGCTCCGGGGAATTGCAAACTACATTGTTTAGAAAGGCGGTATTGGAAGGGCTGTCAAGGGCCGTCAAGGAACACATAGAAAACAATCCAGATGTCCCAGGCTGTTCTACTGAACAATGGGAGAAACACGTTACACACCACATGAAAAAAAAAACAAAAAAAAAAACACAGAGCTAAACAGGCAGAGGACAGGGACAGTACGGAATCAGCTCAGGTACAACTCCTAAAACTGCAATTGGATGAAGCTCGCTGTAAGGTTAATGAGGCCAAAAAGACAGATAAAAAATCAGCCAATCAAAGGGTACAACAGCCCCCGCCTGGACCACCCTCAGGTACTCCGGATCTTTACCCGATCCATGAGTGGGTAGATCCCATGGGTGCAGCGGGAGGCTTTAGGGGGAGAAGTAGGGGTCGTGGGAGACCCAGACGGAACCCACAGAACACTGGGTGTGTCTTGTGTGGCGACCCTACTCACTGGCAGAGGGAGTGTCCTCAGCAAAGCTGTTCCTGCAATGCAGAGTTTGGACAAGGTCCACTAAGGGGAGGATACAGAGGTGCACACAGGGGAGGATGGCAAGGCCCACTCCGAGGCGGCTATCAAGGCCCGCCCAGAGGCTGAACAGACTTTCAAACATCAATATATCTCCTCACTCTCGTGCCCAGTTGATCTGATGGGACGCGATGTGTTGGTGAAATGTGGAGCTTCAGTCTGATGCAGTCCAGATGGACTAATTGTGACTTTTCCCAATGGGTACACGGTGAACTGTTCGCTGTCCATGGTACAGTCCTCCTCTCGGATGTTGCTGTCAGCAGACACCTCCCCCACGGCTGAAGGACATTGGGCTGATATCTATTGGGGTCTCCTCGAACCAGACACCAAAGACAAACCAGGCATCAACACCCTTGATCAGTTGTGGCGTCCTTGGGTCCAAACACTTCACCCCTACACACCTCCCCCTGATCCCCTCCACGTAATGCTCTATTATGATAGGGACGGGGATGAAATTTACCAACAAGCTTTTTATGATGAACTAGAAGGGAGAATGTGGGATGTTAATTCGACTTGTATCGTAGTAGGGTACGAGGGTGTGGCTGCGGCTGTTGACCTTGCACCTGACCAGATGCGGTGGTATGAGGCGGCGGAGGAAGCCTCCCCGCACATAACACTGGCTGTTCATGCTAGACATCAAGCTAAAAATTTGGGTCCCATATATAAAAAATTGGTTTCACTCACCCATTGGACTCGCACATAGATTCCAAATGTTGATTTCTCTCCCTCAGAGCACCAAGGCAGAAAACTCATTCATTACCTTTAAGCAGGCGCTATCCAGCGCCACTGAATTGGCCATCCCGGACCACAAGCTACCATTCTTCTTAGATGTTTCTGAAAAGGCACACACCGTTGCTGGCGTGCTTTTTCAGAAAAAAGGGGGAGGACGATAGGACGATAATGTATGCAAGCGTCACATTAGACCCAACAGAGGACAGACACCCACCATGCACCCGACACGCGCAAGGGATAGAAAATTTTGCAGAAAGTGACACACATAGTAATGGGACACGCACTAACGGTACTGACAACACTTTGCAGAAAGTGACACACATAGTAATGGGACACGCACTAACGGTACTGACAACACACAACACGGTACTGACAACACAGCATCAAAACAAAAAAAAAAACAAAAAAAAAAAAAGGAAATCCTAATCCACCACACATCACGTTCACACGTGAGGGAATAAACATGGCGCGAGGAAAGGGTCCTGAAAGACACCAGGATGAGAGAAGACTTGCAGGCAAAACCACTGGCTATCAAACATGAAAAAGAGATGAAAAAATTGGTTGAAGCACTAATGAAACCTGCTGAAGTGGCAGTAATCAAATGTAAAGGACACGACCACACACTGCTACCAGAAGCCATACCTGCAAAATCAGAGGATGAAAAAATGGTGGTCAAATTTCTGATTAATCAGTACATTCCAATGCATGGGTTCCCTAAGAGAATTAGGTCAGATAACGGAACCCATTTCAAAAACAAAGATTTACAGGTAACCAGGGGACAGGTACAGGAAGAAGGACTGTAAGACATTTTATCATTACTTTTAGCTCGTGGAAGTGCAGGCCTAGGATGTGGTAAGAAGGTTTAAAGCTCCTCTGAATCAACGCTTTGACCAGAGTACGAAGGATAGATATTGCCTAGAACTGATTGAAGGAACTGCTTTTAGCCATGAGATTGTGGAGAGAACAACGTTGGTGGTATATTGGACTATTTGCAATATTTGTGTGGGAGCTGCAGCTCCCACACTATGTTATCTTCGCTCTTTATTTATTATTATTATTATTATTATAGATTATTATTATTATTATTTCGCCATTTTTCGTAGTCTAACCAGTCCTACATGATTTGTTGTATCATCTTCATTTCAATGTCAAATTGTACATCCCCATAAAGAGATGTGTGCTATCACTTTTCTCATCTCTAACATATTCCAAGGATTTTATATAATTTTTTAAAGCATTAAAATTTATAATGGCAAGTCAATGGGAGCAATGTTTGAAATCTCATATCTCGAAAACTGAAAGTGCTAAAGTCTTCAAACTTGATTGACAGGTGAGCCATGTGGAACTGCTTCACATATTCTATAATGCAACTTATAGCGCCACCATGTGGTCAGTTATTACGTGTTTTATGTTTTGGCTTATAACTCATGAACCGTGAGGACTAGCCAAACAATTTTGGCACAGTGTATTATATAGGCCACGCCCATTTGTGTCTAAAAATTTTTCCGCCATTTTGAATTTTTTTTTCAAAAATTCATTTTTTGCTACTTTTGGTACATTTTTCATCCAATCTTCACCAAACTTGATACATACCATATTTAGATGATCCCGAACACAACTCATATCTTCGTTTTTTGGTATCACTTACCGTTTGTCGGTAATTGGTTACAAAACTTTTGAAGGCGTGGCCTGATGCATTGAACGAGCCATAACTCTTCAATGCTGATTCGGATCGATACCAAATTTGAGAATCTTGTACATGTAATGACAGTGCACCATTATGTAAAATTCGATACAATTCTACCCACAGGGGGCGCTACTGGAATGTTTTAACATGATATTTCTACAGTTCTGTTGTTTTCAGAGAAATGAAACGTGGTACACAAGTTCTCCATGTCAGTGTACACAACATGGTGAAACATGGTGCCAATAGCCCCACCTTGTGGCCATTGACGGGATGTGACAAATATGCATTTCATTATATGTGTTGTAACATTCGGAAAAAAAAAAAAAAAAAAAAAATCCTGGTGAAGCAGCAGCTTGCAGTGGCAGTAGCAGTAGCCACAGTAGCTGACAGTTTGCAGCTCCCACAAGCAATTTCTTCAGAAATTGCAAAGTTTTCTAGTAGCTTGTGTTATTGTGCTATCATTAGTATATCATGAGAGATCCCTAAGAGAGAGAGAAATGCCACGTCATAAAAGGAGCACCTCAGACAATTGTCTAATGCGGTATGGGGGGGTGGAATTGATGTATACTATGGGACAGAGCACAGGGTTTCAATTTGATCTATGTCCAATTGTGCTGCATGCTCTTCAGCTAGACCCACATTGTTTCATACCCCTGCACCTCTATTTCCAGATCAAGACCCCACCGGTTTCCAGTGTATGATGAATATGACCATGAGTCCAGACCCACAGGGGTGTAAGATGCTGAGTTCAATTTTTCCTCCGACTAAGAATAACACCATACCTCCAACGTTCACTCCCAAAATAAGTAATTACACTTGTCTCCTTAGGAACAGTACAGGACAAGAATTAGGCGAGAGACTATCCCCATAATTAGTGCTCTGTTCCCAATCACTCCGAAAAAAATGTCAACCAAATTAATTATGTCCATTACAACGTTCTCAGATTGGCTAATGGGACTAGAGATGCAGTCAGCGGACTGTCAAAGGAAATGCATGAGCACTCAGGTATTAGTAACCCCCTCGGTGGAGTGGAAAATGACGTAGTTTGATAGTATCAGTCTTTCTCTCTCTCGTGGGGATGATAGCTTGCTTAGCATTGTGTGGCTGTTGTTGTATTCCATGTATAAGGTCATTGGGTGAAAGAATCATTGTGTCTGCTATTGAAAAGAAACAGCCAGTCCCTCCACCATACCAAATGTGTCAGTATGAAACCACTGCTCTGCTTAGAGAGCAACTCCCAGGTGAGGAAGAGGAAGAAGAAGATGTGATCTCAAGTGTTTGAGATCAAAAGACGAAGTTTAAACTTACTGAAAAGTGGCCTCTTAGTAGAGGCCAAAAGAGGGACTGTTGGATTATTGTAAAAAGGTTATATATTGATCATTTATATCCATTCTTTAAATGAGTGACATGCAGAGGATGTGAAGCTTAGTTGTAGTGGACAATTACTGTGTGTGTAGTAGACAGAGCTGCAGGCGCCAGCACCCAGAGATAAGAAAGAACACCAAGACAATAACAAATACCTTATAAGCACAGAATGTCCTAGGATAGTGAGCTTTCTTGTACATCACTGACAACAAGTTCTCATACACAGCTGATGCGCTGAAGCACACTTTAGCAGTGTGCATGTTTTCGTTTAACCTTGCTTTGCAGGAGCAGTTGACGTGAAAGCAGTAAGGCGTGGCGGAGTCAGAAGGAGGGAGCGGAACTGCAGTGGAAAAACAGCCAATCATCTTGCGTGCACATTTCATAATTGTAATGCCTTATTAAAGTGTCCAGGGAAAGTTAGGAGTCAGACTTCATGAACTGACGGCACCGGTTGCAGACAGGGACGTGAAGTTGGACACAGAGCTCTGTATCTCGTAATCTTTTTGATTTTGGAATAAATAGAAGTTAACTGGGACCATCTACTCTCCTGTTATTCTTCATCAAACGAACATGCGGAGTTTGTCTTAATGCTGTTTGGTTACTCTTTTAAGGAAGAAAAAGAGACACCTCTAACACCATCTACTACATTACTGGTGAGAGCAAGAATTAGGTGGCCAACTCCGCCTTCGTCCGCAAGCGTGGCTTCGAGGTCCTGTACATGATGGAGCCCATCAACGAGTACTGTGTCCAGCAGCTGAAGGAGTTTGACGGCAAGAGCCTGGTCTCTGTCACCAAGGAGGGCCTGGAGCTGCTGGAGGACGAGGAGGAGAAGAAGAAGATGGAGGAGGACAAGGCCAAATTCGAGAGTCTGTGCAAGCTCATGAAAGAGATCCTCGACAAGAAAGTGGAGAAGGTGACAGTGTCCAGCAGACTGGTGTCCTCACCCTGCTGTATTGTGATGAGCACGTACGGTTGGATAGCCAACATGGAGAGGATCATGAAGGCCCAGGCGCTCAGGGACACCTCCACCATGGGCTACATGATGGCCAAGAAGTACCTGGAGATCAACCCCGACCACCCCATTGTGGAGACTCTCAGGCAGAGGGCAGGTGCCGACAAGAATGACAAGGCTGTGAAGGACCTCGTCATCCTGCTGTTTGAAACCGCCCTGCTGTCCTCAGGCTTCTCCCTGGACGACCCACAGACTCACTCCAACCGCATCAACAGAATGATCAAACTCGGACTGGTTATCGATGACGACGATGTCCCCGCAGAGGAGGCCACATCTACATCCGTCCCAGATGAGATTCCTCCCCTACAAGGCGAGGGTGAAGACGACGCTTCCCGCATGGAAGAGGTCGATTAAACCAACCCTCCTGCCCCAGATTTCTAACACTTTAGCCTCACTTTTCAATTGTTCATCCTTAAAACTGCAGTAACTGCAAAACAAATAATCATTCATGTTGTGTGGTGGACCAGTGTTGCTCTTGCACCCAGAGCGTTACTCTGCAAGACCTTTTTAAGAAAAGCAGTTTTGGTTTTCACTGTTCAAGTTCATGGTGACAACACATATGTTTTAACGAGTACCCTGTTGCACTGAGTTTTAAATGTTGGAGTGGGAAAAAAAATATGTGAACATGGGAATGGTACATTCCATCAGGTCTGGTGGAGGGTGTGGGGAGGTTCTGCTCATGTGCAACACTGCACGGAGAGAGGACTGTATGATTCCTTTGCCTGAGTCCAGGCTTATCTGTATTCCAAGTCTTGTTTTGCAAAAAAATTAAAGATGATAGCCGAGAACAAGGAAGTGCAGTAGATTAAGCATGGTATGTTACAAAATCACATGGCCCTAGATCCTCTCCTTGCAGCACAAAGAGGGACTTGTAAAGTGACTGGAGCAGAGTGTTGCTCCTATATATCAGATGCCACCTCTGAGGTGATGGGCATGGTTCATGACACCGCTCGTAGACTTCAGGAGTTACATGAGGCGCAGGGCAATGACTTTGGAGACTTCACTAGCCTGTTTGGTTCATGGGGTGTGGTTAAGGCTCTGACTGCTGTGCTATCGTTTCTGTTGTTCTGTTTTGTTGTGGTGTGTCCTGGTACCGGTGTGATAGCTGTAGTAAAGCTTATTTTGAAGCGTGCTGCTAAAACTGTGGTGAATCAGGCTCCTCAGGTGTTGGTAGATGCAGATAATGTTCCCTATCACTGGGTTGATGATGATGTAGAGGAGGATGGATCTGATGATGCTTGTGTACCGACTTATGGGTACTCCGTGGCCTGGGTCGCCCCAGGCCCAATTGTAGCACATTGTGAGATGTCTACTTCCTGAATGACCCCAGTGAGGAGGAGCAGGAAGAACTGCGTGGCTAAAGTGCGCATCTCCTCACTCACTGGGTAATGTGCCTCATGTCACACTAGTCTTAGATATGGTTTGCTTTCACTGCTAATCAATAGAGTGTGATGTGAGTGTGAAATGCATTTATGATGTGTTTTTCTTCCCAGGTTAATGATTATTTCCAGTCTCTGTTCTACGATGTATAACATGTTGTATGGTATCTAGCTGTGTCACGCTCTGACTTAGACTGACTGTTTGTAAGTGATTGTTAGTAGTTATGCTAGGTAATCATGTTTTCCAGTTTGAATGAGGGAATATAATGTATGCTTAGGTAAGTTTAAGTTTAATCGACCTGAAGTAAGGTTTGATAATCCATTTCTGTATTCTAGCAATGTATTCCCACCCAATGTATGATTTGTATGATTCATATTGACTTTACGATCTTTATGTCACACCACAGTGTGAGGTTCTTTAGATACCAGCAGCTAAAAATAGTTTCCATTGTTAAGAATGACAAACGTGCCGTATACAGTTTAAATAATTTATTAAAACAGTTAAACACCAGAATAAAATACCTTTAAAATGCTATTAAAATAGCACAATAAAATGGTGAAAACTGGGTTTAAGAGTCCAGAATTAAAAGGTATAAAAGTCCAAGGCTCGAGGGGAGCAGTCAAAGTAAAACAAGTTCAAAGGGTGAGCTACTCAAGTTTAAAAGGGGAAAGGGGGTCCTGTGTCCGTCCAGTCCCTTGCTCCAGCCCTGCAGCTTCGCACTGGCTCATTCTCGGACGGCCGCTGTGGAGACAGAGCATGCACTCAATGGCTGACACTGGAAAGCGACAGAGCACACACACACCAACAATGGCAGGGTAATGCTTAGTTCACGTTCCTTTACTTATCGTTTTGTAGGCGTTGAACCAAGTCTTTTCCGGCTCCCTGCTCGTCCTCCAACGCTCGTCTGGCCTCTCGTCGCGACCTTGCTGTGTCGGCCTGCGCACCGTCCCAGCTTTCCTCCGGTGTGGTGAACACTGCCGTCCAAACTCGCGTCTGCTCCCCTCGTGTCTGCTCGCTCCTGTGCCTCTCGTCTCTCTGTCAGCGTCCCTGCTCACCTGTCCACAATCAATCAATCCCGTACTTGTCCTCTGCGCCAATGGCGCACTGTGGGTGTGTCACAAATCAGTCTGCAGGTGTTTCTCATCAGTTCACTTGATCCATGCCCCGTTCACACGTATACAGGTATTTTTAGAAACGGAGACATAAACCTTCGTTTGCACCCTTCGTTTACACGCAAACGGAGAATTCACCAGAGTGGAGATCTTGGAAAACTCCAGTTGCACGTTTGCATGTAAACTGAGCAAAACGGAGAAAACGCAGGCAGCAGACGTCACATTATGCGACAGAACTTGCACTCGCCTCAAAAGTGCGACCTATGTTTACATGTTGCTATGGTGATCAAGGATGCCTTCAGAGTAGCAGCCGCATTTATGTTGGTGCAAGCCCTCTTCGTATGTTTGCATTTGCAAATACAGCTGCTCTATTATATCGAGGAGCAGAGACGGATGAGTGCTCGGAGGTCAGCAAAATCATATTTTCAATAAGTAGTCCAAGGTACTGCAAAAGTCCACAGTAAAAGTACTTCATATTATTTGTACATGTTGTCCAAGAAGTACTCTGTCCAATAGTACAGTTGTCTTTGACTACTTATTGAAAATATGATTTTTATTAAAGATAACGGTGGGGTGAATGAAGCATATTTATAGTTGATATGGGAGACTTTGACATAGGATTACTGCAAAAGAACACAGTAAAAGTACTTGATAGTAATAGGACATGTTGTCCAAGAAGTACTCTGTCCAATAGTACAGGTGTCTTTGACTACTGATATCAGGAAAGTTGTTTTATTTTCTTATTACATTCATTTCACGAGAGGCTCCTCCCCCTGTCAGCTTCAGCCGTGTCAATGCATTTACCGTAAGCATTAGAATACGTGCGCACTCCTGTCAGTGTCATAAAAAAAGTTGCCTGCACCCTGTATTACCTGTCTGACGAGAGTAGACTGCGTTTTCTGAAAACGGACACGTGTGCACGCAATTATTTTTGAAAACGGAGAGGGTGAAATGTCCGTTTATGAAAATAGCTGGCTACGTGTAAACGTAGTGTTAGTCCATTAAAATATAAAACCAGTAAAACCACTATAAAACACAGTCCATGCAATAATTTAAAACCAATAAAACCTGCAATCATAAAATCAAAATAAGATAAATATACAGCAAAGATAAAAACCACACAATATGTAAAACCAGGATCAAGTGACTATAAAACTGATATGCCTCACTGTGACATTTATCACCTTATATCTGATGATTTTGTGTACCTTAATTAAAGAAGTGTAATTATCCTACAGGTGTGAGGGTCAAAAGCCTCGAGGTAGTTGGTAACTGCTTCGTACGATGGGAGTATTTTGATCCTGCAAAAGGTTTATTAGAAGGATAATTCTGATGGGTTTTATGATTATGTGTGATTTTAACATTTCAGTGTTTATGGTATATCAGTTTTGATAATCGTGCCATCATTGTTTGTGAGACACGAAGTAAGGGATGGACGTGGTTAAGAAATCT
Source organism: Cephalopholis sonnerati (assembly GCA_019142605.1). Lineage (NCBI taxonomy): Eukaryota > Metazoa > Chordata > Actinopteri > Perciformes > Serranidae > Cephalopholis > Cephalopholis sonnerati. The sequence goes on from JAGQAX010000008.1 coordinate 1,048,756, forward strand.
GATGGGAATGGATGTGCTAGTAACCTCTCCTCCCAAGTTAGGGAAAAGATCTATTTATGTGTTCACTACTATGATGGATATTTGTGCTGATTGAATTGTAATTGTTTGATAAGTGATGATGTGAAATATGCTGTAATGTCATCACAGACCATGCTGATTCTCTGAACTTCTCTCAGGCTGTTAGTGTTAGTATTAGTGTTAGTGTTGATCTCACGATCAAAAAGGAGGGATTGTGAGGGAAAAATTCCCCTCTTTCTTTTAACCTCCTCTCGCCCTAACGTGGCCTTCTGATGCTACTGGTGCTACTGTAGTGGGAGACAGATATGGTGGAACTCTCTGTTCTAGCCAAGGTTAGATATCTGTCCTGACCTGACTGTGCAGACAGTTGTCTCCATACTGGTCCATTATCTAAATCTGGCTCCTCACCCAAAGACAATATATGCCCAATGTTAGGAGAGAATGCTGAGAATTGGTATTGGCTCTGCGTGGCACTTGCTGCTCGCTGTATGCTGATATCACTTGTCCTGAATTCAGTAAACTCTGTTACAACATAAGCCATCTGAGTCTCCAGTGTCATCCTGTACTTCTCACATCTCTTCCAACGGTGCTCTGTTAATTCCTTAACACTCCCTGCAGTGTCTCCTCCTGTCTGTTCTGGCTCTCCTCTCTCTTGAACTGCTTCCTAAGGTACCAAGGTTGCCGAGGGAGGTGGCCTCGAAGGTTAAGGATAGAGATAGCCTGCAGGTTGTGATGATATTCACAATTTTACACAAGTTGAAAGGATATTCAGTTACTATAGTTACCAGAGTGTTTTGGATTAATGTCCTCAGCTGTTTGAGCTGGTTATTTATTGTTTGAGAATTGAAAGTTATGTAGTAGCTGTGGTTGAATTTTGGGGATCCTAGTTAGGACCCCCATTTTAAGGGAGGGGGTGTGACGACCTTGTTCATTCTGCCTGCCCGTGTTTGACTGTGCTCTCTCTCTTGCAGTTACTGGGAGTTCGCTGGTAGGCAGAGCTGGGAAGGAGTTCCTGCTAGTACCTGCCCTTTTGGGTTGGGCCTGCAGAGGGCGTAAAAGGACCTCCCTTTTGGTCACACACTTTCTCCCAGCTGGGCCGGCTGCAGCCTCTTAAGTTTCCTTTGTTTGGTTTGCTGCACCTTACAGAACACATTACACCATGTTTCACTCATCCACACACGCCTAACATGACTGATACCCTTCCCTCTTACACATGGAATCAGTTATTTACTTTGCTTATTTTGTTTGAGTTAAATAAATTAACTTTTGATTGATACATCTGTGTGTGGCCTCTCTTTTGTTGCCGGCCTTGAGCAGTCGGTAACACAGTCAGCAATACTGACCTGGGTGCCGGAATCTAGGAGAACAGTCACAGCATATCCACTCAGATTACATTTCAATAAATATTTCTTCCCTATTAGGTGTGCCATTCGCTGCTTGACATCAGTTGTTGAAGGAGGAGGGAGGGCATGATTGTGATTAACGTGCTGGTACTGGCTTGCTAGTATCTGGGTGGGACTGAATACCATAGTAGGTCACAGGTTGTCCTGCTGTGAGCAAGGTGTGTTTCCCGATGGCTTGGGTGTTTTAAGGCATCCCACAGCACGGTGCCCCTCTTCTCTGCAAGCAAAACAGTGATTGCAGTTGGTTCGGTTACTGGTTATACAGTTAGGGCAGCCATATTGTCTCTCGTTTCTTAACTGTCTGCTCTGTTTATTGGGACATTGGCAGGTACACTGGGTTTGAGGCTCAGATGTCAATGGCTTTGCTACTGCAGCAACATTGGACTGAAGGGAGCTTACTGTCTAAGTCAGGGCCTGTATTTGAGCACTCAGCTGATGAATTAGCTCATCTTTAGCATTAGTGTCAGGGCTACACTTTTCATTGTTCACCTTACTAGTGTTGACTCTGGGCGTGAGCTACTTTTGGGCAGGTGCTGCGCCCCAAATATCGTTTTCTCTCACTCTGCTCGCTTGTTGTTTTGGTCACTTGTCTCAGAAGTGCGTCATCAGTAACTGTGGGGTCAGAGAGGAGGGGCTTCAACTCCCACCTGATACTGTCATGCTTCTCACTCAAGCCCTGATAGACTGTGCAAAGAAATACGTTCTGTGCTGTTGGTGACTCATACTTCATGTCTGAATCTGTCTGCCTGGACGTGAATATCACCTTTTGCTTGAACACCATCACTCTGTAGAGAAACTGCTGTGGCGTTTCATGCTCGTGCTGTTTGGTGTTCATCACCTCCTGAAACAGTTCAGTGCTACTCTTCTCTCTCGGGTGCGACTGTAGAAGAAGAAGAAGAAGAAGCTTTATTGTCACTGCAATAAATACAGTGAAATTTCGTTTGGTTGTCTCTTGTAGCAGCTACAATGTCCTTGTCATAAAATAAACTGGGGGGGGGAGTCATGGTTCTTGTAGCAGTCTCTTCACAGCCATGGGGAAGAAGCTGTGTTTCAGTCTGTTGGTGCGGGCTCTTATGACTCTGAGTCTGCCAGAGGGAAGGCTGGTGAATAGAGAGTGTCCTGGGTGGGCGGGGTCATTCCGAATTTTTGTGGCCCGTCGGAGGAGATGGCTGGAATAGATCTCCTCTAGGCGTGGAAGTGGGGAGCCGATGATCCACTCAGCCGTCTTGATGACCCGCTGCAGTTGTTTCTTTTCAAATGCAGTGCATCTGTTTGACCTGTAGGCGAACTGATGTTGATCAAAGCCAGGTGGGATGTGAGCCTTGACATGCTGTAACACCAGTCTCTCCATACATTTCATGATCACCAGTGTCAGGGCCACAGGCTGGTAATCATTCAACCCTGTGATGGCAGAGGATTTGGGCACAGGGATTATGGTGGCAGTTTTCAGGCAGGTGGGGACTGTGGCTTGCTGCAGTGAACGGTTGAAGATGTTAGTGAATACTGCAGCAAGCTGGTGAGCACATGATTTCAGCACTCTCCCTGGTACTCCATCCGGTCGTGGTGCTTTCCTGGTGTCGAGGCCACGCAGGACTCGCAGTACCTGATGTTGTTGGATGGTGGGGGGCTGGTCGTGCTCTGATGATGTCAGCTGTGTGTCCTCTGCCTGTCTTCTGTTGTCCTCTTCAAAGCGGGAGAAAAGGGTGTTAAGCTGGTCTGGGAGAGAAGTGTCGGTGGGGGGGTGGGGGCGGGGGGGGGGGGGGGGGGGGGGGGGGGGGGGTGTTATGTGGCATTGTTTGTAGTCAGTTATATTCTGTATGCCTTTCCACATGGAGCGGGGGTTGTTCTCCCTGAAGTTGGCCTCTATCTGCTCTCTGTACTTTGTTTAAGCAGCCTTGATGCCTCTGTTCAGGTCCGCTCTAGCCTTCCTATAGGCTTCCCTGTCCCTTGACCTCAGTGCTGAATCCCTGGCCTGCAGTAATGCTCTGATATTGGCGTTAAACCAGGGTTTTTGGTTGGGAAATGTTTTCACCTGTTTCCTTGATGTTACATTATTCATGCAGAAACTGATGTATGATAGTACAGAGGAGGTGTGGAGTTCAATGTCTGGGTCTTCAAAGAGCTCCCATATGGTGTCCTCAAAACAGTCCTGCAAGGATAGTGTGGCCTCCTCAGTCCAGCACTGCACTGACTTGTACTGTGGCTTACACCTGCAGATGAGGGGCTTGTAAGCTGGTGTCAGGAACAGGGAAAGATGGTCTGAGTGTCCGAGCTGGGGGTAGTGGCGGGCTCTGTAGGCTCCAGAGATGTTGGTGTAGACCTGGTCTAATGTTCTGCCCTTCCTTGTTTGAATGTCAACATTCTTGTAAAATCTGGGGAGCACAGCCTTTAAGTTGGTGTGATTAAAGTCTCCAGCCACGATGAAGAAGCCCTCTGGGTGTTTGTTTTGTTGCCTGGTGATGTTGTCATGCAGCCTGCTCATAGCTACATTAGCATTAGCTCCCGCGTGGATATACACGGCAGTTACAAACACTTGGGTTATTTCCCTGGGCAAATAAAAAGGTCTGCACTTCAGCATTAGAAACTCCAGGTCTGGACAGCAGTGTCTCAATAGCGGCAGTGTCCGTGCACCAACTGTTGTTAATATAGACACACAAACCTCCTCCTCTCCTCTTACCGGAGTCCGATGTGCAATCCGCCCATGCAGCCAGGTCTCTGTTATCACCATGATACAGCTGTCTATCCGGTTGTTAACGTCCCGTAGTTTCATCTCGTCCATTTTGTTAACCAGGGAGCGGACGTTGGCGAGAAAGACGCTTGGAACCGCTGGTTTGTGCGGAGCGGCAGTTAGCCTAGCTCTGATGCCGGCTCGTTTGCCTCGTTGCCGGCGTCTTTCGCAGTGCCGCCATCGCCTCCTTTCTGTCCGCTCTCGCCGGCGTATCCTCTCCGGGAACGAGTCAAACCCTTCTGGGGGGGTCCAGCCGGTCCAGTGTTGATTCAGGCTTAAAAGTTCAGTTCGGGTGTGAGTCCTTCTCAGTGTGTTGCTGCTAACTGAAGAAGAGCACCGGGTCGCTGCGTCTACACGCGCCGCCATCTTAGAATTAGATTTATTTAGAATTATTTGTAGTAAGCTGTTTAGCTCTTCAGTTGTCATTTCATCCTTACTGGCAAGTATATCATTAAAGTTCCCAGGCTTTATGATGTGGAACACAGCTCTAGTGATCTCGCCCTGAGTGTGCTTTTCTTTCAGCCCTTGATCAATCTGTTTACTGATATTGCTGTAACTTATGTCCGATGCATTTTCCTTGATTTGTCCACCGTGACTTTTAAATTCTTTTTTCTGCAGGAGGGGAAGGTCTTTGATGGAAATCACGTTTTCAGTGGTGTTGGTAGAATATTGGGCAGGGTTTAAACAGGATGTCTGCAGGTCATGTGGACTGGGGGACCAGTTACAGTCAGTCAGTAGGTTGAGTGCCAGTCATGTGTGCAGTGAGTGGAGCACAACCCTGTTTAAATTTTTGACACAAGTCATCATAACTCCAGATCAGCTTATTGATCTCTGATTCAAGGGCATTAGTTTGAGAAGCCAGATCTACTGATACAGTTTCAGCATGCCTACCTGTAGCATGTCTACAACATTCCCTCATCTTCTAATTCCAGCAAAACTGTATTGTCCATGTATGAGCAAACATAATCGATACAACCCTCCTGATCATTTTTATTGAGCTTAGCTGAGTCTTGGTCAGGTGTCTATGGGATGTTGGTGGCAAGCTGGAATAACAAATCTGCAGGAAGATAGAAAGAAGAAGAAACCCTTCTTGATAGTCCAAACCAACTTCTTCCTTTCATTGTCTGCCACGCCCATGGCCCTCGAAATCCCTCACTCTGGCAGCAGTCAGACACCCTGGATTCTCACAGCCCCTCACTCTGACAATGTATGCACACAGGTTCACAGGTTCAGGGATCACTGGATCGACGCCATTCTCCACCCACAGGTGTCACCAATCCCAGACGAGCCCCCACGAATCTGTTACAGGTCTCAGGCTGAGAACCTATATACAGATAAGATTCCTGTTGGAAACAGGAGAAAAGAAGACACAGGCAACAGGTAGATCAATTCGTTGCAGCTTCGCTCTTTGAATTTTTTTTGCACACATGCAAAAAAATTTTCCTACACCATTCAAAATATCAGAAATAAAACAAATCACCTAAGCTGATTGTGGTTATCTTTCTTCCCTTTACATTCAAATGAACAACAGATTTTCTTTTTACAATAAAAAAAAAAAATAATGGAGTTCAACCAGTGTATTAATCTATTAATTTGTCCTCATTCAGTCCATAAACTGAGCTGTATTTACATTTAGTCCACAGTACTACAAGAAAACACTATTAAGAAATGTAGAGTTCGCAGGTCCTTACATGTCTCCTTATTTACTCTCACATTTATAGAATAAAAAGCTGCTTGTAACTGCATGTCAGTTTAGAAGAAATATATGAGCTGAAGACTTGCAAAGTAACCTTTTGGGGTGGTAAACATATTTAGGAATGCATTAAAACTGTAACATCAACAATACAGTAATTTAAAATAAGTTGTTACATCAATAAAATATTATTTTACCCAACATGAAATGTGTTGGAGCCAAAAACAAGACCACATTTACGTAGTACATTTATCTTTATTAAAGTTTACGGCTGGCGCCATCTTAGGTCACATAAAAGAACAAAGAAAAACACATTTTCCTGTACTGGTCAGAAAACCCATATAAATGCACCGACTACCCTCACAATTGATTAAATACTAATTTTATGTGTTTGACAACGTGTGTATGCAGTTATGCAAGTTTTGTAAGACTTCACTGACCTGTTGGAATTAGGAGAAAAGAAGACACAAGTCACATTTCCATTACCCCTAGAAATGCACAAAACCTAAATATCACAATAAAAAACTGGTGATGGAAACACCTATATTTTGAAAATCCCCTCAAATATCGCTAAAACATTTTTACGCTCTCATGAGGTGGTTTTTCAGATGTGTTGATATAAAAGTTTATCGCAAAAGTGTAATGGAAACACTGTTTTTTGCATTTACACGTCACTGGGGTCAACGGACATAACATAGGGGGTGAATTCCTCATTTACAATCTTCTCCCAGAAATCCCTTATTCGTGGCCGCTGCCACACATAAGGGCTTCGCCTTTGAATAATTATACGTTGCCTCCGCCGTCTGTTCATAATAAGTAGAGCAACAGCCGTAGCAGCTGCTGAGATCAGTGTCCTGAGACGCATAATGCTTTCGGCCATCTTCCTCAAAGTGAAGTCTCGCGGGACGGACGAGAATTTACGAGAATTACAGCTAGTTCACAAAACACAGTTCAGTGGAAACACCTGTAAGTAGCATTTGATCTTTGTCAAAATTTCAGAAATATCGCTTTTATTTTGCGAGCAACTGTGATGGAAACGCGTCTACAAGCGACAGGTAGTTCAGTTCGTTGCAGCTTTGCTCAGTGAATGAGGAAGCAAGCAAGACTGCTGAAGAGGATCAGCGGGAGAAGCACCACACCACACTGCTGAGATGGCTTGCCAAAAGGCTATAATAAACCCTGATAGCTCACACTCGTGTTTTTCTCACATAATCTAAAATCTCTCAAATAATGTGCTCAAAGTAATAACATAGTAAACTGTTTTGTATACACTATATACCATAAACAGATTTGCAGGAAATGTGACCATACATTTTGTGTGCATCACACATGGCAGCAAACCAACATTTTCTTCAGAAATTCAAGGTAACAAGCAATGAGTAATTGATATACCAGTGGTCAGTTTGTTAAGTAAAAGTATGTAAAATTTACCTAAAATATCAAAACGTAAAAGCAGTCATTCTGTAATATGTTACCTATCAGTGTACTAATTTTAACTACTTCATATAATATACAACAGTTTAATCTACAGCGATGCACCATAGTCTATCAGATCATATGCTTGTAATGTTGCTGTCCTGAGAACCACATAACATAAACATAAATTCATGTTTTCATCTTTGTAACGAAACATTTTCCAGCTTATCTAAGAAGGTTTTTGAATACAATTACACCTATATGCAAATAATCCTGTATTTTATCAGATATATTCAAATTTTAAAAAAGTACAGTATTTGCCTCTAAGGTGTTGTAACATAGAACTATTAGGTTCAAGAAAGGTAAATACAAGTACTTAAATTTGTAGTTATGTACAGTGCTTCAGTAAATGTACATAGTTACATTCCATTCATGCTGAAAGGAAGAACAAGAGTTCTTTGGTGATACGATACATCATAAATTGTTCCCTGAGTGGGTAGGTCATTATACATGTTTTAATTGAGAGCTAAGCTGGCAGTGGAACAAAGACACAGTGTAAAAGTCTTTATAACTGGAGCTTCAGCTGAGGATAGTGCTCTGTCAACACAAGTATTAAAGGCCACTGGAGCATCACAGGTAAAAAGCAGCAGCAGCCTCTTATCTCTATCAAGTCTGTAGCTCCAAATGTGCTTATTAAAGTTCCAGTAACAAAAATAGGCTCCAACATTCAGCTCATTAACTCAACACATATGCACCTCCATGTCTGGATGTAATTAAAACAAGCATGGGCTGTTTGATCCTTTCTCAACTTCCCCATATCTCACTGCTGGGTGCTTTTGGACTTGTGACTCTCAAGGCGTATTCACAATGAATGGCAGCCTGTCCTGTCTCCAGTGTTTCATTTTGCGTGTGTGAACAGGACATATGGACCAAACCGTTCAACATCTAAACTGACTGACTTTGGTGGGAACGTTTTTAAGATTTAAATTTAGTCTGCTGCATCTCTGTAGCTGATCTGCTGCAAACACAGCAGATCAGCTGAAAACAGTTCACTTTTCCCCCAGGCATGTCCATGTATGTAGGTAAGAATGAGATATTAACTACAAAGCTAATGTTGGTTGTGGTTCAAAATCTGAGGCTCTGTTTGATGTGTGATGTGGCTGCTATCTGGTGTTAAGCATCAGCCTATGATAGAACATGTAGCAGCCAGCTAAATAGGGGGCAGACTGCTCGTTTTTTGCACAGCAGAGGATTGCTGAAACTGTGAGGGAATGGATGTGGCAGCAGAGTAGAAGGTGATAATTGCTGGCACCTGGGTGAGGAAAAATCAACTTAACTCACAAAGGCAACAAGAGGAGAAAGGAGAGGAAGAGAAGTGAGGGTGACAAAAATCTTCCAAAAGACCATAAATGTTCCAAATTACATGAATAAACGACATGATTGCCAAAATCCAAGGTTTCTCAGCAGAACACTGTGACAAAATGATCAGTGTTATTGACTTCACCAGCCAGTGGTTTAATGTTTTGGCTTATCAGTGTATGCATGAAAGGGAGTATTAAAAATAGGTCTATATATAATCACAACTAATTATTGGAGACAAATGGAGCTATTAGTCTTTCCTTTATCAACATAACGTGATTACTGTAATATAAACACATAGTGCACAGTGTGTTTTGATTCGTGTTCATAAAACTTGAATTTGACGTTGACTGTCAATTAACTCACAACTTACTACAGGCTGCAAGTCAACTTTTCTTTATGTTGTTGATTGAAGTGTGCATTTAGCTGCATTTACCTCAGTATTAAAATCTACATCTCTTCCTCTACCTGCTTCTCTCTGCTACTGAACGTGTACCTCTCTCTCTCTCTCTCTCCCTTTTAAAACACTCAAGATAAGAATCACAATTTTATAAGTAGACTAAAATTTTGAGTAATAGCCTGATTGTCTCACGTGTATTTGAGCACCAGACCCTTTAGTTCACAAATAAATTGGCTCGGAACCTAAAAAGTTGGTTTCCAGCTGGAACCAAATGATAGTAGGCTCCCCTTAACCTGAATTGTGTACTGTGATAACATCAGCAGGTGTGTCATATTCTACAGGTCAGAAAGAGAAGATGAAAAAGGCAACAGTGGAGACACTTAGACAGAAATTATTGGGAAAAAGGGAGTGCAGTGGTCTCCTTCGTAGTTGGTCCAGGCTTGTTTTTGGATAAAAACAAATATCTGTAATAAAGGAAAAAAAGTTTTATTAATGAGATAACACATCCTTGGAAAAACAGGCTGGTTGGCCAAGCTCTCCATTATTCTCATGATGTATCAGGAGGTCAGCACTAGATGCAGTCCAAAGTGAGTGAGCAGCTGTCAAAGACACAAACTGCAGCTGGAAACTGCAATTCACATTTGTCAAGTCATTTTGTAGTAAATTAGGCTCTCAGGATTTCTCTTTATAGTAAATATACTTAACCCTTATGTACTATTCATCATTTGTATAGTACTGTATAGCACCCATTGTCCTCCGGGGTCAAATTTGACCCCAACTGGCTTGACTGTTATAAAAGCATGAAGCATAACATTATCAAACAAATTTGTGTTTCATCTTTTTATTCAGCTTCAGATCAACTCATTAATACCAGTTTTACTTTTTTTGGTAATTTATGGTCACATTTATCTCATTTATATACCTATTTTTTTAATTAAAAAAAAAAAAACAGAAATTCTGAATTATTTCAACTACAATAAAAATCAAAGGCAAAAATTTGATGGATTATCAGACACTGGTATATGTCAAACTTTCATCAGGAATTTCTTTTAACCCTTTCATTAAAAAAAAAAAAAAAAAATAGCGGCAAATACTAACAATCATTGTCCTCCGGGGTCAAATTTGACCCCAATAAGTTTGACTGTTAAAAAAGCACAAAACATAACATTATCACATAAAGTTGTGTTTCATCTTTTATTCAACATCAGACCAACTCATGAACACCAGTTTTTAACTCTTTTTAAAAAATCATGGTCACATTTATCTCATTTATATGAAATTATACCAATTTTTGAGTAGAAAAAACCCAGAAATTCAGAATAATTTCAAATATAGTGAATATCAGAGGCAAATAAGTTGATGAATTATTACAGGCTGTAATATGTCAAAGTTCCACCAGGAAATACCATTTCAAAATTTTTAATGGCAGTAAATACTAATACTCATCGTCCTCCCGGGTCACATTTGACCCCAACTGGTTTGTGTGCTTATGTAGCATAAATATATAATATTACCCAATTTTTGTTACAAATATTTAGCCAACTTCAATCCAACTCACGATCACAAATACCACACACTTAATTTATGGTTAGCAGACCTCATTTACATGAAATTATACTTTGTTTTTGAGTAAAATAAGCAGAAAGTATGCTTATACAGATGCAGCCACTTCAAATTTGCGTTTGGCCCGTGCTAGAGTCCTGACTGATCCGTGACAGGTCCCTGTCGTCACCTGGCCGGGCTCGTAGATCCCCCGCAATGACGTAGAGAATACGAGGCCGGCTGGTAACGCCCCTAAGTTTAATTTGTAGAAACCAGTTGCAATGGTCTGTCTATCCACCAGCAGTGAGTGTAGAAGCTGAAGCGGTTTACTGCGTGGGAGAGAGCTTCCCACACAGAGAATATATTATATAATGATTATCAGGCTACCATATCACAGGTCATAAAAAATATGCTTCAGCATTTTGTTATTCAAAAGAATTGCACGAGAATTAAAGTGATATGGCTGGGAACCATGCGATAGTACAGCGAGAATAAAACTGCGTTTGAATCATTAGTCTTAGTGGCTGAGTTTATCTGCAGTGCTAATGATAATAATGTTATATAGTAATATGTACATATATATGTATATATACGTATATATACGTATATATATATATATATATATATATATTACTTTGCTAGTGCTGTTAGATTGCTTTTAGACCACCCCACAAAATGTTGTTTTTCAAAGACTACATGTCAACAAATATGGACTGAAAGAGAATCTTTCGTTAGATAAAAACAGCTTGTGAATACTGGAAATGATTACATAGATCTTTTCTTTTTTAATTGTTATTTTGACGTTCAGACTGTACAGCGCTCTGCACACGCACACGCGCATGTGTCTCCAGTGTGCACATTGCATTACAGTATGACTGAATACGTACAAGCGCAGGTAGCTTTCAAGTGGTCACTTTTCCATATCCTCAGTTTCATATGTAACTCCTATCACACATGCATGTTTTCAAAGTCATGATATTAAGGTGAGACAGATTAATTATGTTTGCCTTCACAAGCTACGGCCACAGCACAGTGGGGGGCAGACTCTGTGCCAGATTTCCTCCAGAAAAGTGACTAATTACTTCATATTTTAAGCTATGCAGTTAGTATCTCAAAAATGACTCTGTCTCTTAAAATAGTAAGACTTTTTCAAAATGACATAAGTAAATGTTTTCAGATACTAAGTCATTATTTTGAGTTATTTCCAGAGTCTCTCCTTATTCTGAAAGATTTACCCAATATTCTGAGACGAGGATACCTGGTACAGGACGTGATTTAGAAAAAAAGGAATATCTAAAAGAATATGGGTTTGTTGTAAATTCTTAATATTAATTATGAATGCTGACATGTCACAGGCAACTTTCACAAAAATCTGATAAAGTTTCCCATAATTTAATAACTCGAAAGGAGCATGTGAAATAAAGTGGTCTTGTTTATCTCTGAAGGTGAGGTAGCCTCCACACATCATTAGCATTACCATAAACCTTTTCGTTCCCTCTGAATGGGTGAGTGTGCCATCTGAATAGGATTCCCAGCCCCCACTTTTGTCACAAACATTCAACAACACATTGTCACTGTCCATGTCTGAATTACCTCACAATAGTAACATTTTACAGTTCTTCATATATATTGATATGTATATTGATACAGGTTGTGCAATTCTGAGTGTTGTAATTTTCTCGTGTTTTTTTTTTTTTTTGTAGGCTTTTGTAAACAATAACTCACGTTAAATACCCTACGAACATAAATATTCAGATTGAAACCCATTCAAATCACTATTTTTGATCCTGCTCGAATACAAAATATAAGACATGCATCCTCTCATTTCTCCACTTCATTTGAAGCCCGTGGCTTGTAAGGGTGGGCCCGAGGGATTTCCTTCCCGATGACGTCATGTCTCTCCTTATTCTGAGAGATTTACCCAATACTCTGAGACGAGGACACCTGATGCAGGACGTGATTTTTTTTTGATTTTTTTAAAGAATATCTAAAAGAAAATGTGTTTGTTGTAAATTCTTAATATAAATTATGAATTTGTCACAGGCAGCTTTCACAAAGTTGATACAGTTTCCAGTAACTTACTAACTCAAAGGGAGCGCACATGAAATAAAGTGGTGCTGTTATCTCTGAAGGTGAGGTAGCCTCCACACATCATATACATTACCATGAACCTTTTCGTTTTTACTGAATGTGTGAATGTGCGATCTGAACAGCTTTCCACCCCTCCACTGTCACACACATCATCACACTGAGTGAGTCTCTTACTGAGCAACTTTTTCAAAATGATTTAAGTAATTATTTTCAGGCACCAAGTTATTTTCAGAACATTTCTCATTATTCTGAGTATTTTCAGATAGGGGAGACCAGGGCCAATTGTAACAAAATTTCAGGTTTTTCTTAATAACTAACGTGTTTATAACAGCGATGCTGCAGCAGATAAAGGTGGTCATTTTAATAACTTAAATACTGCTGGGTGGCCTATTGTAACCTATAATAATATAACCTAGCAACAAATTTATATTATTGTACAAAGCTACTGTAACTTATATGCCAAACTAAATCTTTAAAATAAAAACAGTGCCATAAAAGTGTAATATTTGCATCTGAGAGAGTGGTGTACATTAGTAATGTAGCATAGCAAGGAAATACTACTAGGTAAATTACAAGCACCTCTTAATCTTTAGTTTTTGTGTTTCTATGAGGGAAACACCATCTAATGGTGACACCTTCTAATTGAATAAATGGGCGTGTTACAGTGGAATCCAGGCACACCCCCAGAGAGGTGGGGGGAAATGGTATTTGGCTGGAAACTGGCTGGAGACTGGCAGGCTTCTGGCTGGCTTTCGAAAGGCCTGGGAAATTTGAAGTGGCTGCATCTGTAAATTATTGTTAATTTTTTGCATGTGTGTATTCGTGGTGTGTGTGTGTGTGTAGGTGTGTGTGTGTGTGTGTAGGTGTGTGTGTGTGTTGTAAAGGAAGCTCTGTTTATCATGGAGACAAAACTTGTTTTGAAATTTAGTTTACAGACCTGTAGTTTGCAGTTGTGCTTTATAGTTTGCATGTGTGTGTGTGTGTGTGTGTGTGTGTGTGTGTGTGTGTGTGTGTTTGTTTGCATGTGTGTGTGTGTGTGTGTGTGTATGTGTTTTAATGGCAGCCAGTACTAACACCTGCTGGTCAAATTGAACAGGTTTGATTTGACTTGGCTGTTTATAAAACATAATAATTTAGTTACTGTCCAATTATTTGTTTCATTTTTTGCATGTGTGTGTGTGTGTGTGTGTGTGTGTGTGTGTGTGTGTGTGTGTGTTGTCTGGAAGCTGTCAAGTTTGACCCCAAATCAGAATCAGAATCGGAATCAGAAATACTTTATTGATCCCCAAGGGGAAATTGTTGTGTATGAAGCAAAAAAAGTTAGAAACTAAGAAAACAAGCAGGAGTGACTGCAACAGGCTGCACGCACGGTTGGCGCATGCGCATTATATAAACCTGAGGGTTTAATAGTTGACTGAAAAAATAAAATACAGAAACATCTTAATATCCTGTTTCTGCTTTATACACAACCAAATTTCTGTCTATAGCTTGAGAAACAAAGGCATACAGGGAAATCTGTTATCAAAGTTGTATTGATATTGACTGACTGTATTGATTGACTGATATTGATTTTTGCTTCAGTAAATAATATTGAAGCAATTTTGATAAACATTTCTAAGTGTAAAAATAAACTTGGAGCTCTTGTGGAAAAACTATGTCATTGGGACACACTATAAATGACTAGTATCATATGTTGGATATTTCGGCACACACACTTACAGGCTGACATATATAGTACCATATATCTGTGTGAAGGATGTTGACTGATAATGGCCTAGCTGATGTATTGAATGGGCTCCTCTATGGGTTTTGTCCCTTTTGGGTGTTGATTTGTTTCTCAAAATAGAGCACAGGGCATTTAAAATAGAGAGCAGATCTGTATACTACAGCAGAAAAAAAACACAACTGTATTCTGAATATTAAGTGACAGACCAAGGGCAACACAGAGGTAATATGGTAAATAAAGGGGTACCAAGGAAATACAACAAACTTTACATTCCTGAGGCACTTGAAATTGCCAAACAAAGACTAACAGCTCTGGCCACCCAGCTGAAGAGATACACAAAAGAAGTAGAAGCCAGGAGAATGAACAAGATGTTCTCCACTGAACCAGCCAAGGTGGTCTCTCAGTGGCAGGGAAATGACAGCACGTCAGACCCACAAAGAGCTGAGATGGAAACGTACTGATAGGGCATATGGCAAAGAGAAGCATCACACAACACCAATGCCCAGTGGCTAGTGGACCTACGAGCTGGCCCCAGCAACCTCCTTGAACAAGAACCAGTAACCATCTCACTGGCAGACATCCAGGAAAGAGTGTCAAAGATGAAAAGCTGGACAGCACCAGCTCCTGGTATGATCCATATATACTGGCTGAAGAAGCTAACTGCACTCCATGAACACCTAGCAGCACTGATGGCACAGCCGCTAAGGGATGGGACCCACCTGGAATGGTTGACACAGGGCAGGACAGTCCTGATCAAGCAAGACCCCCAGATGGGAACCATCCCATCCAATTATAGACCGATAACCTGTCTCTCCACAACATGGAAGTGATGTCAGGCATCATAGCGGCTAAGATAACTAGGCGTATGGTCCAATACATGAGCGAGGCACAGAAAGAAATTGGCAGTAACACCAGAAGAGCCAACCACCAGCTACTGGTCGACAGAGCAATCGCCTGAGACTGCAAGAGCAGGACAACCAACCTGTACCAGAAATACTGTAACACAACAATTTCCTCTTGGGGATCAGTAAAGTATATCTGATTCTGATTCTGATTCTGTGCACCGCCTGGATTGACTACAAGAAAGCCTACGACTCAATGCCACACACATGGATACTGGAATGTCTGGAACTATACAAGATCAACAAGACAATAACAGCCTTCATAAAGAACTCCATGGAAATGTGGAAGATGACCCTAGAGGCCAACTCAAAGCCGACTGCCCAAGTCAACATCAAATGCGGCATATACCATGGGGATGCATTGTCACCACTGCTGTTCTGCATAGCCCTGAATTCCTTCAGTCAGATCATCAAACAGACTGGTTATGGATACCGATTCTGAAGTGGAGTAACAATCAGCCACCTGCTCTACATGGATGACATCAAGCTGTACGCCAAGAATGAATGAGAAATCGACTCACTTATCCACACCACCAGGATCAACAGCAAGGAGATAGGGATGTCGTTCAGATTAGACAAGTGTGGTTGGATGGTATCAAAGAGAGGCAAGAATATCAGAACTGAGGGAGTTGACCCACCAGAGGGCAACACAGAAGAAATCCAGGACAGCTACAAGTACCTTGGGATCCCACAGGCTAATGGAAATCATGAGGAGGCTGCAAAGAAGTCAACCACAACCAAATACCTCCAGAGAGTAAGGCCTGAGAAGTCAGCTGAGTGGTCAGAGCAAGGTCCAAGCCATCAACATGTATGCACTGCCAGTCATCAGATACCCAGCTGGGATAAGCTGGCCAAAGGAGGAGATAGAAGCCACAGATATCAAGACAAGAAAGCTCCTCCCATGCATTGAGGGTTCCGCATCAAGTCCAGCACCCTGAGACTCTACAATAAGTGGAAAGAGGGAGGCCAAGGACTAGTGAGCATCAGAGCCACTGTCCAGGATGAAACATCCAAAATCCAGGAGTACATCAAGAAGATGGCCCCAAATGATGAACTGCTAAGTGAATGCCTCAGACAACAGAAACCTGATGAGAACAAAGAGGTGGAGGAGCAGACAACATAGAGGGACAAGACCCTACATGGTGCATACCACCATCAGATAGAGGAAGTGGCTGATATCAAGAAGATGTACCAGTGGCTGGAGAATGCTGGACAGACAGACAGCACAGAGGCACTAATCATCGCAGCACAGGAACAGGCTGTAAGCACAAGGGCCATAGAGGCCACGGTCTACCACAGCAGATCAGACCCAAGGTGCAGGCTGTGCAAAGATGCCCCTGAAACGGTCCAGCAGGGTGTAAGATGCAAGTAGGATCAGCGTACATGGAGAGGCACAACCAAGTGGCTAGAATAGTGTACATCTGTACCGAGTATGGACTTGAGGTACCCAAATCCCGATGGGACACACCACCAAAGGTGGTTGAGATCAACAGGGCTAAGATCCTGTGGGACTTCAGCTTCCGGACTGCCAAACAGCTGCTGGCTAACCAACCGGACATAGTGGTGGTTGACAAACACCAGAAGAGGCCAGTGGTGGTAGATGTGGTGATACCAGCTGACAGCAACATCAGAAAGAAGGAACATGAAAAGGTGGAGAAGTATCAAGGGTTGAAAGAACAGCTGGAACAGATGTGGAAGGTCAAAGTTGATGTGGTCCCTGTGTTAGTAGGAGTACTCGGAGCAGTGACCCCCAAACTGGAAGAGTGGCTCCAGCAGATTCCACGAACAACATCTGAGGCTTTAGTCCAGAAGTGTGCTTCTGGTACCCCCAAAAGAAGTGCCTGCCAATCAGGCACCTGATTGTCAGCACCTGTGAGCTTGGACCCTGCTACAGTGGTCAGTTGATGTCTGCTCCAAGAATGCCATGTTTGACTGATCTGGATAGGCCCTGTGCGATAGGGCAACCTCAAGCTGGTGTTCCGCAAAACCAAGTTGCGGCAATATTTGGAGGCCAAGTTCCATATAACGGGGGATGTCACAGACAGGGCCGCGAAGTGGGCATCCCAAGAAGACGGCACTCCAAGAAGACCGTTTCCTCATCCTGTCAGCACTTAGGAACCGTAGGCACTCTTCCACAGATTTGCAGTCAAGGTTTGCAGGACAATATGGCTGATGGCTCCCTGCCCAGACAATCCAGAACAGACTGCACGCAGCCAATCTCCCATCTCACAGGGCTGCCAGGACGCCTGCCATGATTGCCCTTCACCATCAGGTGCGTTTGCGCTGGTGTCGGCAATACTTGCACTGGAACCTGAACATGTGGTGGAACGTTATGTTCAGCGATGAGTCCAGACTCTGCCTACAGCAGTTGGATTGTAGGGTCAAAGTGTGGAGAAGATGCAGAGAAGACTTTCCTAATTGCTGCACCAATAGAGTAACATCTTTTAGTGGAGGCAGTGTGTTGGTGTCGGGTGGCATCTCCCTTCCTGGAAAAATTAGGCTTGTCTCCATCGGAGGCAATCTCAATGCAGAGAGATATCGAGATGAAATTCTGAAACCAGTGGCAATCCTATATCTCCACAGTCTGGGACCGAACTCTATCTTCCAAGATGACAATACTCGCCCCCACAGAGCGGGGTTTATTAGAGACTACCTCCAAAATTTGGGAGTGGAGAGAATGGAATGGCCTGCCAGCAGTCCTGACCTCAACCCCACTGAATACTTGTGGGATCTGCTTGGGCATGCTATTCATGCCAAAGTGACCAACACAACTATGTTGGCTGGCTTGCGACAAATGCTGGTTGAAGAATGGGATGCCATCCCACAGCAGCATGTGACTAGGCTGGTGACCAGTGTGAGGAGGTTCCAACCAAGCTGTTGTGGCTTTGGTTCTTCCACACACTACGGAGGCTCCTGTTTGTTAAATTAATTAATTGTGAAATTGCCAAAATGTCTTGTTTCTTTAGACTTCAATCATCCACTCCACCAAACAACACCAAACAAGAGTAAGCAGCAAAAAAAAAAAAAATTCACAGAGAAGATTTGGCAAATTTTTCATTGGGGCAACCCACTTACTCAGTTCTGCTGCTCATCCCAAATGCATGTTTCTTACAAATGCGACACAATTTAAGAGGGAAATAAACAGGCTTTACAACAGTATGAAATTTATTACAAAGAAGCATTGTTACAACAAAGAAATAATCTATCAAACACAAATTTCCTTGTTTTTTGTGCTTATGTCTACCTATCTATCTATAGATATGTATATATATATATATATATATATATATATGTGTGTGTGTGTGTGTGTGTGTGTATATATATATATACACAGTGGTGGAAAAAAAGTTTTTGGACACCCTTCAAATTTTACACAATCTCAAATATTAAAGCTGGGGTTGGTAATGTTGGAAAGCTAGCAAGAGAGCTAGCAAGATTTGAAAATAGCACTTCCTCCTGCCTCCTCTAAATTCCATCCCCCTCCTCCCCCTTCCGTCAGTGTGTCCCTCGAAGCCACGCCCCCACACACTGGCACGCGCGCGAGCTAACCTGTGAGCCAGCTATTTCGGAATATTTTGGAAACAACCAAACAGACTCATGTCTTATTTATCTGTAAGTAAACAATGTTATTACTATTATTATTATTATGTCTTTGTTTGTTTTATAGCATAGCAGTCTGTGTAGACCCAGGTCTGAATCTGCTGAATCTCCCTAAAGATCGGCCTGGATTCAGAAGCATCAGCTAAAATACATTGTAATAATTGTTACGTGTTTTTCCTGAGAAACGTGTATTTTGTTTTTTTATTAGTCACATAGCATATCTGCCTACCGGTAACTCAGTTTTGCACTGACAGTTATGCAGATTTGGCTATTAAAAAGGTTAACGATATCTCTGTTGTTTGCTTGTTAGAGTTTACACGATGAGAGCACTGGCTCAGACCCGAGCTACAGTCCAGACCCGAGCTACAGTCCGCAACCGAGCACGTCTTCAGCTCCAAGGGGACGCGGTCGTGCTAGAGCCAGGGAAGGCCGTGTTAGGGGGAGTGCAAGGGGCAGAGGCCGAGGAACTTGAGGTCAAGGACGTGGAGCAAGCCGGACTGCGACTGGAGAGCTTTTACAAGATGAGGATATTTGACGAGTGGAGAATCTGCAAGCTCAAACAATTGCAGATGAGCAGGTAGGTTTTCTGAAATATCATTTTTTTCTGATCTCAACATTATCAAGAATTGTAAACAATGACCTGCCATTTACTGTGAACACAACATTTAGAGTTTGTCATTCATTTTTTACAGGCTAGAATTGAACGACTGAGCTTGGAAGAATCCCATCAGTTGCTTCAGATCTGCCTGACAAGGGACCCAAGCCTCATGTTTGATATCCTGCAGATGTCAGCATCAGGAGATGCTCCTCCACCAGGCTCCCCAGCTCCAGGTTTCCTTACTTGGTGTGTGTGCAGGAAGTGCCGTGAGATGCCCACAGATCTGGAAAAAAAGTGCTGTGGGCAACAACCTGCTTCCTGCATTTCCATGCTGCCTCACCTGGAACTCTACATTGTACAGGGAGGGGTCTTGCGATTGGCTCGCAGGATATGGAATGATGTCCGGGCTGAGGAAGATCTTCCAGACCCCGGGGAGAGCAACAAACAGTTCCTCCATGCAGCATACTGTCAATATGTTGTGTGGCAATATGGGGCACTGGGTGCTGGGCACAGAGTAGTAATCCCTAGTTGCTGTGTCTGGAAAATAAGAGACCGCTATCCAGATCCCCATGGACAGTATAAAGGTTTTGTCCCCAGTAGAGTCTAACACACCATAAGATCTACACTGAAGTCCTGCCATTTATACTGTATTGTACTTTACCGATTCCTTTTTAAAATCTGCACTAAGGTTTACATTATATAAATAACAAAGTTGTTTATATTTTTACTTTTATTTATATTTGCTTGTTTGATTTTCTATATTTTGTGATTTTTCATTAAAAATTTGAAAATGATGAATGCCTTTCATTTCACTATTTCTGGAAAACAAGAAATACATTTTCTCACCACCACATTAAAAATATGTGATTACAGCAGAATAACTACAACACACTTTGTACAACCTTTTCATTGTTGCATAAATATGTACATTGTCACTGTGAGTCCACATATGGGAAAAGGTGCTTTCATGTAAAAGGTGTTTCAAGGGAAGGCAGACGGGTCAGGCGATGATATGAGGAGGATCAGTCATCTTTGGTGTTTGTCAGCTGTGGTGATCTACTCCTTTGGTAGTGATTTGCCTTTAGGTAGAATATCACAGTTACACTAATCAATAATTTTTTTTGAGACAATCAATGAATAAGAATACTTATAGCTTTTCCCATTTTTTGGGAACATAACTATGATGGAACTTCTTCATCAAACTACAATATTGTAAGAAAACTCACCCAGGCCTCTGCTTAGTTGAGTCTGTAAAAGCTCCTGTGTTGATGGGGCTGGGACACCTGACAGAACCCCATGTTGACGGGGATCTTCTGGCCTCTTTTTTGAAGTCCTTGGCAAACCCCCAGTAGCCGACAGCCTGCACCGCAGAATTGCACTTTGTAGGTCAGCGATGTAACTGTAGTCCTTCTCCACTTTTTCAGTGTAAAGGCTCCACTTCTTGGACTTCTTATTGTACACCTTGCCGTACCTGCAAAAACAGAAAAGATAAGTTTTGTGATACATTCACATTAGATTACAATTTACTCGGGGCAGACAAGGTCTTAAGCATAAAGCTCTGCCCCCAGTTGAACGTCTGAAAGGAGCTACATATATCCTAAACACTGTAATTGTAATTTCAACTTTGTAAGATACCCAACCTCACTCTCACCCAGATATCAGACTTTTTAATTGTAAAATTTTAAATTCAGATCCTCTGCATTACCTGAGACACCCAACCTCTCACTTTCTCATCATCATTTGAATCCTTTTGTTTTTTAAATTGTGCTGGCTAGACCTCCTAACTTCACACTTCAGGGTGTCATTGCTCATACATGTGAAAGACAAAAGAGTGTGAAACACACCCTAAGTAAGAGGCTGACCATACAGCAGACAAAGGACGTGAAACACACCGCTGTGAAGTGTGGTGGCTGTGATGTAACCTATAACCTACACCCTTGGGGACAAAAGTGTCCTCTTCAAAATCACACCCAAAAAAGATATATTTATATTTTTTCCCCCTTTATTTGCTCATCAATGACATATCCTAGACTGTACTAATCCCCCCTATAAAAAAATTCCACTTTTTTTAACCAAAATCTGTAAACTTTGACATCCTCCTGAATGCCGGAATTTACAAAGAAGTGTTCAATTTTTATGAGATAAAAAATAACATACTGAATTGAGCCATCAGTCCTTTTCTTGACTGGTCTGTCAACATGGTGGTTGTAGTCCAGGACAGCCAGCATGACTCGAGCGGCATACACAGGCGGTGAAAAGGAGAAGCGTTTGCTTGCATACATCAAAATATGATTATGGAAAGACTCCAACTCTGCAGTAGACCTGAAAGCACAGAGAGAACATAGAATTACTTTATAACCTGATAATAAGTAAGTAAGTAAGTACTAAGTAAGTAAGTTGAACATAATGTGACATACCTGAAATGTAGATATTTGTGCACATTTTTTAGCCAGCGTGCATCCAGGACAAGTTCTCATAGTCTCTGGTGTGCTACAGAACTCTTTTCAATCCAGTTCTTCTCTCTGTCCTCCACCAAGGGACCATGGTGACAGGCACCTAAGGCCCACGCATGTGTTCGTGACACATGATGAAGGAGGCCAGTCCACATGTCCTAAGAAACAAAAAAGTGGTCAACAAGAAGAGAAGCCATTTTCCCCAAATAACTATTACAAAATAAAATCTGGCCTAGACTTTTATTTCTATTATACTTACAATGAACTCCTTATATGTATCTGCAGTCTTGCAGCAATACTAGAAGTGATTGCAGATATCTTTAGTCCACAACTGAAGGATGGCGCACCCCTTTTGTTGCCCTGCCTTGACATTGCAGCACAATCAGATTTTAGGAATGTCAAAGTAGTTTATGAAAAGAGAATTTATGTAGATAATATTTTTTTAATCGAAATACATCAATCTACAGAGAGATCATGTACTTACTGCATGAATTCTTTTCCCCAAACTTTTGGACCCATGCCACATGTCCAGGGTGTGTCGGACGCCACAATCTTTATATTTCCCTTTTTGGTCTGTAAGACAAAAAGCCAGAGGATATATGCTCAGTCATGAATCTAATTATTGCCAATTCATGATAATATAACTAATATTTGCATTATGGGGCTATTTTGTGGAGTTGGATTGCTGAAACAATCTCCTCCAACAGATAACAATAATAAACTTACTGAAGAGGGCTGATATCTGGGAATGCGCATCAGTGCAGAATTCCTCAAGCTGGAGTTCTCCACGAAGTGTGTCAAATGCTCGCATGAAGCCCTCTTTCTCCATGATGACAGAGTTCCGCATTGCCTCACGCTTGTCGATGTTGACGGTGCAGATTATCTTTTTTGAATCATTGTCCATGGCAGTATATGTGCAATACTGTGCAGAAAATCCAGGACTGTCCATGTGTGCATCTCCTAAAAAATTATAACAGATAAAATGATATAAAGAAATTTACTAATTTGTCATTTATGGTGCTCCAGCTTTGTGAAAAGCCACTGTTCAGCAATTCATATTCCAAGAAGAAATCCTCAGATTATACGTCATATACACTTTATCCTGCATTTTATGTCAACACTGAAGAAGAAATTAACTTTTAGTCTTGTATAAATGTGACAATTACATGATATCTGGAGAGGGTCCTTGATTATCACTGCCCCCTGATCCTTTTACCTGTTCTAGAATACACATGTCCTGTCTTGGCCCTCCCTAGTATAACCGGCACCATTAGACTATTCAGTTTTGGATCTTTCTATCAATATTCTTTTGCCCAGACAAAACCATTTCTTGAGAATAAATACATGTATTATTGTGCTTTAGATAAAGAATGTGCGCTTGTGTTTGAATGCTTATATACATGTCTGTAACTCACCCAGTGTTACAACAGGCCCTTTTGCCTTGAGCTGGGTGATGACTGCGGCTCTCTTCTCATCCCAGAACTCCTTTATTGTGTCCACACAATAGGAGTCCTGGATTCTGAAGAACGTTGACCTGTCTACCATTCCAATATTCATATACTTGAACAGTAGTGAGATCTTGGCGTAGTTGTTGCCCGACAGCAGGATATTACAGCAAAGCATGAAGTCTCCAACTAGCATTCCATACTTCAACATTGGTTGGGAAGCCCACTTCCAAACAGTGTGACCACGAGGACAAATCTGGAGAAAAAAGACAGAGAAAGAAAACACATTATAGTAAATACAAGGACCAATACTACAATTTATGTTACCATAACATATTCATTTTTATTACCACAATGGGAAAATTCACATATGTTCCAGTAACAAGTGGACAGTAATAGAAGAGCGGAAATAAAAAATAAGTCATTAGCTGAAGGAGCTCTCCAGTGCAGTCAGTGTGTATTTCATGGTGTGGGAAAGTTATCTGTTCAGGAGGGAGGATGAGGGACCTCATCAGGTGGGTTTCTCATGCCTGTTGCAGCTGAGGTCCTTGGGGTGTACCAGTACCACAAGCAGTGTCATCAGGACCTGCCAGATTCTTTGCTTTTATCTACCTCTGGACCTGGTTCCTCACATGGAGTGTTTCGAGCGACAGGTTGGAGCAGGGAGGCTCTATGGTAGTGTGTGGGAATGTTGTGTAAATAGGAATAAAAGTGGGGGTGTTTGTGAGCTTAGTGGGGGGATGGGATAGCATACTAGAGGTGTCAACGAGGGGGGTTGCTGCAGTAATGGCTGGGCTGGGGGAGGGACAGATGTCTGCTCAAAACAGCTGAAGAATGAACAGCCTTCAACTCCACCTTGTTACCTGACCTAAAGGCTCTCCTCTTCCACCCAAAAACATTTATGTTATCATCTTTTCCCATTTGTGTATGTTGAAGTTGACACTAAAAATATGGCTGGTGTAACAACAAAAGAAAATACCAGTCCCAAAAAATGAACAGTCTTTTATAACTTATATAAAAACTCACCCATTCAATGACAGAAGCTGTTCCCCTGGACCTGACATTGATTTCAAATGGTCCAGGTGCCTGGCATTCAACATTGCTGTATGGGTCCTTGGCAGGACACACGCTGACCGGAAGGAGGAGATACTCAGCAAGCTGCTTCAGGCTGTCATGGTATGCAATTGATGCAGGATGACCAATTATGTCATCCTCAACCAAAACTTTTTCTGCTTCGGAGAATGTTGGGATATCTGCCATAGGTGGATCTGGGGCATTGTCTGGAGCATCATGCACTGTGTCCTCAATGCTGACTTCTTTTAGTGATTCCAATGAAAAAGGAGTCTTCAGAGCCCCGCCAGTCCTGTTGTAACAAGAACAGCTATGAGAAATAAAAAACAAACAAACACAATGACTTCATTGTAAGTGAAGCCAGACAGTGTTGAACTTACCTAATACAAATACGAGGCCTAAAATCTAAATCATCACTGTCATCATCATGAAAGTCCACCTCCTTGGTTACATCGTCTTCAAATGATGACACAGACTGTGTGCTCATTTCTGGATTCCGGGTCTTGTCTTCATCTTCCTATTCAATGCTGTATAAAAAAGAAATTTAGAGAAAGTAATTTAGTTATCCACAAAAAGAATACAATTATCAAGTAAAAATATATCTTCACTCGATGCAGAAACTTACGTGGAGTTCCGAATATCATTGAATTCATCCGCATCAACAACAATGTTTAGGTCCAGTGACGACATGCTAAAAAAGAAAAAAACACAAAAAACAGAGTAAATATTGCACCATCATATATTGCTGAAATAATGCACAGACTATGAATTGGACCTTGTGTGCTTCTTCCTCCCTTGTCACAAACTGGGCCCCGCGGCCGTGACAAAGGAGGGAGAAGCACACAGGGTCCAAAACACAAAAATAACAACCTAAACTAAGCATGGTGAGTGTCATCTGTAAGATCAGTAGTGTAAGTGGGTGCATGGGTGGAAGAGTGTGTGTGGGGTGTTGGAGAGTCTAAAACGCGTCACAATCACATACCTTGCATCCAATTGCTGCAGAACTGTCTCCTCTGGGCAGCTAACATCCAAGTGCTGAACCCCAGCTACTGAGAAGTCATCATCTCTGTGAAGATTACAAAGTCAGAGAATACAGTCAGTGCAACATCAACATACATTCTTTACCCTTCTTTCGTAGAGAACATATTATTGTACAACATATTGTTGTACAATAATGTTTTTTTTTCTGAAGGACCTCAAGTAGCACTTTGAGGCACATAAAACAGAAAAAGCTAGATATGAAAGACAGATATTTATAGCCCACCAAAGACAACGTTGGTCAAATTCATATTTGCAGCAGCAAGTTGAACTCACCGGTCGGACAGAGACTCAGAAACAATAGTTGAAACTGGCGGGGGAGGAGATCTCATCATTCCGTGTTTAGACGGCATCGAGGTTGATGGATCCTTCTCATAGCTATGAAAACATAAATAAGCTACATCAGCACCGCAGTTGTAATATAACAGCAAATATATGTACGTTTTTTTTAATCACAATAACAATGCAGACACTGACGACTACGATAGAGTAATATCTTACAAATGTAATGTACTATAATCTATTCAATACTAGCGTCACGGATCCGTTTTAAAACTCATAGGGAAGCTAATATTAGCATTAGGCTAATACAAGCTACCAAAGTGGCTACGTTAGCAAAAGTTACATATTTCATGAAAATAACAAATCGTTCCCGAAGCAAAACAAATAATTACCTGTCCAACAGAAAGAGAGCGACCTCGGCATCACTTTTCAGCCCCTTCAGATTTTTCACAGATAAATATTTAGTAGTCCTGCCATTGGTACGCAGTAAAGCTCTAAACCTGGCTGGCATGTTCTCCACGAGCCTTTCACACTGTTGAGGGGTAATCTTGTCCCATTCTTGTCACTTTAAAACCTGGATATTGTGCTCCTGCAGCCAAGTTCTACTTGCCCTGGATGCGTGACAAGGGGCATTATCTTTCTGAAATATCCAGTCTTGATCTCGACGACAGTGCACATGTAGAGGGGAGCATGTGGGTTTTGAGAATGGCACAATACTTGGCAGAGTTCAATGTGCCATCACAGACAGTGAGATGACCAACGCCGGCAGCACTCATACATCCCCAAACCATGTCACTGCCTCCACCATGCTTGACGGTAGGTATTGTACATGCTGGAGCTAATGCTTTGCCCGGGCCTTCTGCATACCCTAACATGCAGGAGGAGGATTAAGCCTGGACTCATCCGACCCCAGAATCTTCTTCCAGTTCCTGGCTGTCCAGTCCTTGTGTGCTTGCCCAACGACCCCGGGCTTACCTCTGTCTCTCATTGCTCAGGGGCTTCTTGACAGCCAGGACCTTAAGCCATGATCTAGGAGTCGGCCACGTACAGTGCAGGTGGGACACTGGGCACCAGTTTGGTTTGCCCACTGCTGCTGAAGCTCACATGATGTCATTCTGCGGTTTTCCCTGCATAAGGGATGTGCAGGTCCAAGGTCCATTAAAACACCACACCAAGAACTGCTAATAACACTGACTGGGAGGAGGTCAAAGGTCACGGACCAGGATCAGGATGCAGTCATTTCTTCCTGAAGAAACCCTTAGATGCCCAGATCTTGGTTTGTCTTCCAATCTGTTGGTTTGTTTGTATTTCTGCAGAGTGTGTCCAACTGCTGAAGGACTGCATCTGCGCGTTCTGGTTATCTGGCGGCAGCTGTACCCTTCCTGGATGAGAATCTGTATCTTTAGGCGTGTTTCCTGCATTAGGTTCCTTGTTCCATGTGTGTGTATGTGTGTGTGTGTGTGTATATATATTGATATGTATATTTATATTTATATATTTGTGTGTGTATGTGCATGTGTGTGTATATATATATACATAGTCTGCATATACTGCAATTACTCCCTGTGATATATCTTCTTCTCTGTTTCCCTCTACCAAACAACTATTTGCTGACAGCCTCTCACCCTCAACCAGAGCTACAGCAAGTATCCTCTGCCTTTACATTTTCAGAACTAAATACTAATTACTGTGAAATAAGTTAAATGAAACAAATATATAAACAGTAGATTGATGACACGGAAAGGTTAGGGTAAGGAGGTGATGGGGTGGTTGCCTGGCAACAATAAAGAGGCATTCCTACAGGACTTATTACGAAAAATAAAACTTAATTACAGTCTAACATCATATCAAATTTTCAGGGAAACACGTCATTTCCAAAAATTATTTATGTTCTGCATTTTTCTGCACTCGCCAGTCAGACAGCTGTGACTGCAGCATTTAGTTGTGTGCTAGTTAATAAATCTTGTCAACCAATAATAATCAAAATAATAATAATAATAATAATAAAACAGCAATGAACTATGATGTCTCAGCACTGCAGTGATAACACCCCAAGCTCCATGGTCCTTGTTTAGATCATAACTTCAGTCTGTTAAATCATAGACCAGGGAATGAACCCAGAAACACAATCTGATTCCTCATTACTGTAACATCACCTACATTAAATGATAATATTGCTACTTTGTGTGTATTTTTATTAGTGTAAAACTAATGAAGCACACTTCACATTTTCTAAGTCAGTTTTATACATGCTGTACCAACCACATTTTTACAACTGATTGTGATATGTATGTAATTTTAACTTTATTATTTAATTTTATTGAAGCACATGAGAGATCACAGCCAAAAAATACCCCACCTTCTCTGTCCAACATCTTTCAGTACAGTGGCAGCTGCTGGTCTTTCAAACAGGGGAAGCTCACTTAAAGTTTACATCATAAAATTTGTCATATTGCAGTGAGGCAGTAACTTATAAAAGGAACATTTAATTGAAGCCGTTTTTCAACCACACTCATGCCATAGAACCACAGCAAAACACACCTCAAAGATTTTCAGATGGGTTTAAACACCTGAATGGCACTCTGTCAGAAGACTGCACTCGCAAATATCACAAAGGGGTTCAGCCTTTTAGACAATTCCTCCAATCATCATGCATACACCGAGTGTCCTCTCCTGCCTACCGATCCATTAGGTCCCATGAAAGCTAATCCTCCATGGAAGTGACGATTTTTTCACATTTATCCATAGATGTGCAGATGTGCATCTGCAGCTGTCAGTGGACCATGGTTAGAACATTGTCCCAGGGTGTCGGTGAAGGTTCTCAGTCATCCAGGTCATGGTAATCATAAGTGCTATATTGTAGGCAACTGGACTTGCTTGCACTTCTTGAAGACGTTTCGCCTCTCATCCAAGAAGCTTCTTCAGTTCTAACTGACTGGTACGGAGTTGCAGGCTTTAAGTTCTGTGTGGGTGTGAACCCTGGCAGAGTCGTTAGGGTCACATGTGAGCTCTTAGTTTCAGAGTCGGTGGGGTCACAATGTGAGTCATTGACCAACCTGACCATCATGTGTGTCGTTAGGGTCAGATGGAACCAGGTGTGAATGGGTGCAAAGTTGTCTGGGAGGGATCCCAGGACTGCATTGTAGGTGAGTGATAAGTGGTGTCGGCGTCCACCTCCTCTATTAAACAATGGTCATTCCAGTTTGACACAGATGGCTTCTTTTACACCTCTTTCAAACCATCTTTCTTCCCTGGCCAAGATGTGAACATAGCTGTCCTTGAAAGAGTGTCCCTTCTCCTGTAGGTGTAAGTGGACAGCTGAGTCTTGTCCTGAAGAGCTGGCTCTCCTGTGCTGTGCCATGTGCTTGTGGAGTGGTTGTTTTGTTTCACCAATGTACAAATCTGTGCAATCCTGGCTGCACTGAACTGCATACACCACATTACTCTGCTTGTGCCTGGGTGTTTTGTCCTTGGGGTGGACAAGCTTCTGTCTCAGTGTGTTAATGGGTTTGAAGTGTACAGGGATGTGGTATTTGTTAAAAATCTTCCTGAGCTTCTCAGATACTCCTGCGACGTTATGGGGTGCCGTTTGTAAAGTTGGTCATGCTGAAAATAACAGCAACATTTTGTCATATTTAGCTTAAAATCATGTTTTAAAAAGTGGTGTGAATTTTGAAAGTCACTTTTTAGCACATTTAACACAATATTTGTTAACTTTGAAAATGTATTAAATAATTAAATCTAAATCTAAACGTTTAATCTAAAAGTTAAATCTAAATCTAAATATTAAATCTAAATGTTTAATCTAAATGTTAAATCTAAATCTAAATGTTAAATCTAAATGTTACGCCTTAATGTTAAATCTAAATGTTACGCCTTAATGTTAAATCCAAATATTAAATCTAAATGTTTAATCTAAATGTTAAATCTAAATCTAAATGTTAAATCTAAGTGTTACGCCTAAATGTTAAATCTAAATCTAAATCTAAATGTTAAATGTAAATGTTTTGGGTGAAACTAAATATTTAACTAATATGCAAATTCAAGATGCCGGCAACCGGAAGTACCAAAATAAAAGCTTGAGGAGGTCAAAGTCTGTTTATAGTGTCAAATAACGAATAAACAACAATCTTTTCTGGAGAAATTGACTCTTGGACATAGATTACAGTGATATTAACTACCCAAAATAACAAATCCGTTTGGAGAAACTATATTTTACGAGTACCTTGAGTTTTTAGTGTCACTTTTTTGTGGGACTTATAACCTGTAGCCACTACAGAAGGGTGTACTATGAAGCGAAATTAATGGTTTAGCGAGGTATGTTGAGTCTAAAGCCAGGGTTTTCAGTGTCACAAAGGTGGCTCTCTTTTAACCTGGCTAGATCACCATGGTAACTTATGCTTAGCTCATAACCTGGTCCCAACCAGGTTATGTTCTGAGTTTAAACTTAATCAGCTATAAAAGCGCTGCTGTTTCACAATTTAGCGCGTTTGGAGCTGGTGTAACCTTTACTTTGAAAGTCCAGTGGAGCTGGATCAGAACCGAGCATTTGTACGGAGGGAGAGATTGCACTGATCCGCTGGTGTTTACTTTCTCTCTGAGCGTCTCCGCCTACAGATGTTCAGCTGAGGGAATACGCCACTCACTGTTAAGCCGAGTGTCAGGAGGACACTGAAACAAGTTGTGCGCTCGCAGCATTACAGATAATCAGATAGGTAATCAGTTAGTTAATCATTTCACTTTGATGTGGCCATGAATAAATTAATTTCAGTGTTTTGCCTGTTATATGGCAGTGCTGCCCAAACACAAATCTTGAATAGGTCTATGCTATTTTCACAGTTAAAAAGGTCTTTGTTGTCATTGTACAGAGACAATAGGCTATGAGATTTACTTGTACAGCACCTAAAAAGTTCACTGCATATTCCTACGCACATCCATCCTCACTTTCAATAAAACACACTCACATTCTATAATTGCGATCAGTAAAATATATGAAAATAATATAAAACACAAGTTAAAAATGACAGTTGTTGCTCTAGTTTATTTTGTTTAAATGGATAAAGCTTTGTATTTAAAAGTACCGCAATGTTCAGCTGTCAGAAATTAAAATCAGCCTCCTCTCTTTACTTATTACTAATTATCATATTTGCAGCAACAGTGTTGCTTTTGGCTGTGATCACGCTTTTTTATATTGCTCACACTCTCTCCATTAAAACAACCTGCTCCTCTTGGCTGAAATCAACGACCATGTGCGGAAGTAGAATCATATGACGCCAAACGTCTCTTTTTATGTGAACGCGCAGGAGCACAAAGCTGAGAGCCGGACTTGACAAACCAAGTTGATAACCACCTTCGTGATACTGTTAAGCTCTGTTTAGGGGCTTTAGGTTTTGTTAAGCCAGAACATGAACACAAAGCCTGGCTGTGTTGAGCTTCCTTCGTAGTACACCCCTCAGGTTATAAGTCCCACAAAAAAGTGACACTAAAAACTCAAGGTAACCGTAAAATATAGTTTCTCCAAACGGATTTGTTATTTTGGGTAGTTATTATCACTGTAATCTATGTCCAAGAGTTTCTCCAGAAAAGATCATTGCTTATTCGTTATTTGACACTATAAACAGACTTTGACCTCCTCGAGCTTTTATTTTGGTACTTCCGGTTGCCGGCATCTTGAATTTGCATATTAGTTAAATATTTAGTTTCATCCAAAACATTTACATTTAACATTTAGATTTTGATTTAACACTTAGATTAAACATTTAGATGTAATATTTAGATTTAGATTTAACATTTAGGCGTAACATTTAGATTTAACTTTTAGATTTAAATTTAACTTTTATATTAAACATTTAGATTTAACATTTAGATATAATTATTTAATACATTTTCAAAGTTAACAAATATTGTGTTAAATGTGCTAAAGTGACTTTCAAAAATTCACACCACTTTTTAAAACACGATTTTAAGCTAAATGTGACAAAATGTTGCTGTTATTTTCAGCATGACCAACTTTACAAACGGCACCCCATATGACGTAAGGAATGACAATGTTGTTTCGTTTTTGTGTCTCTTCCTCTCTGTCTGCTCAGGGTCTTTTAGAGGCTTTGGCAAAGGCCCAGTTGGGGTTGCCACAGGTTGATGTGTTTCTGTTCCTTCACCATTCCCTCTGACGTGGTGGGCACATTTTCAGCCCGATGGTTCAGGGTTCTGATGACTCCCAGCTTGTGCTCCGGCAGGTGGTGAGAGTCGGACAGCAGGTATTGGTCCGTGTGAGTTGGTTTTCTGTGCACCTCTATGTTCAGGTTTCTGTCCTCCTCAATGTGCACTGTGCAGTCTAAGAAGGGTTGACTGTCATCTCTGATGTCCTCCTGTGTGAACTTGATGCTGGGGTCCACTGTATTGATGTGTTCCGTGAAGATTTCCACTTCTTTGGTCTTGATTTTAACCCAGGTATCATCATCCATTGTCACTGAATGCAGCATTTCAGCCTCACTGTTTACTGTTCCCTCTCTTTGCACCATGTCAGAGAGATAGCTGCTGAAGGTGCTGCTAATGCAAAATGAACATCATGCTGCAGCTGCTTCACACTGAAGACGATCAACTGGAGACACACAGGTGGTCACTGTAGTTAATGCTGACCACGGTCATTCATTAAAAATGCATTTTCAAAACAAAATAGTGATTATTTCTCTAAACGTAGTAATGGGAGAGTGAGCCACAGATTTAAACCACATGAACCAGAACTGACATTTTTATGAGGCTCATTATGTTCGTATGAAAAAATAAAACATCTGCAAATAACAACTAGAGAGCAATAAAAATACAGTATTTCTTTCAAAAATATTACGGGGTAAAAGTATAAAATAGCTTCAAATGAAGTGCCTATGTAAACTTCAAGTCCCTCAGTGTTGTACTTTGGTACAGTACTAAGTTACTTCTGTCACTTAACAGGACTCCTGTGCAGACTGAACTCTGACTTTGACTTCGAGTACTGTGTGAGGCATTTGGACCATCATCCATTATGCTTAACATGTACATTTCTCCTGTACACTCCTCACAGTCTGTGAGAAGGAGCTATGAGAGAAGAGTAAACCAGACACACATGTCTGACTATAAAAGTGACCAGACTGTGAGCA